>JACEGR010000276.1:0-317436 GCA_014170235.1 Listronotus bonariensis
AATTAAGTAACACTTTCTATATGCTTGCCCTTCCTAGGCCGAGATTTTTCAAATCTTTCTGTTGGTACCATAAAAAAATTTAGAATGGAGAATATTTCAAATTTGGAATACGAACTGAAGAAGAGTAAGCTACCTTTTGTTTTGTCTACAATCCACAGTAAGGATAACATAAGAACCTCCCCCTTTTATCTTTTAAATGGTTAAATGGGACAAGATATTAGGATCGGGTAAAATTTGGCTGAAAAAATGTTTTGTGGTCATGTGACTTAGTGCCAAGGAAGCACTATCAATTTTTTAAATGAAAGGGCTTATCTAGAACCATGTTTTTAACGCCCTTTAATTCTCTACGTAACATCGTTTTTTTAATCAGCCCAGCCATTTCAGACTTACAAGCCAATGCCATAAAAAACTGCACTGTTTGCACAGTAAGTAGGATTTAAGGACGTTCCCAAAAAAACATTTTTTTTAAGTTGGCGTTTGAATATACAAACTTGTTTATTCATAAGAAATTTTTGTGTTTTAATTTTTTTTTCATAACGAGCCTTCCTGGGATTTTTCCTGTTTTAACAGTTCTTAAGTATCGACGCCTCTAGAGACTTTACTGGTCGCACTACTCTTTGGGAACGTTCTTAAGCCAAATTTCAAACGATTTTAAGTCAGGAATGGCTGAGCCGATGAGCACAAGTACCTGTCAGGCTTACTGAAAGATGTGGCTGATTTGGATGGCCATATTTCCAAAACTAATAAAAGCCAGATGTACTTAATGTGGTGTTTTTCTTAGAAATCTTTTAAAGATCTTTTTAACGATAATCCTGGTGATAATATACAAGGTGGAAAAAAAAGTGTTTTATTTTGTGAGGTACCCTGTATATTATATTACCATTAAAAATATCCTAACGGTCGTATTCACCAAGCTGTCACTAACCTTATCAGACTGATACCAGCTTATGCCAATGCCAAAAGCATTGGCATTAGCTGCTATCAGTCTGATAAGAAGTTAGTGAGGCTTGGTGGATGCTGATCGTAAAAGAGCTTTAAGAAAACACCACATTTAATATGTCTATCTCTTATAGTTTTGAAATATGGCCATCCAAATCATCCACATGCTTTCAGTTCGCCTGGCAGGTACATTATGCTAATCGAAACCGTCTATCATTTTTTTTTCAAACCTTACTATGAATGAACAAAATCCTAGAAAAATTTCAAGCTTACAGTCTCCAAGTTTTTTCTTTTTATTATTTTTAAACTTTCAAAAATATACAGGGTTATGATGTGCACGGCTGATGCCTGCCAGGTGATGATTTTCGTACTTAGCATGCTATGACTCATCACTATACAAATTTCTAGCCTTATAGGCCTAATCGTTACTCAGGGTTTACTAGGTCTGGGACTATACACTAAATCATCTTTAGAGCATTTAATACCGATTCAGAACAGTTTAAAAAGTTTAAAAAACTAAAAAACACGCTTTTATATGCAACCGAACTAAAAATTAGAAAATAATTTTTCATTACAAAGAGTTTGTCACTTCAGAGTAAAAAGCGTGGGGTGCTTAATATATTAAATGTTATAATTATTCTATTTGCAAATATCTATGAGGGAAAAGTTATGAAAAAAATAGTAAAATGCACCCCACGCTTTTACTCTGAAGTGACAAACTCTTTGTAATGAAAAATTATTTTCTAATTTTTAGTTCGGTTGCATATAAAAGCGTGTTTTTTAGTTTTTTAAACTATTATTTATTTTTCATTTTTTAGTTCGATATATCAATTAGTTTTTTAAAATAAATGCTCCAGTTTATTCACTAAAAATTTCTTCGCCATGCATTCTTGATTTAAAGCTAAAGTGGCCACATAATTTTCACCTTTTAAAACTCCGTATTTCTATGTATTTTACACCTTTTATTATAAAATTGAAAAAAGTCAATTAAAAAAAAACGCAGCAAGTTATGCATCAATTGCCCTTGCGCATTCGCCATAATTAAAAACGATTATTAAGGAATTTATTTATCCTGGCGATGGCGGTCCTAAAATCAGGATAACGGGATACTGTTTTTAAATTATTGCATTGTCATCGGTCCTTGATACGTGTGCTAAGTTTCAAAGAAATTGAAAACTAACCAGAACTAACCAGTTCACAGTATTCCTCCTTCATTTTTTTGCACACAATTCTTGATTTTTCATTTTTTAGTTCGATATATCAATTAGTTTTCTGCGGTCATGTGATATTGAAATGTTTCACGAACTATTTCGTAATCTAATCATTTCATTTAAAGCTTCACTGTTGCATGGGGTTTCAGAACGCAACTACTCCGAACAAGTTTCAGGTTGGTCTGCATGTAACGGGGTTTGTACCCGTTTAACGGGGGTTCTTGTTAACCCCATGGTCTTCCCTGTCGTTTGCCGAGGGGTTGCGTCCTATGGGTGGACGCACGCTTGTTTAACTAAGGTGTTGCAACCTTATCCCGGTCCCCAACCCGTCGGCAAATGTTGTCAAGTTCGATTATTCAATTGTCTAATCTGGCGCCTCCGCCAGAACGTACGATTTTTCACTTTTCCGGTTTTCCTGGAAAATGCTGGAACTTAACGGGATACTGTTTTTAAATTATTGCATTGTCATCGGTCCTTGATACGTGTGCAAAGTTTCAAAGAAATTGAATAGCTGGAAGTTGGTAAAAATTAGGCTCAAAGATTCCGTTACATAGATAGATAGATGGATAGATAGATAGTTACAACCCAAGTTAATAAAAGCGTGTTAAAAATATAAAAGCTGTTTTAAATAGTTCACATACAGTTTTTATACAAATGTTTTTATGTTTTCGGGCAAATGTATGTAGGTCTGGACTAGGCTTTAAAATTTTAAGTTAGGAAAAATAAAAAGATGTATTTTGTACTAGTCATAGGCATACCCAGATAGAGGCACAGCGGACAGCTGCCCCTCTTTTCCCTAACTGGGTGTAAACTATATTAATTATTTACTCGTAGATATAAAATTTTTACATAGATTTAAGGGTTAGGTATAGATGTGTCCACATTTAATTCATTCTGAAAGCAATACCGCAAAGTACACATAAAAATGATAAAGTAAACAAACCTTTTCGAATGCACGTATCCTCAAACAAACCCTTTTGTGAACAATGATTTATTGCAGCAAAAAATATTTAACTCGACGAGTTTTTAGTTTCACGTCACGTGCCACCGGTTTTATGACAGGACAGAGGCGAAATAAGAGGATGGTTTTTAAGTACGTGATATGTGTTTAAGCAATGTTTTTTTATGTATCTAAAAATATATATTCAGGCTCTGTCAGAGGCTTCGTGCCTTCAAAAGGATTTTTTCTTTATCATTTATTGTGTACTTTGCGATATTGCTTTCAAAATGAATTAAATGTGGGCCCATCTATACACAAACCACTTGGTGCCACTTTTGAACCCTCCATAACTCAAAATCTATTAAACTTAAACAAATAAAACAACGGGTGTTTATTTATATCCAAGGGGACAACTAGAAGCCGACATCTCATGAAGCTAGCTCAAACGGTTATAAAGATATGAAGGTCCAAAACCCGTCAATTTTCCATTGACTGACTGACATATAAAATAAAACCCTAACCCACTTCCAGATGACCTAGAAAAATGAAACTTGGAATCTAGCTCGGTAATTGTGTGTAAGCGTAGGAAAAAAACTGAAAATAAACAGAATAGGGGTTAGGGGTCTCCATACAAAAAAAGGTTTTTTAATTGTACCATTTAAAACGTTCGGCAATAAGCATTAATATTTCTAACGTTTAAAAAATGTAGATAACAACATTAAAAAAAAACTTTGCAATGGAAACGCAAGAAAAAGTATTAAACTTAAATACCCCTCTAGTTTTCTTTACAAAAAATAAGGATATCCCATTAAAAACATAAATGTGAAAAATGTAAGCCAAGTTCAATACTAAAATAGGATGTGGGCTTCGCCGCAAAAATATAGAGATCTAAAGCCAAGTTATGTACAAAATACAAATATGTATGAAACTTTAAAGTGTGTTAGATCTGACTTGGCCACTATTTATCAGAATAAAACAAAAGTATTTAAATAGGTTAAATAACTATTACGTGACTGATGTAATGAAAACTGGCCAAGTAAAATCCAGCCACTTTAAAATCTTAACATATTTGGATTTTGTACAGCACTGTAGCATCCATTTAGATCATCATTCTTTTGCGGCAAAGCCCACAGCCAAGCATAATATTAGTATTTTACTTGACTCACTTTTTTACATTTATGTTTTTGGTGGGATTATGATTTTTACACCAATACATTTTTATTACCCCAAAACTCCCCCAATTCAATTGAAATTCATAGTTGAACAGTTGTGGCTTTTAGCGACGATCCGGGAGTCATTGAGGATAATCGTTTGATTTATGGATGCATTTATGCACTTGTTATGAACTCGGCAGAATCAAATTAACTTCTACCCTGCTTCCCTCGATGCTTTTGTGTTAAGGAAACGGAGCTTAAGTATAGCCTAACCGTGAGTTTAACTGTACAATTTACAAAACACCCCCTTATTTGTTTTGAGAATTAAATTATTATGCCGCATTTATTAATATTTGTCGAACAATGATTTAAAGGAAATATTTCTTTGCGTTGTGTGAGGTGCTGCATCTGTATCAGATATGATATTTTACTAAAGAATTATTCCAAGTTGCCTTATTAAGCTCAGGAATTATTAATACCCGCCTTATTTAAATACTGCTTGTACCCATAATTTAGAGTTATTGCAAATCATGTCGACAGCATAGATATCTCACATTTAGATACACAGAGTTTAGTTGCTTTTGGCGGATTTTACGACCTCGCGCAGTAAACAAACTCGAGGCCCACCGGAAGGTTCTTGGTATATGCGCATTAAAAAGTCATGTCCAGTACCGGACTTAAATCTTTTTAAATCATTAAATAAATTAAAAATCTTAAAATCTCAATATCTTAATGTGTAAAGAAAAATATTCGTTAATATTTATATAATAATTTATAATATTTTACATTTTTTTACGAATATAAATTAGGTAGTGATATAAAAAAATATCATGGAGACAATACGTCAAAAGTGAATAGAGACAAAGATTTGCTAAATTATCTTTGAAGAAGAGGTAAACGGATTACGTCACTTGATAAAATAAAAAAAAGGTTATGACCCAGATTCTGTGATGTATTTTGGACTACTAAACATAAATCCGTGATCTGAAAAGTCACAATTTTTTCCTGATGTTAAAAAACTTTGGGATGTTTTATTCTTATTTTAATAGACAGGCGCATGCGAGTCATAGGCAACAATGTTTTTCTTCAGTTCTGAAGTTTTTTAGCAACTTATTCAAGAATGAAAAAGTAATGGTGACTCAGACATGCAAAATACGTTTTTTATTTATGTTGTGAACTTAAATCAAAGGTAAATTTTGCTTTAGCATCCACCAATATATTGTACTTTGCAAAAAGCGTTAAATAATTTCTGATTTTATATTCCGATATTTTAAGGTTAGAATTTAGCATATATCACATTTCTGGGTCCAATACTTTTGTTTCATTTTAAAGAATGGAAGTCGAGGCAAGATAAAGAAGACAAAAGGAATCGGCCAAAAAACAATGTCGTGGTTTCGCAATATCAGAGCAGGAGAATGTCCGTCCAACAACTTCTAAGAATGGCATAAAAAACATTTTAAAAAATTGGCCGCTAACCTATAGTGATAAAAAGCACTAAAAAAGGGGTAAATAAAGTATTATGGTGGCTAAATTAATAATATAAAATTCAGCTAGAGAAAAATTGGACATTTACATATCATTACACATTTAGAGTTCAGAACATATTACAGAGAGGTTTAAAAACAAAATTTAAAATGTTACTACAATAAATAACGTAAACGCTTTTGTCGATATTATTATTAGAATATTTAAAAAAATACTTATTACGTTCTAATTATTGAAAACTGTCAGAGTAGCAAATCAGGTGATAACATTTCATTAATTCAGTTACATTGTTAAAACTTATGTAATACATTTAGTTGATATACTTACTTATTTTACTTTCTTTTAATCAGCCCCGGATCTTTATTTTTGTAACGAGGGCAAAACTTGCCGTATGCCGCCCCGCCCGGCCTTTTTATTGAGAAAAATTTAAAGAGCAAAAAAATTGCTTTCTTTTTAAATACCTATGTATAATAACAAATTAAAAGACGACCAAAAAAAAGACTTTCTCTCTTACAATCGCCACTTTCTTATACATTCCATGTTTCAATTTGCCGCCCCTTGAAGGTGTCACCCGTGGCAGACACCACGTTTTGCCCCCACACCCTCCTTAGATCCGGGACTGCTTTTAATACTTTTTTTTCTTAAATACGGCAACAATTGACTTCCATACACTCATTTTCTCTAATAATGTCATTCCAATATACAGTGTGTCTTCGGAAGTTCTTACTAAATGGAAACTTTTTAATTATTAACTTAACGAAAAAAAGTGCCTCTTCATAAAAAGTCCTGCTTGAAAAAAAAACAAAATACATTTACACAAAAATATTTGTATGTTGGATGTACAGGGTGGCCTAGATAATACTTGTTTATTAAAAAGTTTTCCATTTGGTAAGAACTGGTATTAAGTGATTTTTTGTCAAAATAGAAAAAAATATGTAATAATAAAAGTTTTCACACGAGTCAACATCAAAAGCTTAAGTTTATAGGTTATGCAATTCTACTCTCTACTGATTTTTGACTTTCTCTCATTCAATACAAAGAGAAATTATTTGCAAAGGAAATTGATCAAATCACTTTTTAATAGAAATGGCTTCAAGAATACAAGATTTCTTGGCCACTCCCACTTTCTTTCACAATTTCTACTCCCTAAAACTCAAGAATACGGGTCCAGACCGTTTATCGAAGATAAGTTTTTGAGAATGCAAAAATAAGAAAAAAGTTTTTATAAACATGTGTCCGAAGACGCCTCTTCTTCGAGATACAGGGTGTTAAAGTTAAATTGATTTTTCATTTTTCTTTTTAATAATTTAAAAACCACGTAACCGATTTAAATGAAACTTGATAGGCAAATTTGCATTATAATAGAGCAGAATAACAGTAAAAAGCTGTTAAACGCTGTGTCAGTGGCGTGCGTACAAAGCCCCAGCCAGATACTTTTAAGGAAAAAATAGGTTACGCCACTGACACAGCTGTTAACAGCTTTTTACTGTCATTATGCTCAACTATAATGCAAATTTGCCTATCAAATTTCATTTAAATCGGTTACGTGGTTTTCAAATTATTTAAAAAAAATGAAAAATTAATTAAACTTTAACACCCTGTATCTCAAAAAATAGGCGTTTTCGAATCTATGTTCTTATTTTTGCATAAGGAACTTCTCCCCGGACGATGGTGTATGTTTTTTGAAACACCCTGTATGACACTGCTACAGTTTATCAAAAAATAATTAAAGACCAACGGCCATACCTGCCTTCACGGAAACAAGCACGATATGTTAAAGCATAAAACTTGCTCTATATAAAAAAAAACGTGTTTCTTTTTGAGCAATAATGGCATTGAAAAATCCCTAACCACTTTACCTAAAGCTCATATACATATAATTATATTTGTGGAGTATTTTTGACATTACCCAGCTCAAAGCCCACAAAAGCCTCAATCAAATTTTCATACGACATTTATTTTCAATATCCCGGCCCGTTCCATTTCGCAATTTTCCACTTTTTCCCTTTATCCGCAAAAATAACCGAAAACCGGCGCTCTAAATGCATAAGCATGCAAACATCGTTTACGTGTCTTTGTATAAAATAGGGCCCAAATAGAAAGCTTTCAAAAGCTAATTCTCTGTTCCGCTTATGACAATCCCAGGTTTATGAAACGATTGACCCTTTTTCCTTCCACTTTCTGGAGTTTGTAATGACGTATTTTCAGTTGCACCGTTGCCGTTTCTGTTGGTTGGTATTTTGTTCTGTTAGCTCTTACCCAATAGTCTAGTGTAAAATTATGGTTTAAGCCTAAACAATCCAAAATAGCATCTACAAAAGACGTATTTTAGATTAGAATAGTAATTAACAAAAAACAAAATATATAAAATAAAATAAAAAAAATGGGTGTCCAGCTTTTTGTCAAAATCTCAATCCAAGTATAAGCGATGCTTAAATATTTTAAATGTTTTTGAAAAAGCAGGAAATTTTAGTACAAAATTTTTAATATTTTTTTTGTGGAATTAAAAATTAATTTTAAAATTAAAAAAAATTGGGGTCATCCAAATACTTAAAGAATATTATTCCGCAATAATAAAATTTGTATTAACATTTTTCAAAAAGTTATTCATTTGGTAATTATATGTTTGATTAAATAATAAAATTGGTCAATAAATTTTTGCTTCTTAAGGTTTTTTTATTTAGACACTTAATACAGTTACGCATTTTTTCTTTTATTTTATTAGTTTATTCATTGGAATGTTTAAGTTAACATTATTCAAACAAAATCTAATTTTTGTGAATTTAAAAAATTTTAATTAACAAAATAATAATCTTAAAAAAATCGATAACTTTATTAAGTGTCTGTATGAGAAAAGCTCCACGAAGCAAACAATTTATAGATCAATTAATTATTTTAACTTTTAAAACGCCTTTTATGACAACCGAAGCCTTTAAAAAACCTAATTAGGAAATGAAGTTTTTGAAAAATGCTGAAATAACTTTAGTTATCGCAGAAGAATGTTCTTTAAAGTGTCATGGTAACACTAGAATTTTTTAAAATGTTAAATTATAATTAAATTGTAATTGTTTTAAAGTTCTTTAAAACCTATGTTCACTACAGTGGCGAATCGCGCCTACCAAAACAAGTGCTTGTAAAAAGTATAAATATTGGACCTACAATTCCGGGATTTGGGAACTTTTCTTACTAAAATTTCCTGTCCTTTTAAAAACTTTTATAATACAGGGTGTTTCACAACTTATCCTGAAAACTTTAAGGACTAATTTTATTAAAAAATATGAAAAAAACTACATAAACAATGCCCTAAACTTCTTAGTTTTTGAACTACAGGGTGCTAAAAAATTTTAAAAATTGTTTTTTTTTACAATAACTTTTATATCAATTAAGATATTTTCAAAAATTTGAGGGACGCCTTCTATGCACCAAAGCACATTTTTTGGCATACAAGAAAAAAAAATTAATTATTACCATTGTCGTCCATGGGGGTTTGAGGTTAATATTTTTTAATACAAAAAATGGTACGCCACTGCATTTTTCTAAAATAAAAATATATATGTTTTTTTTCTAATATTTTCAAATTATTTATTTAAAACAGTTCTGCATGGTCCAAAACTTAAAAAAAAAAAACATCAAATACCGAATTGTATGGGTCATCTACGAGGTTTGGCCGAAAATGTAATTTTAAGCCTGTATTTTAGCTAATATTAAGAATTGTCCTAAAGAAAAGATTATAACTAAAAATTACTTCAAAATATATGATCTTATTTTTCTTTGCGTTTATTGTGAAACTCTAGCTTTTGATCTTAGTGCATGCAGTTTATTTAATTTTTTTCAATTTCCTGAGACAATTTTAAATACACCTTGTACATGTCCAAACTTAAATTTTTACCATTACTACAGAAAAATAAATTGTAAATAGACAAAATTGCATATTTAAATATAGGTTTAAACTCTAAACATCTTTTCTCTAAATAAATTTTCCATATTAGCAAAAATAAAGTTATTTTACTCCTAAGCAAAAGTTTAGTTTTTAGCCAAACCTCGTGGATAGTACAATTTGATATGTGATTGTTGCTTTTGAGGTTTCGAACCATGCAAAATTTAAATATAAATAATAAATAAAAACAAGTTTTTATATGATCACAATATATAATTTTATTCGTAAAATTAGCTTAAGAATGGAAAACACCCTTTATATTATACGCAAGAGGCAGGTGCACGGTGCTGATGAGTACATGTTCTGAGAGCCAGAACCAACTTTATACCTTATTTAAATTAAATTTTAAAGAATACTAGTGTTTGAAACAAAATTTGTGTATAACACAGCCCCACAAAAAAAAATTGGTTCACTCACAAGAGTCAGACATACTGTAATTCGACGCGGAATACGATTCCGAGCTCAGAAATGGCCCTACCCGGCTGGAATTGGCCTCAGGGGGCCCTATAAGGCTGGAAGATGAGAGGCTTAGAGACTAGAAAATCGTTTTTGCATGGCAATTATAACAGTGATATTTTCATGTATATTTGAGTTCTGGACCTCAAACTATTCGCAAAAAGTTTATGACCTGTCAAAATTCGTAGTTTGGATACGGAAAAATAACCCCCAAGGAGCTGGAAAATCTTGTTTCAAAAATAGCAATCTCAACAGGGGATTTTTATGTACTTTTAAATTCTGTACCTCAGATTGTGCTTGACAGGTTTATGCCCAAGAAAAAACCCCTTATTGGGACTGGGAAAAAACCCTTAGGAGCCGGAAATTGTGATTCAGACGTTGCAATCACAACGATGACATTTTCATGTACTTTCAAATTAAGTACAGAAAAATGACAATATTGCGATTGGGACGTCAAAACCGCGATTTCCGCTCCTAAGAGGTCATTTTTCCGGCCCCACGCTGGGAACTTCAGCTGGCCAAAAATTTTTTGACCACGGATTGAGTTCCAGAATTTAAAAGTACATAAGAATCCAACTGTTGTAATTGCCAAGTTAAAAAAAAATATTTTCTGGCCCCTAGGGGTTTTTCCGGTCCCAAAATAGAAATTTCAATAGGCCATAAACTTTTCGCGCATAGTGTAAGGTCAAAAATTGAAATGTACATAAATATATCACTGTTGTGATTGCTACCTCTGAAACACGATTTTCTGGCCCCTAAGGGGTCATTTTCCCAAAGAGGAAACTTAAGTTAGCCCTAGACTTGTCGAGTACAAATCCGACTTTGGCTTCAGAATGAACCCTCGACCCCGCCTTATCCGGAAACCGTATTTCAGGTCGCTGCCGCTGGGGCCAACTTTAGACGTAAAGGGCCATTTCTGAGCTCGAAATCGGATTCAGCGCCGAAAAATACATGGAAATATATATGTCTAATTCTTGTGGATGAACTTTTATTTTTTCTTGTGGGGCTATGTAATTTAACGTCACTTTAATCCTAAATGCAACGAATAAAGGTCGGGCCACACATAATCGTACCGAGCCCGATTTTACGGTGATAGAGGAGAAAAGAGCAAATTAATTCGAAAAAATTCAAAAGCTCTTTTCATGCTCTCTAAAATATACAACAAATCTTCGTCAAGCTAAATCTATTGTTTTATGTATGTATATCTCTTTGTTTAAATAAAACAAATGTTTCTACTTATCTCTGTTATCTTTTTTCCAAACTTTAAGTGTCATATAGGTTAAAGTCTGGCCACAAATAACCGCACCAATGTCCCACAAGACCCGCATCGTAGCACAAACATGTCCGGGAAATGAAATCATATGTTGATCGGATAGCGCCGATGTTTTCCGAAGTTTACCTAGTTTTCGGGCGTCACTGTTTATTTCAGTTTATTACGTAAAAAAATTAAAAGTTATAGTTCCTTAAAGGTTAGTAAGTGTAAAATTAGTTACATCTTGTGAATAATATGTGAGTAAAATTTACGCGCACATTGTTATTTTTGTTTTATAAGTTGGTTTAAATTAATATTTCAAAAAATCAACTAAACTAATGTTTGTATACTTGATTTTAAGGCTACGACATTTGATTACAATGGTACATTTCAAAACCGAGTCACGGCCGGTGCAGGATTCGGTGTGGTTATATGTGGCCAAACCTTAAAACCATGTTACCTTATTTCAAAAGATTTAATTTTTGATCAGGTGTAATTTAAAGCTTGGTATAATTGACTCATATTACTGCAGTTTGATTAAATACAAAAATGTTGCACCGCATGCCCCTAGATTTCACCGGTGAAACGCACAGGCTCGTTGCGGTTATGTGAGGCCCGACCTTAAAACACAGTTTATTTAGTTTAGTTTTTAAAGACATTTTAAACTAAAATTTTAGAAGTAAATCTACTCTTGGCAACAAGGCGCCCAGGAAAATAATGATGTCGCTTTACCTAGCGCCGCTCTGAGCACTGCACATTTCCTTTATCAAATCCAAATCCACTTATTACCGTCGTCGCTCTAAAACTGTTTAATGCTATAAAGCAACGCCGCGAGATTTACTCTTATTAAAGTTCCTAACTTATTTGTTTCATCACCGTTATTTTTGCATATCCAGGATAAAATTTTAAGGAATCTTGCTGGTTTAGCGGTTTTACCAGGTTTAAATTAATTGCCTACTTGGTAATATTGTTTGAGTAACTTACTAAACGTTATCAAATCTGTATAATACCGGGTGGCATTTTTCCGTTCCCTATATGGTTTGCGCTACATGGTGCGTTAATCGCATAGAAATTGTCAAAACATATGTGACATTGCGTTCCCTAGTAGGTTAGCGCACGTAAAAGATGCGACTAGAAACAAGCGTATAGCTACAGCCCCGTGTGTATCGCTTTATAAGCTTTTGACCACTAATTTGGTTGTCTTTTTATGATTTTGACCGGTTGTGTTTTTAACAATTTATCCTAGATAAATTATATTGTGTATATATGTAAAACAATAAATTGTATTGTATCTCATCCACAACTAATTCCATTCATAGTTTCGCCGACGATAGTACCCTTCACTCCAGTTTTCGGGTTCCTAAACCCATTACTAAACCTGACTTGGAAAACAAACGCAGAGCGATGCAGATATCTCTTTCGCAGGATCTTAATTTAATATTGGATTGGGGCACTAAAATTCTCGTCCATTTTAATGCATCCAAAACACAATCATGTTCCTTGTCGCGAAAAGAGTCATCAAATACTCATCCTATACTAATGAGCGGCCAAGTTTTACAGAGCCAAGACACCTTTAATCTTGTGGGCGTCACATTTGAAAGTAACCTTAACTGGCATAAACACATTGTATCTATAGCCACGGCAGCTTCAAAAAGCTTGGATTTCTCTTTCGAGCCAAAAGTATTTTTCCCCTTCTAATTTATACACTTTGTATGTGTCCCGAATCCGACCTCCCTTGGAATATTGTTCTCATATCTGGGGCATGGCGTCCCCCACAACCCTAAGCATTCTTGATTCTATTCAAAGAAGAGCTATTCGTCTCATTAATGATCCTTCACTTACAGAAAGGCTTCCCTCTCTTGCACATCGTCGGGCTGTGGGGGATTTATCGCTTTTTTATAGGTACTTCCATGGCTCTGAAGAATTGTCCAGTATAGTTCCCCCACTTACGGTTCCCAACAGAGAAACTCGTGGTTCCGCGCGTATACATCCCTATACCGTCCAACTGGACAGGCCCCGAACTTCCCACTTTGTTCGTTCTTTTATCCCTAGAGTTTCTAGGTTGTGGAACCTGCTGCCCGCGGAGGTCTTTCCTTCCCCTCCACATCTTCAAGTATTTAATTTCCGTGTAAACAAACTCCCTCTTACCTCGCTTAAGACACCCACGGTACGGTAGTATTTAGGCTTTTAGCCTTCGTGGTTTGTCCAAAGATAAAAAAAAAAAATATTAAGTAGCGGATGCTTCAAAAGAATACATTGTAAAAGGAATGGCACACATTGTAGAAAATATGCGTTGGAAGTTTTTTAATCAATTAAAAAAAAAAGATTTACCTAATTAAAACTAACCATATGACCCCCAACCTATACTCTGTCTTTGGCTATCGGTATTAGGTTACTTTATATTTCTCGAATATTTTCTACCGAAGACAGAGAGGTGGGGGTCATGGTTAGTTCTGGTTAAGTATTTTTTGTAATTCCCTTATTAAACCTAAGACTAATACACACTTAAATTATTATTTCGCGGCAATTTATTGACCCTGTGAGGGAGATGTCTGTAACGCTTACAGCATACTATTTACCTAATTTAATTTTCGGGTCGAACAACGCTCGCCATCCTAATAGGACACGCAATGTCAGATATTATTTGGCAATTTTTATGCCATTAATGCACCATGAAGCGCAAACCATAGGTATAGGGAACGGAAAAATGCTACCGGGTACGGCCAGGTAGACAGGATTAAAGTGAATTCCTTTAAATAGATAAAATAACGACAAATCAGGGATAAAAAATTTTTAGTTTTGAAACAAAATTGCGACAGAGTACTGTCTCCAGAAAGACGTAAACTGCAACGAACTTAAGTTAAATTATTTTAAAGTATTTTTTTATGTTATAAGAGAAAAAATTGTCGATCTACCTACTCGTGGTTTTGTTGTAAATGTCATTCACGAAATTGCCAAACTTAAATAAAATAAAAAAATATTTATTTTTTAAATTTTGGCTCTCAAGTAGGAGTATTAGCCATATAAAATTGGTCTTGGAAATATGTTTTTAATTATTAGCCTATCACACTTAGTAAAGTTGTTAATTTTTTTGTATATTTTTTTATCTCCGTTCAATCCACGAAGGCTAAAAGCCTAAATGCTAAAGTACCGTGGGTATCTTAAGCAAGGTAAAGGGGAATTTGTTGACACGGGACTTAGATTTTGGCGCCCCAATCCAATATTAAATTGGGGTTTTGTAAAAAGATATCTGCATCGCTATACGTTTACTTTTCAAATCAAGTTTAAATATTGGTTTAAGAACCTGAAAACTGGAGTAAAGGGGACTATTTTGGTAAAATTATAAATGGTATTAGTATTGGAAGAAGTAAAAGAGAGAAGGTCATTGATGTGAAGAAGAAACAATGTTGGTGCCAGTACGGAGCCCTGTGGCACTCCAGCATTTACTTGGTGAAAGCTTGAAGAGGAGCTATCCACAATAAAAAATATAATAATTTATATCTTGTTGATTAGAAAGATAACTACAGAGCCAAGAACAAAGTTTAGTTGAAAGACCATAGAACAAAAGTTTATTAAGGAGCGCGTCATGGCAGACCTGATCCTAAATATTTGGTAAAGAAAACTCAGGGAATTTTAAATTTATTGTTAATTAATCTGTTTGCGGTATTATTTACTAAACTACCCACATAGGTTTTATCTTCTCAAAGTTCCCGTATTTTCATCCCAGGGTAAACAAACAAAAACTGCTAACCGCGCAACAGTAGAGTTTACGCTCGATAGTCATATACATCCATTTTATGCAAACTAATGAATTTCCATGGCAACATTTCATATAAACCAGATAGAAACCAAAAAAATATTTGTTTATACAAGCTTAATACAGGGTGTTTCAACTTTACTTATACAGGAAATAGCTTTGTCCCTGTAAAAGATATAAAAATTAACTTAAGTTTAAAAATGTTTATTTAAATACACTTATATCACTGATAGAATTAGTTAATATATAAAGTGTCTTAAAAGAGAATTTTTATTGTCAGGTAGGTTTTTTTTTTAAAATTTAACTTTCTGTAGGTATATTTTAACAGATTTGGAATATTTAATGAATTTTACACAAAAATGTATAATATATGTAACTATACGTCAGTTATTGCCGGTTTTTAAGGTATCAATAGGACGTTGACATACTGATTAAGGGTTAAAAGTAAAGAAAAAAAGAATATTTTAGTTCAAACTATTTTTAAATAATTCTCTCTGTCTAAGAGTCACAAATAATATGGTAACAGGTAATTAATTACCTTTTATTGTAAGTACTACAAATAAGTAAGTCAGCTATTTAGTTTACTTTAGATACAAATTTACTTACTTAACCTAAAAACCTAAAAAATTAAGTTGCTGATATACCTACTGGAAGTTCTCACAATGGAAGGTAGTACCCCGACTTTGGCAAAATTATTTAAAATAAATTTAAAATCAAAAATTTTATTTTTTTTTGTTTCTTCACTTTTAATCGTAAATGAGTATATCAACATGCTGTTGATATCTTAAAAACCAGCAATAATTGACGTATGTTGTGTGTACATTTTTGATGTAGAATTTATTAGAGTCCCAATTTGTTAAAATATACAGGGCGTTTTATAAAAGAAAAACTACTTGACAATAAAATTTTGTTTTTAAGACACAAGGTATATTAACTAATACTGCCAATAAAAGTGTATTCAAATAAAAAGAAATGTGTTGTGTATGTTGTTGTTTATCTTGTAAGGGACAAAGATATTTCGTGTATACTGTTGGTACATCCTGTATATCCATATATATTTTTAATCCTTATATATATATATTTATGCAACAAGGGCTAAAGGTACAACTTCTCTGCTTGAAGCCTAAAAATTTCTAAACGTGACCATAGGTTGACTTTGAAAAAACTTAAATACTTAAATAATGTTGTAGTACATCAGTAAATAAAAGACGCGTATTTTTGTTTTTTATTTTTGTAATGGCTATTAACACTTTTAGGGGTTAAATCTACCTCTAAAATTCACCCTTAAATTGTTTTTTTATAGCTTGAGAACGAATTAATATAACTTCCCGAAATCAAAACCATAATTTTATTTATCGAATAATCTATCAGCCTCTATTCATTTTTGTTTCAAGATATTTAAAAAAAAAATAAGGGTAAATTTTAGAGATGCATTTCACCCCTTAAAAGTGTTTAATGTCGATAAAAAATAAATACATGTCTCCTATTTTTGTATGTAATACAACATATTACAGTTTCATCAACATCGGCGAGGACACCTAAGGGGGTTTCTTTGTTAGTCATATTTTGCTTGCTGTTCTTGCAGTTAATATCGATTTTTTGAAGATTTATCGAATAGTATTTTTTTAATGCAATAATTATCAAATAGTTAGTCTATAACTTGTATAATATCTTAGTGATGGTCATTATGAATTTCGTTAAAAATTTGGCAGTGATGGAAAGTATACAAAGTCGTTTGTTGTGACTGCAGTTCAAACCTAAATAACCAAAAACTTATGTTTCGTGGCTATACATAAAATTACTCGAAACACTAACTGTTAACCACTCTTTGTTTTCTTTAGGATATTAGACCTAAACACATAATATTTTTTCTGAAATTTAATTCTGTGTTTTACAAAGTGCTTATTTCTAGCCGAGATACAAACCAATAACCGGGTAATTTCTGTAAATATTTTGACCATTTTGGATATACAGGGTGGGCCAAATTAAACTTCCACACTTTTAGACTAATAATAACTTTTTATTTGTTGCTCCTATCTTTTTTATTTTTGGAGTGCTAATAGGTAGATATGTTTTCCCTAGGTTTGCTAATTTTGGTTAAATAGATTTAGACAGTATTGGAATTACGAGACTTTTCAAAATACTGTATTAAACCTCGTTGCAAAAAAATCTGATTTAGCTGCAATTAAGCCAATATGTTTTTTTTTATAGACAAGCTATGGGAAATGATTTTGTGAAAGCAAATCTGTCAACAATTTGAGGATTTAGAAATTGGAATTATTTTTGATAAATTATGCTTACCAAGCATACATTGTGTTTCTTTATTTAAATCATAAATATGTTTTTATAAAATTCCTATTTAAAGCAATTTTTCTGTATCATTTAAGCCCTAAGTTATAAAAGTGTTTCTTACAAAATTTAATCTAACAAGAAAAGGCTAACAACCTTGTAATAATTTTCTTAAAGTCATTTCGTCGGACTTTTAAATCTTTATGATCACTGATTAAAAATGTTAACTGTAATATTTTTAGACACAAATGGACATAGAGCCAGCACTAACGACTTTTATCAAAGTTTTAAAGTTAACCTATCTAATAAAATACACTTAATCCTTTGCCGGTGTTTCTAAGGTCCAATCTACATTGTATTTAAGTTAAAACGAATAAAATTTATTTAAATCTTACTTATTTAATAAGAAACCCATTAGACCTGGATATTATATTTAAATTTTTAAGCAGTTAAAAAAACAAAATAATCCATGACTGGCAGTCCCTTAGTTCCTTACAGAGAATCCGTAGCAAGTCTATTCTTATTTGTTGGTTTACTTGACATACTTGAGACTTTTGACCAGACCGACCTAGTTTGATGCGCTCTTTGCCAAACTACACTACTAAAATTCTAAACTGTAACTTTATTCTTGACATTTAAATTTACTTTTAAATACACATATATCGATACCCATTCTTATATATATATATATATATATATATATATATATATATATATATATATATATATATATATATATATATATATATATATATATATATATATATATATAACATTTCCGAATAATAAACAAGAAACAGGGAAAAAAGAAACAATTATTTAAACTGGTCTCTGTAGCCGCAGCGATTTCCGAGATCCCTTTATTAGACGTCGGCTACGATAATATGAGGAAGCGTCAAGCCGAAAGTATCAAATCTTGTTCTGGTAGCTGATACTAGCTACAATATTTTGTGGTAAACAGCGTTTTGAAACCAGTTTGTATACATTAGAAACGCTTTGCGGATAATATTTGTTCGTTTGGAGCGGCAGCTGCAGCGCTCTCACACTCCCCGGTTTGCGCTGGCCTCTTGGTGGCGTAGCCGTAGCCTTAGGCATCGAAAAAACTTACCCAGTATTTCTTTTACTCTTTTAATAAGGAAAATATAGTTTTTAATAAGGAGCGCTCGATCCCATTTAAGCCTATGTTCGCTAAATTTTGTGACGTAATCTTTTTCCGTAATTCTTTGTTTACAATAGTACTTGTTTTTATGCGTATACAGAGTGATCATTTTTAAGTCGGCACTATTGCTAACTTCGTTATTATTGGAGATACAAACTCGGGTAAATTAGCAAAGTAGTTTTTCCGCTGATTACCGTGCTCCAAACAAAAACAATTTAACATCGGATTTTGGATTTATTGCAAAAAATATACTTTTTTTAAATGGAACTTCCTGTATAGTATATCACTATTTGAAAAATCTATCAAAGGCCATTAAAAAGTCCCCATGTGTTATATCAAGTTTTTAACAGTTTCGGCAATATGGCCCTCCTCTAAAATTTGCTTGTAAACTGGCATTTTTAAATAAAACACCCTGTATATTGCATCACCATTAAATAAATATTTTAGGGAGCTTTAAGAAAATACCACATTTGATATGTCTATCCTTTATAGTTTTGGAAATATGGCAATCCAAATGTAAAAATTATGTTAATTTTTCATTATCTCCACAGTTCCAAGCTATAAGCACTAAGTTTGGTGAAGAAGATAAAATATACATTATATTTCCTGTTTTTAGTTTTACATGGCCATATTTCCAAAACTATAAGAAAAAGACACATTAAATGTGGCATTTTCTTAATGCTCTTTAAAACATTAATTTATTGGTGGTGCAAAATACAGGGTGTTCTATTTAAAAATGCCAGTTTACTAATAAATTCTCGAAAATGGCCATATTTCCGAAAGTATTAAAAATTGTATATAACACATAAGGACTTTTTTAATGATCCTTGATAGATCTTTCAAACAGTGATATAATATACAAGGTGTTCTATTTAAAAAAGGTATGTTTTTTGCAATAAATCGAAAACGCGATGTTCAATTGTTTTTTTGTTGGTGGCACGTTAATTAGCGGAACTACTACTTTGCAAATTTAACCGAATTCGTATTTCCAATAATAAAATAGTTAGCAATATTGCAGACTTAAAAATGATCACCCTGTATAACTGCTCCAACATTTTAGTCTGTGTATACCAAATTAGATCAGCTTTAATGGACCTGCTTTAGAGTCCTTTTTATTTGGTATATTTTTTCGAAACCTTAACAAAAGCAACATGATTAGATACTAAAACAGCACAAAACTCTAGCAATAAAACAAAGTTTATATGAATACCTCTACTATATTTTTACTTTGTATTATATGTATCGCTGGCAAATGGGTATTTTAGGCAAATGGCTTTTGCCTAGGTAAATGCTTTTTGCCTGGGTAAATAGTATATTTTCATTTTTAAATGCTATTTGCCTAGGCAAATGCTATCTTCCTAGTCAAATAGCATTTTATTCTATTTGCCGAAACAATTTTTAGGCAAATGGAAATAGAAATATTAGCATACCCAGACGGTCATGTAAAATTTTCACAATCATGGTTAGTTCTGGTTCGTTAAATCTTATTTTTTTATTTCTAAATAGAGCAAAAAAGATTTAACTAAGCAAAACTAACCATTACCGCCCCAATGTGAAAGCTTTGCATGACCGTCTATAGCGCTTCGAACCAATCAAATTACACTTGTTTTTGCTTTTTACTGTAATCTGCATAACACACTGTACGCCTTATATTATTTTTATGAAGTCATTTGCCCACGCAGAAGGCATTTGCCTAGGCAAAACCCATCTAACTAAAATAACAATTTGCCTGCGACATGTGCATTACATCGTGCCGTGTAGAAAGGCCCTAAAAATTAAACCAAGAATCTTCAATTATCGTACAATAACGAGATAACGGCTGATCCTCTTACTTAATTCTAAAATTAAAAGAGCTTTTTAAGCGCGCACCTTCCTATCTAGGAAATTAAATTAACCGAATAGAAACAATATATAACACGAAAATCCTTTTAAAGTTATAAGACAAATTTACCCTTATTCGACCCATCTGCCCGATAGGCAGACCATTTAACCGCAGTTAAGTCAGTTTGGATGATTTTCGACATATTTTAAATTGGGTATATGCGTGTGTGAGATACGAACGAAAATAGATAATTTGGGAATAATTTTAGGTCTTCTGTATTTACTTTCACTTATCCTGGTTTTGCAATCTTCAAAATATTGGTATTTTTAATTACAAGGGTGTTTTTTCCCTAATAGAAAATCGTGTTTTAAAGAAAAATATTATTCAGTGTATCCATAGATAGACTGAACTTGACCTGAAAACTTTCTAAACTGTAATATTTCGGAAAAGATATTCTTTATAAAAATTCTTATATTGTGTAACATGTAGGAAAAGCGATATATTTCCGGACAATAGCAGAGTTTACTGATCGCGGCTTTAGCCCAGTCTAGCAACTACCAAGAGTCGGGAAATATGTTTTTCCTACGTGTTGCACATATTACTTTTTCTACGATCAAAACAAATTTTTAATTTTCATATAAAGAAGTACTTTTTTTTAGTTTATTAAATATAGACATTATTATTCACTGAGTCCGGTATAATACGTTGCTATAGGATCACATTTTATTGACTTTGACAAAAAAATATTTAAACTCTTTGTTCGACCTCCGAACAATACGGACGTTACGAAGAAAGCTACATAGCTTTTCCCCATGTGGCAATTAACGGTACTGTACAGGCGTTTCTACCTTCGAGGATCAAGTTAAGATTCACGGTAAATTGACAGCATCTTTTTTCTGGAACTAAGCGCTGTAAGGGAAGATTTCTATAGCCGTCCCCCACAACCCTAAGCATTCTTGATTCTATTCAAAGAATAGCTATTCGTCTCATTTATGATCCTTCACTTACAGAAAGGCTTCCCTCTCTTGCCCATCGTCAAGCTGTGGGGAATTTATCGCTTTTTATAGGTACTTCCATGGCTTCTGCTCTGAAGAATTGTCCAGTATAGTTCCTCCACTCACGGTTCCCAACAGATAAACTCGTGGTTCCGCGCGTATGCTTCCCTATACGGTCCAACTGGACAGGCCCCGAACCCACTTTGTTCGTTCTTTTATTCCTAGAGTTTCCAGATTCTGGAACCTGCTACCCGCGGAGGTCTTTTCTTCCCCCCAAATCTTCAAGTATTTAAGTCCCGTGTCAACAAACTCCCTCTTACCTCGCTTAAGACACCCACGGTACGTTAGTATTTAGGCTTTTAGCCTTCGTGGTTTGTCCAAAGATAAAAAAGCCTGCTATTTTCTAAGTTTTGGTGGTATGCACGTGTTTTCGTAACGGCCGGGGACGGTAACACCCTCCGCTTGAAGAGTCAGTTTTGACAGTGACCGGTTATACGTTATACCAGTAGCAGTTCTGGTTTGATTGCTGTCAATTTATGCATCGTATAGATTATTATTTTGCGTGTTTTCGAATTTCTGTGAGTTACGAGCTCGATTATCCCGATTTTGCACCGACGAAGCCCTGGAAAGCATAGTCTGGAAGAAGAAGAGCTAGCGTATTGGATCAGAAGGGACCAGAGCCAAGAATTAACAAATTAAAAAATATATATATTTATAGCATGCAAAAGGTCAGCGTACAGAAAAAAAATAGCTATGGTCAAAAAAGTACATTGCTTTGCAACTCCGTCTATCTACATAATGCATTTTGGAGGTTAGAAAACGTCCTGGAAATATGTAGATTTCCGTCCGATTTGAGAAATACATTATATAAAAAATTATGTTAAATGGTTTTATTGTACTAAAAGGTAAAAATAATTTGGTAATTCCTAGCTAACAGATCGCACCAATCTTCTCATCAATCTGGGGTTTATAATCAGAACTAACCAGATAAATAGTAAAACCGTTGGGCGAGTAAATAATATAATAGAAATTTCAAGTTCTAATCGATTTAATTCTTTGTCTGATTATTACTTCAGATTGATGAGGAGAGTGGTGCGATCTGGTAGCTAGGACTTAATGGATTATTTTTTAGATTTCAGTACAATAGAACCGTTTACCATAAAAACTTTTTTATATAATTTATTTTTAAGTTTTTAGTTTTGTTGTAAGTTGATACTTCTTATTCTATTGGGTTCATTTATTGCCTTACTATAACTAACCAGAACTATTCAACGATTTTATATAGAGGTAGTTGTGGAACATGTAATTCGACATTTTGTTGCAGCGTAAAGAGCTTTATTCTACCAATCAAGCCCTTTTATTTAATACCCATATTGAAGTAGTAGTAAAGTAATATGTATTCCACCATTTTGTATCGACGGCCATTTTGGATTTACAACCATAAAAAGTATATTATATTGTATTGTCATCAAGATTAAGAGTGTGTACCAAATTTCGGATCGATCGGTCGTCAGGAAAGGAGTCAAATTCCAATTACTAAATTTAACCCAAACAAATAATAAAACAACAAATAAAGAACATAAACTTAACAGGTTAAGCTAAGTAAAGCCGTCTAAAAAGATGTGTTTTTCCGGTTAGCTCCCACCCAGAGGAAATCCAAGTTTTTAAAGCGAATCCTCTGTCTGTATTTTTTTCGTGAATTAAACCAAATCTTGTTATTGAGTCATACATTTTACAAATATATTTGTCCTCTTCGTATAATTAGAGGTGTTGCATTAAAAAATTGGAGAGTGAAAACATTTTTACTGACAAGTTTTTAAAAAATAAAGGGAGGGAGTATTGCAAAATGTATGATTTTTTAATAAACTTACTAAGAACAAGAAAAACATATTTTTTGCAAGCTCCTAAAAAAAAAATATTTTAAAACGAACTGCTTTTCTTTAGGCCAAGAGCCTCTGATATTTATTAAGTGTAGGTTCTATATCTCATATTTAGATTTAAAAAAAAAATAATCCCAGTTGCGCCTTTGAACACATCGAAAAATTTCACTTCCCCGTAGTTAGAAAACTGCTTTGTTTATAAAATTAGACGGCTGCCAGCATACTTCACCATAGATATACCTATATATATTTGCCCAAACATTGTGCATGCACTATCTCATAAACTTTGTAAAACTTTTTACCGGAATAGAGCGCACATGATTCCCGTATGCGGTTCAAAGATACACAGCCCGTTCATACATGGTTTACAGTTTACAGCAGCAACAGTGTGATATATGGACCATCAGCGGCAAAAATCCAGTTGGGTGGCCACAATGTATTGCGATGTAAAAAAAATGTTGTATGCTAAGCGTTGGTAAGCTGGTATAGAGACATCATTAGGATCTCGAAAACGGTAAAAGACACATCAGGTTTGGTTAAATTGGTGCAAAGTTACACATTTGTATGCTAAACAATATTTCACTTTAAAAATTTGCAGCCGAAATTTTGCGAAACAGTTTTAAGTTTTTTTCGGTTTATTTCAAAAGATATTTTAAAACTAACGACACATTACCATTGCCACTTTTTCTGTTTTATAAAATGGTGTCACTAAATTTAAGATTCGATGTATCGTCTTTGAGCCACCATTATCAATTTCATATTTGTAATTGACGGAATATTTGGTTTTAAACTTAATAAACTCGCAATTTAATTTTAAAACCAACGATATGTTACACTTTATGCGACGTTTCAAACCGAAAAACCATTATCATTCACCATTTCGCCATTATAAAAACGATTTTCACCCTAACCTCATACTTTCCTGCAAAATTTTCATTTACAGGTAAGTATGCTTCCATTTTTCTGACAGGCCACGATAAAGTTGAAAATTAAATGCTTTATTTTATTACGCATATAGCTTATACCTTTAAATGAAAATTTCCGAAGTCGTTTGCAATAAAAAACGTAATTTTTAATGGAAAAAATAGTGGATGGTGGTTTTTAGTTCGAAACGTCGGATAAATGTAAAGTGTGATATATCGTTGTATTTAGAATTAAAAAAGAGTGTATTTAATTTAATACCAAATGATGTGGGCTCTCTGATGATGGTGGCTCAGAGACGAAACGTCGGATCTTTAATTTAGTGCTATCATTTTATAAAACAGAAAAAGTAGCAATGGTTTTGTGTCGTGAGTTTTAAAATATCTCTTCAAATAAACCAAGAAAAAATAAAAACTGTTTCGCAAAATTTCGGTTTTTGCCGGATAATTCCGGAACGGCTGCAAATTTTTAAATTTCTAAAACGGAATATTGTTAAGCATAAAAATGAGCAACTTTGGCCCAATTTAATTAACCCTGTATCTCTTATCGTTTTTGAGATCCTAATGGTGTTCCCGAATTTGTAACAGTCTGTATAATAAAAACTTAAGTAACTGAAAAATGAAAAAATATACAGGGTGGCCCAATTTTCTAAGAAAGTCCAACATTTTTATTGTTTGTTTAACGAGATATGACAAACAGTTTTAAAGGTTTTAGAATTTTTAAACGTTCATGCTCTGAAAATATTTTGATGTAGACACAGTGCAAAAAAACATTTCCATAAAGTTTTTTTATTGTAACTTCTATTTTGTTTACAGAATGGGATTTAGCATAAAATTTTGCATATAGTACGTTATTTTATTTTGGCCCACGTGGCGATGTTGCCACGCTATTAATGGCATATATATATATATATATATATATGTATATATATATATATATATATATATATATATATATATATATATATACAGAGTGTTATGGAAATACTTTAATATATTTAAACTAAAATCCTTGTGTAAAAATAAATTGAATAAAAAATTATTAAAAATGGCGGACCACCATAAAACAGTGATAATGAACCCCAAAAATTTTGATTAAAAAAACAAACCCGCTACTGACCAGCTCTTTAAGAATCCCTTTAAATACATATGTTTACCTTCTGTCGCTGTCAAAAACAGCTGAAAGCAGTTATAACACGTGGTTAAGTCAACAAGCTTGAGGAAAGTTGCCAAATTTATTTTGTTCTTTACCAGTTTATCTATGGGTTTGCTGTTTCAATTCGATCAAACGAGAAAACTTACATGATTACACAAATTATCCTTTATTACGCTACTAGGTTGTTTAGGCGTATAATGAATGTAAAAAATTACTTTCCACAAATCAATTACACTTTTTAGGTGGTTAATTACTACAAACTTTTTAAACACTGCGGCTTTGCGACACGTATGCGCACAAGAATTGAATTAAATACACAAAACGGTTTTTTTATTGCAAAACACTATTAAAACAATTCTTTTTACTGCGTTTTTAAATAAAGTTTTTTGTTACATTTCGCTTTTCTTTCATCAAAATTGGGGTTGACAGACGACGGGTGGTTTACAAGATCGTTTGACTAGGTAAGGTTGCCTCATTACGTCACATATGTACCGCACAGCTGGTTCCTTGGCATAACACCTTAAACAAGGAATAATCATTGGTAAATAATTTATTAATAGGAGGGAAATAAGAGACTGGAATTAACAGTATTTAAAAGTATTTCTTTAATATTGACAAAAAACACAAACTACACTGTTAAAGCTTCATTAAACTAATGAGCAAAATACATATGTGACGTATGGTCCGCCATGTTGCAAGACTTACAGAGGCAACCTTACTAGTCAAACGATCTTGGTTCACACACGAGAAAAAGGTACAAAAAGATTATTCCCTATGAGACAAATGTACAAAAAAAAACTACGGTAATTATTGCAGAGAAAGTGTCCGCAACTCCGATTTTAACCAAATTTGGTATGTTGGGTTTTGGGGCCGCTGATCTGCGGAGAATCTGAACGAAATTTTGAATGTTTGGTTTCAAGAGATAATCATCATCAAAGTTGGCATTTAAACTAACCTTATTTTCACCATTATTCACCTCTTTTTGCACACAATTCTTGATTTAAAGCTAAAGTGGCCCACAATATTTGATTTTTCACCTTCTAAAACACCGTTTTCTATGTTTTTACACCTTTTATCAATAAATTGCGAAGGGGTCCTTTAAAAACGTTGCAACCGTGCATTCACTGCTCCACCGCCTCCACCATATTCTGCTACGATTAAAAACGATTGAAAGCGGCTATGTAATTTAATTCAAAAAAAAGTGTAAAATACGTAAAGAATGAGGTTTAAAGGTGAAAATCAAAAAATGTGTGTACTACTTTTTAACTTAAAATCAAAATTGTATGCCAAGAGGAATAAAGGGGTGAAATGATTATATGCCAACTTTTAATATCTCGAAACAAATATCCGACTAAAAAATTTTTAGATCCAGTGATCAGCGCCACAGCTACAGGGTGTTTACGGGTTAGATGTTTTGCAAGAGAGGCTGTGCAATTTATTCTAACATTTTTGCAAAGTTTTGCACGTAACTGGGTTTATCAATTTACTGAGAAACTTTGTAAAGTTCAATTCTTTTAAACCGTTTTCTTTTGTCTCATGTTGTTCTGGTTATGGGCGATAAATGATACTTACAGCGAATTCTTTTGGTTAAACTAGGTGTCAATTTAATTGGGTTTAATCCAATTTTACTACAAATGCAGGTTTGTTTTTCTTTTGATAATTCACTTAAAAGCTTGATGTCTAGGAACTTTATTACCGTGGGTATAAAAGTAGACGGCATATTTAACATACGGGAATGAAGGAGCCGAAGTGGACATTTTGGGGCTTCTTCAGATGTTTTGATTTACAAAATGCATGAAACAATTACTTTGTGTTGCTATATTACTGTACATCTCATTGGTACGGAGGAAGAAGAAGGGGGTTTATGGTGAAAGTGTAAAGAGTGTACTCGTGAAAATAAAAGTACTTTCAGCCAAGAAAAAAATCCTAGCCTTCTAAAAACTGTTGTAGCTCTAAATGTTATTTAAGGTTATTATTGTGCAACGCCTACGCCGCTCATAGAGAGTAGATAATAAAAGTGGTTAACTTTTTCTTATGCCGGTATATTATTGTCCTCCTATTGTGTGCTTTGAAATCTACGATAAAATGGTGGTGCCCTCTGGATAACATTATTCAGTCGTTAAATGGGTTTAACATCTAAAAAATCACAGCACCCACGGTACCAGTACCAGCTTTTGTGCTACTAACATGGACTGCCATAAACATAAAAGGCAATATACTAAATGTACTAGATGTGACTGTACAGCTGAACATCGCAAATTCGCGTTGTTGTTGTCAAGGGAAGCCGGCATGATTTAACTGACCAATAAGAAACTCACTTGCTATACAAGGTTACAGAAAGACGAAATTCGCTTGCCCTGGTTTGCGTTTTTAAATAATATTGCGAAGAATTTACCAAATTTGCGTTTATTAAGTTTTTGCATTTTGTTTTAATTTACGTAAAATGCAACGAAATTCAATCGGATTGACTGACATGGTTGTGTTATGGGAAGCTAGGCAAAATGCTCGGCAAGCCAGGGAACTATGAAAGGGAGTTTGTTTATAGTGAACCCATTAACAGTTTAAGAACAGTTGCGAAATCGTGTGGAACAGCGGCTCAGCAAATAAGGAACAATGAAAACATTTTTGCGCGTGTGAGGAAACGGTATGCAGCGGAAAAATAAATGCATGTTTGGAATCAAAATTTAGAACATATTCATTAGTAAAATCGACCTTTATTTAAATATTTTTTTGTTACAATTTATTTTGATGCTCTGGCTTTTAATAATTTTTAAAGTAAATTTATAAAAATGAATATAATAACACCTTTTTATTCTATTATGTATTTATATCGTTTATTGGGTATAAAATAGGACGTTTGGCAACATCGCAAACAAATAGGTCTACTGTCTGTGTTTATGGTATTACGTAACCAGGGGACGTAGCAGATATAGGTGAAAAGAGGTATTTTTTACAAATTGAAAAAAAAAAGTTTAATTAAACAAAAAAGTACTCAGTGTGTGTCTACACTGGCTCCAGGAGTCACCCATTTCAATATATTAAAGTATTTCCATAACACCCTGTATATATATATATATATATATATATATATATATATATTTATAATTACTCGAACTTTTTGTTTAAAAACACGTTACCCAAAGTGGGTAAAAGCAGAAACACATTAGTTATTAATAATACCTACCCAGACAGCAAAACTTTCCATTGGGCAATCCCCCATATAAGTAAAGCACGGGTCTCGCGATGCTTTACGTCTGCTCCACAGCTTAACCAGTGTTTGGTAGTGTAGCCCAGCTGGGCCAAGCAGGTTCAAGCTTTACTTATATGGGGGATTGCTCAATGAAAAGTTTGTGCTGTTTGGGTAGCTAGGTGTTTTAACACCCTTAGGACAACAGAATAAATCCCTGTAAGAAAATTCACTACATATAATGCACGGCATTTCTTATAGGATGGCCCATATCCTAATTTTTAAAATGCCAAATTTTATTTTTTTTAAATGGAACACCCTGTAGATTAAACTATTTTAATATTTAAGAAATCAATTTGAGGTAAGTAATTCCCATACCAAAAATTTACGGTTTTTTAAATACTTAAGGTTTTTAAAAATTCATGACAAGTATTTGTTTTTGATAAAGAAGAACTTTGGTTTTTTAAATTGAACATCTCGTATATTTGTCAACACTCCTAAAATTACCTTGATTCCCGTTAAAAAAATGTAGGTTAACCTTTAAGCACCGACGTTTATCTTTTGTAACGTTTGTACCGACGTGAGGCCTGAGAGGCCGCTTATAGTATGTATTTTTTTAAATAAAGTGTTGATATAAATATTTGTTTCTGCAATATGATAAAAAAATTAAGATTTTTAAGAAGAAATAAGTAAAGAAAGGCAACGATCCTTATTAAATTTAACACCGCAATCATATTGAATTTTGGGAAAAATCCGACTAATGGATATAAAAAATTATAACACAAAAATTAATCTTCTTAGAATAACAAAAATAGTATTTATTCCTTAGGACTAATATAACTTAAAAAAAATATATAATAGGAACATCCTTCTGAAAATAAAATGAGTGAGGCCTGAGAGCCCGCGTCGAAATTTTAAATCCTAGTTACTCACCAAATGCGCGCGCGCCGTCACGTCTTCCTGTTTTAATGTCAAATTGGGCCCTGGTCTTGCAGCTACTTAAAAGCAGTGTTCGGAATTTGGCGGGGAAAGGGGTAAAGTAGTGAGTCAAGTGCCTGCCAGGGCCTCTCAGACCGCACGTCGGTACTTAAAGGTTAAGCTATGGTGGTTTTCAGAAGCAAAGCATTTATTTACCCCTAAAAATTTACTGTATTGAAGTTAAGAATAATATTTAACAATAAAAATTTGCTACACCCAAAAATGCGACAATGAGAATAAAGGACAATTTTGTGCGAGTCAATAAATGCGTTTTTTTGCGAATAACCATAGCTTATGTTGTTTTTTTTTTAAGGAGAAAGATAAAATTTTAAGAATATGGATTAATATTTTGGGTCTTCCATAAAAAATACCAAGGTTTTCTTTTAAACAAAAATTACTTTTCTTGTTATGAATTTCAAAAATCCTAAATATCTTAAAAACCTTAAATTTTTGGTATAGAAATCGCTAAAGAAACTTACCTTGGTTTTATTCCTAAAATCTAAAAATTGGGCCACCCTGTAGATCACATGACTTTCTTGCTTTTTTCTAGTAAAAACCCTGGATCCTAACTCTTGCAGAAAGTAATTATTAGAGTGAAAAAATAACTATATATACCTATTTAATATTAGAAAAAAGATATTCAACAATTTTATTTTCAATCATTGTTATAAACGTAAACAACAAACCGGAATTTTATCCTCAAATTTTTTAAAATTAAAAAAAAATAAACAAACTGTTCATGAAAAGCTCCACAAAAACACAAACAAAAAATGCTGACGCAGTACATGTTTGCCGTCCCGTATTTGGATCGGTGGGCTAACGATTTGTTAATATTTTGTTAGCGGTAACGGATGAAAGATAGAAGAGATCATTACTCAAAAAATTAAAGGCAAATAAATCCCAAAACCGAAACTGAAAATTCTGTTTACCGCAATGTAAATTAATTGCCGTAACATTTCGTTTCGTTAAAAATATTAAAGCTATTACAAATCTACAAAAATTTTAATTTTTTATTTAAAAAAACACCAAGCTGTCAGTCATGTCAAAGAATACACATCCATAGAAGCTCACAAGTGAGATTTAAGTACCTACCCTGACCACCAGAAAGCGAAAGTTACTTGTCGTTTGGCACCAGACCAATCAAAAATTGTTCGATGCCCATGTCGCGTTTCTATTGGTCGATTGGACTAATTTCGCTATCTGGTGGTCAGGGTAGGTACTAAAATCTCAGGGTATGCTGAAATCTCATTTGTGAGCTTCTATCGATGTGTATTCTTTGGTCATGTGATTTTTTTTAAATAACTAAAATTAAAAAAAATAAACTTATTACTTCATTATCAGGGGCGAAGCTACCTTCGTATTAGCCGTATTTACGATGCGGGGCCCCCGTTTACAGGAGCTACCAAACGTGAGTAAGCAAAAGTTATTGTGGACTAAATTGGGAATGTGGCGCCTTTTTTGTTTTTCTGTCTTTAATATGTTTTAATAGTAACGAAAAAAGCAATGTTAAAATGAGAAAAACAATATTATTTAAAAAGTGGAATCCTTTTTTGTTGGTCTTAAAAAAACTTTTGGGCCCCCAAGACATTGTGACATTGTGATATGGAGCCCCTCCCAGACACGCTACGCCACTCTTCATTATAATTGGAATATCGTTTTATTTAAAAGTTGTTGTACTATAACACACTATACAGATTGATTAATGAAAACCTAGTGTCTAGGCTTTATAAAGAGCGTGAGAATAATAACATTTTAGTGTATAAGTGTGGTATATAGGGTGGTGCAGGGCTTAAGCCCCAGTTTATAGACTATATTTGCCGAAACACACTAATACATTTTAAATGTCCAATAATTTTGGAGGGGCTAATTGCCGTCTTGGGAGGGGGTAAGCCCCCTCCCTATGGCGGTCGTGCTCTCACCGCAGCGATTCGGGTTGGAATCTCGAAATCGGGCATCGGATTTTTAATTGCTCGTCACCTCACAGTTGGCAATGGTAAAACACTGTGTGATATTCTGCCAATCCTAGGTAGTAGTTAATTTAACAAATAACGTCCGCACTACCGCGTTGTCTTAAAGAGGCTGAGAAATGCAAAAAACTGCATGTTTGTGTGTGCTTGTGTGCTTGAATAACGTTGACGAAATAGGGCAAAAAATGGGTAAAACATCCAGTAACCCGGCACTCACGGTACACTGGTATTTAGAGATAAGCCTTCGTGAGATGTCATAAAGATAAAATGTATTCAAGCAGGACAGACAATCGGATAGTTGGGGAAGATTGCCTGCCTTTTTTCAAATGCCACGAATCAATTACGGGATGTTTTCTTGGTTTGTGCTACTCGTGTACGAGGTTAAAGTTTTCTTTTTTTAATGGCAGAGTAAGCAAGACAAGCGTATGTTGCCGACTTACCCCTTCAAACTAATGACTGATGATAATGATGACTTACCTTTCCAAAAGAATTAAATTAAATGTGGGAGATAGATGAGAATAAAGGAATGTTACGCTTGAGTTATTTTTCACTTTCATAATCCTAATTTATATTTTTGTCCTTTTTTAAAGAAATACGGGACTGCAGGATAGCTACACACCATATTATTGGTTTTACGAATGGAGGAGCGGAGCTAGAAATCAACATTATGTCTTAAAAAATATTTTTTAGGTGAAAATGATACCCTCTGTTGGAGCATGCCAAAAATTTCCAAAGAAATTGTAAAGAAACTTTCTTAAATTGTTTTGAATCATGGTTAGCTAATATTGAATAAGAAGGCTGAGGCTGTGGACATATTAAAAGCGCGAACTTACCATATTATAAATGAAGTTTTAGAGATAGGAATACTACCAGCTCACGATTGTTTAGTTCAGATAAAAAGCCTTTACTCTTAAAAATTGTTTCTCATGCACCTTAAATTATCAGATTTCACTCCTTTGGACTTCCACTAGTTTCCAAATTTGTAAATACTTAAATTTAGTCGAGATTGTTGCCACAAATGCCTTTTTAAAAATGGACCAAAAAGTCCCTTTATTTATAAAAAAAAAATAAAGAGTAGTCCAAAAAATTTAAAAGACACAATCACATGTATGCTATAAGAAACAAAGATAATTTTATAGTTGAGAAGTACAAAACAGAGAGAGTGGTATCCGAACCATTATACAATGGAGTTAAATTGTTTAATCACCTACTACGCTAAATGAGGAAACTTCAGTAGTCCACATTTAAATAAATGTTAAATTAAGATAAATTTAGTAAAAAAATGATTTTTCTCAGTTGAAAAATTTCTGGTTAGTAGACATCTGTAGATTGGACATAGTATATACACTTTTATTTTAGCCTAGTATCTATGCACATTATTTGTTAATTGGTTTTCTTTATCTGTGCTATCTATAAATTTAATTTTTATTTTTTCTGTCTGTTTCTTAACTGACGACCACATCAATACTGTTAATTATCCTTTATGTAATATATTGACTTAAATTTAAATTTAAACAGCATGCACCCATGTAGTAAGAGTAATTGCTCATAAGTAACGTTGATATAAATGTAAAGAGCTATACGAACACTATATAAAAAAATAAAAAGGTTTTAAACTCATAATTTGCCTACTTACTTGGACTGAAAACTTTCCTATTCTCGTGCCATACCTATTCAGTTTTCTAACCAACTTGTTTTAATTTTCCAAACTTAGTTCGTAGATCATTATATTTCAGGAGCAAAAAGTCTTTTCAAATCAGACTATATTATAAACCAGAGTAAATAATTATTCCCATTATCCTTTCGACTCAATATTTCTGTCCAAAATATTCCGCAACATACTTTTCGTGAAAATGAAACAAAGGGCGTCTAGCATTAGACCCAAGGCAATTCGTTTTAAATTAGGCAAAGGGCGCTGCTTTTGCTTCATATAGCAATAAAATTATTATTTACTTATTATACCTACGTTTTCATCCCTTTTTGGCAGGGTTTGCCTTCAATTTATTACTGACCCGACGCATTATTTCTAAATTAATGCCCAACAGTTGCTTTTGTTACTTTTGCCCTTATCACTGGCGTAGTTTCGATGTTCGAGTTTACTAAGTCAGAGTCGCACAAAAAATATTAATGGTCTCCCAGTTTTTTCTTAGAATTTATTTAACAAAATACGGGATCATTATACAGACTGTCACAAATTCCAAGGCCACCATAAAGATATCGGCAACGGTAAGAGATACAGGTTTAGTTAAATAAAGGTAAAGTTGCGCATTTTTATGCTTAACTCTATTGCGTTTTAAAAATTGAAAAGTTTGTATTAGTTTCGAAAATAACCGAGACAGGTTTCATTTTTTTTATTGGTTTATTTGAAGAAATATTTTAAAATTTGTGTCATATTGTTATTGTTACTCTTTTAGTTCGATATTGTGATGTTATTAAATTTAAGATCCGATGTATTGTCTTTCAGCCGTCCTTTTCAATTACAGTAATGCGACGTTTCGATCCAAAAATCGTTTTTCACCATCCAGTAAAAATCACAATTCTATTCCAAACGTTGAAGAAAGTGAATAGGGACGTTTAGTTAAATTAAAAATGCTTTATTTTATTACGTACAAGTAAATTAAATTAATTCTTACATTGTTAGTTAAATTATGAAAAAATAAATAAATAGAAATAATAGTAATATTGAGTTATGATAAAAGAAAATCGTATCTAAACGTATTTTAAATGAAAATTTCAACGAACGTTTAAAATAAAATAGTATTTTTTAGTAGCAAATTAGTAAATAGTGATTTTTCGGTTTAAAACATTGTATAAATGTTGTGTGTATGGTTGTCTTAAGACTTAGAATACAAATTTATTAAGTTGAAAAGTGGCTAATAAAATGTGACATTTGTTTTAAAACAATTTTTCAAATAAACTGAGAAAAATATTAAAACTGTTTTGCAAAATTTCAATTTTTTCTGATACAAATTTTCATTTTTTTTTACGAAATATTTGTAAGCATAACAATGCACAACTTTGCCCCGATTTAACCAATTCTAAACTCTTACCATTCTTTAGATCCTAAAGTTAGCCCCCGAATTTATAACAGCCTGTATTTCTAATTTATTCCAGCTAATTTGATGGGTTCCTGTTAGGCAGGCGAAAAGCGTCAGTGAAAAGGGCCCTGGTGAATAACATGAAAAGCAGAAGTTCTTCTCTTAACGTGTCTTGACTTTAAAAAATGGGTTTTATTACGTATATTATTACGATACTTGGGAATTATTTCCATTTGTCTTACATATTACTTGCCAACTTCGGTATAACTCGATGACAATTATTCTTGCTTTATTTTATTGTTCGGTTAAGTTAATTTATTATAATTTTATAGTGACAGTTTAATACACAGTGTGTTCTAGGGTAGGTGTTACAAGAGGACAAATATTTAAACGTACTTTTGGAAAACCTGGTTAAACGTTCTAAAACTAATAAAAACAAAATTTTACTTTGATTGATAATATACAGGGTAAGTTGCAACTAAAAATATAAAAACGAGCAAAATTAAAGCACCTTTTTTTTAAAAAATAGGACAAAATTTAAGTAAATGTTGTAGAGAATTGAATTTTATGTCAAAATTTAAAGTTAAAAAATTAAAGTAAAAAAATATATATATTTTAAATTTTTTACATTAGGCATTAACAGTTTTTAAAATACTTGGCTTAAGACATCGAATTTTTAAAAAATATGCCAACTAGAGTAAAGTTTTGTATTTATTAGTATTGAACCATGCGACCAGTTTTCCAAAAATGTTTGATCCATTTGTCCTCTTGTAACACCTATCCTGGGACACACTGTATGATGTAATAAAATAATTATAATAATGATTTCTGAAAACGATTAGGATATGTAGCATAAATGAATAGTACCTAATTTAATGTCAGTAGTAAAAGGTTTATAACTAGTAACATAAACTTAAGCATATAACTATTACTAAGATTTCCATTTCACACATAAACTGTTAATTAAACTTTTAGTTTAATTAGCATTCCACTTTCTTAAATATTCCAGGTATAATTTTAAAGTTTATGTAATAGGTGAAAACTATGAAAACTGTATTTTTGGAAATAGATTAAACCAGGTCAAACTTAATTTTATCTACAACTGTAGCAGCTTTGAGGTAGGTCCTTAAACATTGAAAATGTCTTTTGGTATAAATTTCTTAACCTAATTAATATTTATTGATGTTATAAGTTCTCAACATTTTCACAACTAATGGATTTCTCTAGTTAATACAGTGCATTGCAATTGAAACCAGTCAACACCTATAATTCCATTATTCGTACATTTATAAAAAATCTTGAAACACGTGAATTTTTATTTCTACACGAACACATTTTTGTGTCGAAATTTAATTGTTTAGGGTTATTTCCTCCCCCACCAACACAAATGTGAAAAAGTTTAAATGGAAAAGGGAGTCACCTTACTTAACCTTATCTTAAAGATTATGAAATTCTTTCTTTAACAGACTTTACTTTTTCTTTAATATCGGTGTCCATAAACTTTTTTGTTCTTAAATAAAAACAATACTTGGTACACAGAGATTTATGTCTCTAAATGTAAATTATTTCATAAATTTAGATCTTTTCTGTTACTCCCAGTTTAGCGGAAAACGACCGTACCTTTCTTGTTTTATATTGGACACCCAGTATATTTTATATTATTTAAATATAAAATGTCATTTCGAGTACAGTGATACTTCATTTGATACTTTTTTAGATCTAATCTGTAAATAATTATAGTTTTAATTCTGGAGTGTTATAAATGCAATAAAACGATAAATTTTGGACCAAATAGTCACGGCAAAATAGATAGTTATATCTATTCTTTAGCGACTCCTTGGTCAAAACTAGACAATTTAATCGTAATAATGGCACTTGATATTAAAAATTTAAGTGAATTTTTTCGAGGACTATAAAACCGAATAAAAAAAATCAATAAAAAGGACATTTAAAACTCTTTACGATGTTTACGATGAGTTATCACAAACTTGACCTTCTCTTCCATTTGAATGTTTAAAGTTTGTATTGGTGAGGGAAGGGGATAACCCTTCAAAAAAAAAATAAGAAAAAAATAAGCCCTCCTTAAAATCAAAATTAGGATGTTTGAGTTTTTTACTAAGTGTATAAATAACAGAATTTCACGGGGTGGCTCGTTTCATGTGGAATGCATTACATTTTAATACCATGTTTTGAGATTTTTAATTGCTAAAAAATCTGTTCAACATACCGGGTGTCAACAAATCTATTAGACAAGCCGTAACTTCTGGAGTATTAGACATATCAAAATGAGGCTAGTACATAGTATTAAAGGGGGATGGTTTTCGCATATCTCTCACTCTTTGGTTACTTCCGGTTTAATTGGAAGTGACTCCAATTTTGAATTTTAAAATAAAACACCCTGTATATTTAAACATTTTTGAATTCCTGATACAATTATAAATAATAATTTACCATTTTAAAAAGTTTTTATGCCTACTTGATTTTTGAGAGCCATTTGTTACACTGCCTATAAGTAGATTTGATCTTTAATTTATAACTTAACCCGATCGAACATAAATTGTTATCTTTGAATTTTTTAAAAAACCTTAATTTGAAAAGAGCATGTCTAAAAAGGGTTGCTATTTAAAAAATAATAGTTAGACACAAAAATGTCAATTTGCCAAATTGTTTTTTTCCTATTTTTCATATTAGTCACTAACACACACACAGGGATTGTATTTTTCTACATCATTTTGGGTCACAAGATTGATTTGCCTCCAATCGAAGCTACCTAGATGCAATATTAAAAATGGTTTTTAGAAAATCAAGTGGGCTTAAAAACTTTTTAAAATATCACATTCTGACTTAGATTTTTTTAGGAATCCACAGATAATAAAATATACAGAGTGTTCCATATAACCGGAACTGCCGTGAAAAGTAAAACATATGCAAAAACCCTCCTCTTTATTTACGATTTACCTATACCAAGTATCATTTTAATATATCTCTCTAGAACAGTTATGGCGAACCATTGACACGCGAGGTAAAAATTTGAGCACGCGAGCATGTTGTATTATTTTTTTCTTTCCGTTAATATGAGTAGGAGTGAAGTTTAAAATAATTGATTTTTTTTCTTCAAAATTAAGACTACCAAAAAAAATTGAACGGCAAGCTATCTTCTGTATTTAAAGTAAAAAAATAAGAGATGACCTTTTTTTTTTGCTCTTTAAAAAAATTTCCCACTGAAAATAGGTATGGTACCTCATTTAACATTTTTGTACAAAAATGGCACGTTCACAGAAAAGGTTCGCCATAACTGCTCTAGAAGTTATGGTTTGTCAAATAAGTTTGTAAACACCCGGTATATGATTTTTACACATCATATTATTAAAAGTACTCATTTAAATTTTTAATCCTTGGTGAAACAAAAAAGATTTAAGTAACCAGAATATTTGTTTTTACTCGCTCCAGATATTCTATATGTTTAATATCTATTTAGTTTTTACACGTTATAAATGCATAATGAATATATAAAAACTAATTACTTAGCAAATAAATCTTAATCTAAATAAAAAATGACAAATTACACTATAAGCCTCATTTCCCATGACATTGCATTTAATATAAATTAAGTGCTGTGTGAAATCTAAACAAATAATAAATTTAAAAAAAAACAGTAGAGTAATTGTGACAAATTGTGGCTATAAATTTGTCTAAGATTACACAACATAAACATATTGAAAGCAGATGTCTTTCAAGAAATATAATTATTTACGTGCTGGTATGTTTTAGAACAAATAACTTATTTTTAAATTTATTTTTAGATGAAAAAATTTTAAGTTAGAATGTAAATTTAAAAATAACATCAATTTATCATATAGTCTCATAGTCATATCAAGTCTCGGATTTTTAAGGTCCCATTACACAATGTAACTTGCTGAATGGACAAGGGAAGCTACTGCACCCAGAAACACGCATGACAGTAGCTGACAGTTATGGCATGTGCACTTGCATCTTATTATCGTATGGCAGCAATTCCAACCCATATCCCTCATAAAATAACTAGAATAACTAGATAGGGAGTACGGGCAAGCCCTGCCCAGGGGGTAACGCCGTCCATCGTCATAATTTCTAAATGCAACCTTTAATCGGTCCGATATCTATCACTCAATAGAAACATTAGAGCAAAAATGGCAAATTAGCTGATTTGCGCTTCGCAAGACCGTTTTTATTCCTTCAATCGTCAAAAAATGTTTTGGATGCAGGTGGATTTATACTTTCTTCTGTGAAAATTCAAACGCTACTACTATACATAAGTATCAATTTGCATCATTAAAATATCAAAATTTAGGTGATTAATTGTATTTTATTTTGCATTATTAACAAAAATATGTTTTGGAAGGTTTTTGAAGAAAATTGCAAATTTAAAGAAAAAATTGTGCTATCGGGTAAGACCGCCCAAAGAAAATGGCTATGGCCAAGGTGGCACCCAACCAATATTTACCATTTAGCTAAGTAGATCTTTAAAATATTATTAGTAAAAACAATAATGTAATTTATTATTTATGCCACTGTAAAAAAGATATCTTAAAACAAAAGCCTTAGATTTAATTTGAGAGAATTGTGACTTTCATATGTGTTAAAGACATAGGATCTCAAACAGAAAAAAATATGTTTTCAGCTTTGCGTACTAAATTCAAAAGAAGGCGCTTTTGTAATAAAAATAACCTTATTTTATTTAGTGACCCCAATGGGTCTACATTAAAGAACGATGTATTCCGTTAAAAACATCGAGCGCTTTCCCACTGAGAGATTCTTTCTTTAAGACAAGATAGTAAATCGACATAAAAACCACAGACTGAAATAAAATTTAATTCAGTTAAGATAATTACATTAAATAAACAACTAGTTCTCTTTATGATGGTTAAGCGAGGAATTCCTGCTTATCATGTCATTCACCGAGACCTCTCTTCTCCCTCGATGATGCGTTTTGCCGAACCTCATAGGACTTATCAAACTGGCTGTCCCGGGTCCAATTTGAATAATACCAAACTATAATTGTCTTTGATAATACGAATAACAAGTGTATCTTATAAAAAAAAACTTTCGTTGTTCGACGGTAGGATATAATCCTACCGTTGATACCGTACTAAAAAGCATAATTCAGTGAATAATTATATTAAAGAAATAGGTTCTTTGACATAAAGGTTAAAGATTTTGGTATAGGTTCTTAAAATAAGAACCTATTATTTTAAAGAAAATTCATTAATATTTTGATAGAAGCATTTAATATTTCTTTTGTTTAAAATCTTAAAAATTATATTTAAGATATTAAAGAGCTTAAATCATAAATCTTTAGGTTCTTATTTCTTGATTCTGAATTCTTAAAATAATAGTAAGGATATTTTAATTTAAAGAATTTCTTTTACATTAAAGACAAAAATTTAAGTATTTTTTCGCCCAGTTTAAGAACCACTATTATTTTACTTATAAATAATAGTGGTTAGTAAAATAAATAAAAATCTTGGTTTAAAAGCACAACTATTCAAAAAGAATGCATATTTTTAAAACCTTGTATTTGCTTAAAACAATAATTTTTTTTTGTGTGTGTATTTATAAAAATATGATTAAGATATTCTTTTTTATGTTGGGTTTAGCCTTTTAGTCTTATGACCATAACTTTTAATTTAAAAGAATCTTAATGTCTAGGACTTATAATAAATAATATTGGATAACAACCGTTTATTTTATTTTAATTTTTTTTTATTTTATAGTAAAAATCATAGTTTAATTGGTGGGCAGCCGTGTCCACCATAGGTGGACGGCGTTATCCAACCTATTGTGCATCTGCGCCCATTGGTAGAGTATTCAAAACGTAAAGTTTTTTTTTTAAATAAAACCGTCCACTTATTTAGAAATTAAGGAAACCTTAATATAAAAATAGAATCTTTTGTTATTTTTTTTGCATTTTTGCGATTTTGTGGTGATATTTAGCAATGACGCGGTATTTTCTGCTTATAGACCGTGAACCAGGTGCAAAATTTTGCCTGATATTTCCTCTCAGTCCATAGCTCGTAAAATACTTCAAGAGGGTTGTACATGAATTGTTGTAAACGTCCGCTGTGTCTCCGATGGTGGAATTGTACAGGGTGTTTAAAAAATCTATATTAAACTTGTGTTTTTTTAATGGAACAACCTGTATATTAGTTCATTTTTGGATTGTAGCAATTAAAATAAAGTAAAATTTATAATCGATACCTATACCAAAAATGTAAGGTTTTTAAAATATTTGGAATTTAAAAAAAATCTAATAATAACAATATTCCATAATTTATTGCTATCTGAGATACAGCAAGGATTGTTTGGATATTACCATTTCAAGATTAGATTATCGCTTTTTTTTTTTTGTACAATTTTAGACTGGATTTATCAACACATGCAGAGTATTTGACTAGAACTGTACATTCATTGGGACAGTTGAAATGAACGGAGTATTGTAGGAAATTCCAGAGAAGAATATTTAAAGTAAAACATAGTAAAACTTCAGGACGACCTGTGGAGGTGATAGCCAAAGAAAAGATTGAAGCTGTAAAAAATAATAAAAAACTAATGTAGGGTATATAATAAAGAAATACAATATATCTTAAAGATTTATACAGGGTGTCCCACCGGGAACTGCTGCGATCGATTTCTCGAAAAGTACGCTTTGGAAAATTTTGAAATTTTGGTAACATTATAATGTCAGTGGGGGAAATAGAACTTAAATATTTTGAGAGCTCTACCACTTCCGTTTATACTGGAAGTTATTGTAGACTTCCTTATTTTAAATGGAACACCCTAGAATGTGTAATGTTCTATATCTAAGTCCAACCGCAGATCTCGGTGGGACACCTTGTATATCCCAATACACTCAATACCTAATGAACCATTGAGGCTATGCAACAAACTGCTTAATTAGGTTGATTCTTTTCTCACAAAAGGTGATTTTTTTATTATTATGCCGACAAAACTTCCAACCAATTTTTCTCAAAATGAAGATTCTATCGTATTGGTCAAAATGGAATGATTGACAAAAATGGCCTGTGTCTTTTTCAGAAATAGCTTTCTACACATTTCGGGCTTTATATTTATAATTCGTTTACCCAAAAGTTTTTTTTGATTAGCAGACCTTAAATGATAATTACGCATAATATATACTGTTGAGATATATACTGTCACAACATTTCAAAATTGTCATTTATTTCCTTTTCGTCGCACACGATATCTTATTTATATCTCCAAAAGATATCAAAAACATACTTTATGACCAATAAGTCTTTTAACAGTGCAACAGAACATCTAAAAATTCCATATGTTTTTATATTAAATGTTAACACACGCTAAGATGGCATAACGATTCAAAGTGATGAAAGGTATATGTATTTGTGGCATTAGCACTGAATATATCTGTCTATCCCACAGGAAGATTAAGTTTTTGTATTTTCCGATTTAACTGTTTAAAAATCTGGTCTCAGACGTTTTTATATTTTTTACATAGTGAATCAAAATTTATTTTTACAAATTAAAGATCACGAGGTGTAAACAAATGGTAGAGGAGTCCAGGAGGGGGATTTCGGAATTTACTACAGCGCGGCAGATTATTATACCAGAAGATACCTTGTACCCTGTTTACCACTAAATATGAGCTTCGTATAGAGGGCCGATCGTAAAAAAAAATTATCCATCAGAAATTTTTAAACGCGTCAGATTAAGATAGGGCAAAGTACTTACATGCTAAACAATGTAACTAATCTAATAATTTAAGGCTGACGTAATGAAAGCGAAGGGCTACAAAGTTATAAGGAAAAAACACCTTTTTGAAATTCTGACTGAAAAGTGACAACCATTTTTTTATACAATATTTTCTTTTAATTAAACTTAATTAAAGTTAACCGCTGCCAAATTTTTTTAGGCAACCATGGTGTACTCTAATCTCTACTATAATGTTTTATTTATAAAAAATAAATTTTATTAAAAAACAGATACCTGTAGATTTTTGCAGCCGGATTTCTTACTATTAGCTTTACTTATGCTTTAAATATTTACTGTTGACGTACAACACAACAACGTACAAGTGCGAAAAGTTATACTTTCCCGCATGCTAACTATCGATGTTAGCAAGCAGTTAGGTGCGGGAAAATTACTTTCCGCAAGAGTTAGGATTAATATTTTTTCTACAAGCATAAAAAGACAATTGATACATTCTTTATAGTTATTTTTAAAACACAATCTTATAACATTTTGTAACAAAATTTTATTTATTATTTATATGAATGTTAAAAGTAAAATTTGTAGCTTTTTGTAGTTGCCGAATTCAGGTGATGCTGTGTAGCTGAAAGATTATTGTTTTTACTGAATGGTGGGGCAACAGTTATCTGGTTAATGTTTAAAAGGCTGTCGGAAGATAGCAAGTGATTTTTTAAGTATGCTTGTAGAAAAATATATTTATAAGTTAGGAATAGAGTTACAATTTTTTATCAAATCTCTAAAAATTTTCCTTTTCATATGAAATGCTACTTATAAAACTGTAAATCTTTTTAAATTTTATTAGGAAAATTTTACCTAATAAACATGTTACAAAAATATATTGTGTAACATGTGAAAAAAAGGACAGTGGTACAGTTTTGGTCAAAAAACATCCAAAAACCGAAAAAATCCAGCAACTTTGGTGGTTTTCTTTAGCGGCTTTCCAACGACTAAAGGGTGACTGTGCAAAAATCACATGTCAAAACTAATCGATTTTTTTTGGAAATATCAAATAAAAAGTCGAATAGTTAAATGATGTAAATCAAGTATTCTCGTCTCTATATGCCTAGTATTACCTTTACCTACGACGGTATTTCTTTCTTTCAAAACCCGCTCGTTCGATCACAACTTATAAGGTGACTGGCTAAGTACTGGTCAGTATAAAACAAGGCGGCTGTGGAATAAATCTTAAATAGATCTGGACTTGTTCACACTGGCCCGTAATTACGATAGTCTTGTCCTTTTTTGGTTTATCTCATAAGCAGAAATGGTTTGCAGTGGTGTAGTATACTGGCAGCAACATCAGAATAACAATAATAAAATACAATTAAAAATATCTTAAAGATTTATAATTCAAATGCTATTAATTTTGGCTTAAACGACTTCGAGATATAAGTTAACGGATTTTTCTCGCTACAGCTCCTGATACAATTTTTGAAAATAATAACAAACTTTATACCTAGTGGTGTGTCGCCGAGCGGAACATTGGAAATCCTATGTAAATTTTAAGGGAGAAGAAAGAAGGAAAATTATAAGATAACTTTTTAAAGTAACCAATATGACAAACTCTCGTGCCAAGTTAAAAAAAAAAAAATACCAAGCGAATCTTGAATAACTCGATTAATAGTAATTTATGTAACAAGTGCATAAAGTGATACTTTTTTTACGAATGGGAAGTTTGACCGAACGCAATCCCATGACTAAAAAAGGTCACTTTATGCATGTGTTTCATACTATATTTTTTCTACGACCGTATAAAAATTTTCCAAAATACCAAAATGTTTTATTTATCTTAAATTATTAATTTTAATTTTTGCAACAAAAAATTACAGCCTCCTTGTTTTTTAAGAAACTATTATCCTCTGCATAACTATGCATGTATTATTTAATTTTAGAAAATTGTATGTATATGTATGTATATTGAAAAAATAGTACTAAAATATTATAAATTCCTTTTCAATTTCTTAGTCATCCAAATTCATTATTACTATCAATTTTTAATAATTTCGATTAAATTTATTTGCACACTGTCAAATTTTAAAACTAGTGACACATGAACTAAAATAAATAATGACGAAATCAAAGGTTACTTGACCGTTTGGTTCAGTTGATGTCGCATTTACTGTTACATTGTATAAATTGATATTTTAGTCTATTGTAGTAGGCACTGGAACAAAACAGTAATTCAAAGTGTGAAAAAAGCTTCGAAGTGTTAAAAAAGTTACTTTTTTAAACACTTTATGTAACGATTAAAAAAACAGCATTTTTGTTAATGGTTGTGGAAAAATGTAATTATAAAATTAGCAAATTTTCAGTTCAGGTAAAAAAATATGCACCTTTAAAATGAATGTTGTCATTGACATAAGGATAAGTATCAATAAATCAGTAACAGTTAGAGTTTGAAAGAAAATTGTGTATTATTTGCTGGTGGCTACTATCGGTTTGGTTTTACCTAAACCGGAAATTTGGTAATTTTGCAATTACATTTAATTGAATAATACAAGATTCGGTAATTTAAATATTTTTTGAAACTTGGCACAGTTAAATCGGTTTCTTTAAAAAGTTATCTAACATTTTGTTCTGTAAATTGTACAGGAAAGCCAAGAATTAACCCCCTTAAAACTTACATGGAGTTTCCTATGTACCGCTCGGTGACGCTCCACCTGGTATATACTACATAAATTTAATTTTTTCACCTAAACACCTAAACTTAAAATGTTTACCATTGATGTCGGGTCATAAGTTGTTTAACTCATCTTCTCCCCTGTTCCGTCGACGTTATCAAAAAATTTAAACATGCAGTTTCACAGTACCTTTTTAACAACGTGGGCACCACGGACATTATTTTTAAATAACTACTACCAAAAATTTGTTTCCTGGCTGGGAATCAAATCAGGGCCTTCTGAGTTGGAGATCAAACACTTTGCTCACTATGGTACCAAAAAGACAGATCGAGTTCCTAGGAAAATAAAAATTAAAAAAGGCAAATACCTAGTTTCGATATTTAAAGAAGTTTAAAACTGTACATAATGATGCCTCTTTAAAAAGATTTAGTGTCAATTCCAAATGGAATAGGAAAAAAAAATTTGCTTTTGAATAAATAATAATAAATCATGATAAAGATATTTATTTATAAAAAAAAATGTTAACAGATAAAGCAACGTTTACTACAGCAAGGAAGTCAGTATAACCAACACAATATTTTTTGGGCCTATAAAAACATAAAAAAATGGGTTCATGTATTATTGACAACTTGCCCGATATTTTTTACCGGCAATATAACGTGTCAAAAATACTTACAACTGATACAAAACAAATTAATAACCTCATGCATGAGCTATCATCTTAATATTTTGGAAATACCTTATGGCACCAAGATGGTGGTCCACTTAATACAGTTCGTGGTATTGTTCCCGGCTTAAGCCAGCAGTACCCCGAGTTAACTCTAATTTAGAAAGAAAAAGAGTTTAGAGAGTAGAGATTATTTTCACCCTTTACTATTAAGCAAGAATAATGTGTCTAAAAATTAAATAATTGTGCCAGCTCATTTTTTACTACCTATGTTTTTATAGTAATAGAATTTTTTTTTAATGTAGGGTTATCGCCTTTTCTTATAATATATAATAGTTAATTTATCTACCAAAAAATTTTTAAAACACTTGAAAAAAAAATAGATACAGTTACAGCATTATCATAGGTTAAGGACATTATTCGAGCCCCTAATTTCCAAATTACTGCTTATTACATTACATTTAATCTTTGCGTTATCATCTTTAGTTGCTTTTTTAAACAACTAAGCTTTTAAGCTTTTAATTAATTAATGCTAATGTATCTTAAGACTAAGAAGTTGCATCAATTTTGTTTTATGCCTGTATTAACTTCTCTTTCTCAGTTAATCGTATATTTCAAGTTAAACCCCACTACGAGTATAAACATTATTTATATATTTCCAAATTGACTTTTCCAACAACTCTAGCAGTTAGGTCTTTTAGAAAAATAATTTCTTACTCATTAAATGCGTTTTTGTTTAACAGATCCTAAGGTGTTTAACAACTTATCCGACAGACTTTAAGGGTTAATTCTGCTATTAAAAATGTAATAAAACCTCATATGAACATTTGTCCAAAAATATTGTTTTTTTGTAATACTTTTATACCAATTTAGATATTTAAAAAAAATGGGTGACGCCTCCTATGCACAAAGACACATTTTTTGGCATACAAGAATTTTTGTTTACCAGTGTCGTTAAAGAGGGATCTAAGGTCTTTTTTTATTTAAAGCACGGTTTTTGCGTAAATAAATTTTAACAGTTTTTCGGCATTCGGTTAATTCCAACTAATTAAATGATAAAAATAACAAAAGTGATCTTTTACTGTAGAATTTGATATTATCGATACAAAATGACCATGCCGAGAAATGGTTTTTATTTATTTACGGGAAAACCGTGCATCAAATAAAAAAGTAAAATAATCAAATTTGTTTCAAACCTAATGATAATTTTTAAGATTATTTTTATTTTCAAAAATGCAGCGGCGTACCGTTTTACTATTAAAAATATTAATCTTAAACCAGTGGCGGCTCGTGACATTTTTCAGTAGGAGGGCACAAGCAAAAAAGAAATATTATTAAAATGTATTCAAAGCTTACCTTCTATTTAAAAAGAAAGTCCATTGACCTGTTTTTCAGTAACTAAGTTTACTTATCGGACACCAAGCCGATTTTAATGATTTTTGGAATACGGGGTTTTTTGGGGCGCTGATAATAAATCTAAAATAAATTTTAGTTGGACACTTTCACCTTCAATCACAGTAGCCATGCCGCGTCTGATGATGGATATCTTCAAAATAAAACAAATTCAGATGTTTTTATTTAAAAACTATGTTGTATGTCCTAGGTTTACTTGTAGATGCATAATTAATTTAAATATCGAGAGTAGATCCTCCTTTTGGTTTAATTTAAAGTTTTTGTTAAACTGTTATTCTGTAGTAGGAACTGCACCGCATCTATTTACAGTTGTGGATCCATTTCTAAATTATTACATATCACATCACATAGCTCTAACCATACGAACTAATAAACTATACTTGTTAAAATTAAACGTATAATCATAATCAACAATAAATATTGCTACTAAAACTATACGGGACACTATTGTTTGAACTGCGACATCTGCCTGGACACAAGAAGGAGACGTTTGTAACTTGAGCATAATACATAGACAAGGCGGGCAGGATTCCCGTGTTTTCCGAATCCCCAGCACTCCCAGAAATTTTTTATATTTGAGAGTTGCCGCGTGAGTAATTTAGAAGTAATATTTGAAGTTTAATTATATTTACCAAAATCGTTCGGAAGAGTGGACACGTTCCCCTGTGCCTTTTGGTACCAGCCGCCACTGCTTAAACCTCTCATGGACGACACCGGTTATTTTTTTTTGTATGCCAAAAAATGTATTTTGTTGTATAGCAGACGTTCCCAAATTTTTAAAAAACATCTAAATTGGTATAAAAGATAATTAAAAAAAAAACATAATTTTGTCTTAAATTTTTAACACCCTTTAGTTTTAAGACTAATACGTTTAGGACATGTCCATAGAAAGTTTTTTTATTGTAGAATTAGCCCATAAAGTTAATCGGATAAGTTGTGAAACATCCTATATAATAGGAATGAAATTTGGCCGACATTATTCGCGACAGAGAACATAATTCTGTTGTTAAAGAATTTAACTAAACAAGATCCTTAGAAGCCCAGTTGAGTATTAAAACGGATGTTAGACTACAAATCGGATAAATTGTTGAAGAGATAAAATCGTTATTGTAAAGAAAAAAGATAGTTGGTATGTAGCAGTACCAAGACTTGGGGTATTCCACCATTATTAAAATGAAAGTTAGAGGTTTTAATAAGAACGTATTTGGGCTAGTGGAGTATCATATATGAAATGTTGTAAATGTAGAATTTTGGGCATCCATTGTCTTTATTAATTTATTCACACAACGTTTCGGGCAGTACTATCTCTGTCCGTTCGGAAGTATAAAATGCTATGAGATATATGAAATGTTGCTGAAGATGAGCCATCGACGCCAATGCTCATCTCTGCTCATACATTTTTATCTTATCCGCGTATAAAGAACATGTTTTAAATTGCAAGGAGCGCATAATTGAGATTCAGATAATAGTAATATGATGCTGGTATACACAAGGTGTGGTGCAGTGCTTTGTTAATATAATATTATCGCACATGAACTTTCATGTTTCTTTTTTGGTAATTGGAGATTTTTTCTTTCAATAAATTACGCTTGGGTAAATATTTTTTAAAAGTTTAATAAGGTTAAGATTAGTTGTGGTGATTTATTAAGAGACGTTTTTAAATTTATTTTTATTATACTCTGATGTTTTATGGGCGCGAACAAACAAAGTTTTTTTTAAGTCACTGATTTTTTTTGACTTACAAGATTAGGTCTGAAAGAATTTGCTCAAGAACTACTGTTTTTATGGTCTTTTACCCGAACTTTGCTGTTAGCCTACCAAAACATAAAATCTATTTATGTTTTCCGGAAAGTCAACAATAATATTAAAAGGGCGGATACAACAACCGATAGGCACTCAAAAAAACATTAAAGGACCCCTATATAGGGTGTTTCCCAATTGCGGTGAGAAAGATTTAGGGCATATTCCTACAACAAGATACAGGGTGTTAAAACACAATTGGATTTTAATAATATCTTAAATATGCCACATTTGATTTAAATAAAATTTAGCTGTAATACATAATAAAATAGAAAGTTAAGTTAGCCCTAAACATATTTTAATTAGTGAGACCAATGGCGGCGTGGGACGCATCGTAGCTAAAATTATTGACAAAAAAATGTACGCCACTGACTTTTATAACTATTTCTTTCCTGGATAAAACACCTAAAAATACAACTTTTTGTTTGTTCATATTTAGCTCTCTTAGTTTTCAAGTAAATAAAAATCTGCTAAACTGCATAATCCTGGACTATAAAAGAAACATTAGTACATATTTTGTGTTATAACTTATTACTAGCAATTATATAACAACAAAAATAAATAACTTATTAAATAACGTTTATATCTAGTCTAACAAATTTTACTAAGAAATATGTTTTAAAATGATTTAGGTTTTTAAAAACACCCTGTATCTTAAGAAAAAAATTTTAGGACCCATGTTTATATAAACATTTTTTTCAAACAAGGTTCAAAAATACGCCCTTAAATTTACTTACCGCATTTAGGAAACACCCTTATATTGCTATAGATATTGGGCAACATAAATAAAAGAAGCAAATACTTATACTTATTAGTATAAGCAAATGCTCATAATATAGGAGGATTTACAAACGTATAAATAAAAAGTCAAGCATTTGCTTACAAGTGCAAGAATTTACTTACAGAAAAGTGATGCTACTGAATAGCACTTTTACTAAAAATGCGTTTTAGAAATTTTTTAAGTTTTTTGAAAAGTTTTACACCCTGTATCTTAGGAAGGAAAAGTTTAGGGACCTACGTTTATATGAACTTTTTTCCATTAAATGGCCCAGGAATAAGCCCCTTAAATTTTCTTACCGCAATTAGGAAGTTTCTGTATATGCATTATACAGTGTGTCTACTTAAGTTGGCGTCATGGGGGAAACTTTTTGTTATTAATTTACCGAGAGAAAATCTTTATAAAATATTTCACATGGTCCAAAACCTAAAAATACAATTATCAGATACACAATTGTGCCAGTTATCTACTAGGTTTAGCCAAAAATGTATTTGTTGCTAATATGGCAAATTGTTAAAAAGAAAAATGTAAAGAATTTAAAATTACTTTTAAATATATATTTTGTTTATTTCCAAAAAACTGTTTTGTTATTTTTTTTCTCCGAAGATCGAGAAAATTTAAATTTGTATATTAGTGCATTGTACACTCCTCTTGTTGATTAACAATAAATTTAAAAAGTTTATTTGAAATTGTCCAATGACATTTATAATTATGTAATGTAGTGCACTAATGTACAAACCTAAATTTTTATTATTATCGCAGATTTTTTTTGTGAATAAACAAAATTACAAATTTAAAAGCTATTTAAAATTCTAAATATTTTTTCTTTATAACAATGTTTAATATTAGCTAAAATACAGGCACTTTACTTTTAAATAAAAATTACACTTTTGATCAAACCTCGTAGATAACTGATACAATTTGATATCTGATGGTTGCTTTTTGGGTTTTGGTCTATGCAGAACTTTTTATATATATATAAAAAATTGAAATTCAATAACAAAAAAGTTTTCCATATGTCGCCACCTTACGTAGACACACTGTATGTATATTTAAATTTAAAAGTTAGTGTTTAGGTCTGGTTTGCAAAACAGGTGCTTGGTAATTTAGATATTTTTTTCACAAGACCATTAATTAATATTAATATTTAGATTTTAAGGATAGATTGACTATTAATTAATTAAGTTGAAAAGTTTTCATTTTATTTTTTGCATACTAAGTTTTTATACGACCAAATCGCAAGAAGTAGCAGTACGCCAAAATTCCATATAAAGACAAAAATCTCTATATATTTTTTTAACAATTCATTTAAATGATTTTGTGGTTCAGACATCGTGGTTAAAGTTAATTAAACAGACAGACGGTCAAAAACTAACAACGGGCAAATTAAAAGACCCAAAAACCACTTCCTAATTTGCAAAAAAAACTAACCACATAACCACAATAATTAAAAAGATAATATCTTCTGACTCGGCATTTATTTTAGTTTTTAAATATAGACAAAGTGGATAGTTGAAAATGAAAATGGCTCCTTAACCTGTCATTTTTGCAAAGGTTGTTGGTGTTCAGGTAACGCCAAGTTAGGGAACCAATATAGAAAAGAATATGTTATCTGCACCAAAGTTGGTACCTATTAACAAAGTTAAATACTAGTAATATAATTTATATAATAGGAGGCCGTTCAAGTGTTACGTAAGCAGTATAGGGGGGTCCTGGTTTTGCTTATGTTTGATGACATGGGGGTGGGGGAGGTCTAGATTGGGATTACGTCAGCAGCAGCTGTTTAATGATTTACACATATGGCAACCCACCTACACAATGGGACGCATTCAAGAGTACTAAGCCGCTGGGTAAGCAGAGTGTCAAAATTGTCAAATTAAACCAATAGGGTGGCTTTATTTTGATAGTTTTGACACTTAACCATCGGTTAGGCGGCTGAGTACTCCTGACTGCGCCCATGCTTCAAAACAATACACATTTTCGGAGGTTTCCACAAATATTGAATACATTTGGGTACTCGCTTAGAATCAAGTATAGGAATTACGGCGCAAAATGTTAAAATGTAGTTTCAAGTAGATAAATCCAAGTTACACTAAAAATGTTTTAAAGTTTAAACAAAAATCTCATGCAAATACAAAAGTACAACATGTGGTTAGTGAACGAAGTGTGGCGTAAAATTAAATTACAAGCAAAGTCCTACAAGGAATTTGATATTGTTTTCAAGAAAATTAAAAAATAATTTCAATTAGTGACTAAAAATAAATTAAATCTACTATGATTTTCTTTATAAGGTAAATCTAAAAACCATTTAAGGTATAAGTACTAGAATTGAGGAATCTTGGTTCTTGAGTTTGGACCGCGTCAAATTGAAACCGTTTCGTGACGTTTTGCCAGGGATTGCTCAAGGCATCTCCAGGGATCTTTACTCTGCAAGATGGAAACACTGACTTCATAACATAGATTTATTTTTTGATTGACTCTGTCGACTGGTCACAATAATAAACTATAATATTTTTTTTTGAATTTCTGTATATTAATAATTAATTTTCAGAACGTTTGTCTTGTGCATAATAATAATTATTATTATATTATTTGTACCTGAAAACCGTCAGTAAAGTTTGTTTAAATGAATATTTTTGTGCGTTAAAGTCCTCTATCCTAAGCCTATTTTCTTATTTCTAGAATTATGACTGCTGCTTATAAAACAGTATAAAAGATAAAATACAATAAAAGAAAAATGCATTTTTTTACGTAAGCAAGGGAGGGGAGTAAAACTTTGCTTACTTTTGATGACATGGGGAAGGGGGTTAATAATTGTAATAAATCTGCTTACGTAATACTTGCACGGCCCCTAATGCATAAAGTGATCCTTTTTAAGAATAGGAGCTTTCCATCCAGCAATTCCATGAGAAGATTTGAAAGTGTAACATACGTGGGCAGCAGGTTTCACAGTTCAGAAACTCTAGGAATAAAAGAACGAACAAAGTAAGAAGTTCGAGGCCACTCCAGTTGGAACGTATGAGGATACATACGTGCGGTACAACGCATTTTTCTGCTGGGAGCTGGAAGTGGGGGAATTATACTGGCCAATTTCTCGAAGCAAAACCCGTGGAAGTACCTATAAAAAGCGTCGCCTACTGCCCGACGATAGACAAGGGCAAATGCCTCTCTGTAAGCAAAGATCGTTAATAAGGCAAACACCTTTTCTTTGAATGAAACAAGAATGCTCACTATTGTGGTGAACACCATTCCACAGAACAATTTTGTAGAGGGGGTCGGATACATACAAAATGTATAAATAAGAAGGGAAAAAATACTTTTTCGTGAGAGAGAAATTCAAGCTTTTTGAATTATCTGTTTTATAATATTAAATACCATAAAGTCGGTGACGTCTTTATGGTATGTCGTGTGTTTTGCACCGCTTCGTGGCAGGCTCGACTGCCGGCACTGTTCCGTCTGTTTTCAGCCAAAGGGTCAAAGTGTTACAAAAACTTGATTTTTTTAACACTTTATGTAATGTACAAAAATGTAATATCTTAGCTTTATGTTCAAATTAAAAAAATAACATTTTTTTGAATGGCCTTGGAAAAAAAGTTATTTTTTTAACAGGGTTAGGCATGCAACTAGGACATTTATTTTTTTCTTTAAAAGTTTTCCTAAAGAGAAGCATTATGTAATAAAGTGTTTTATTTTGGAATTTGCAAAAAAAGTTAATTGTATTATTTTATCACCACGATACTGTGGCACAGCCTAAGCTCTGCGGTTTAACTCACTTAGGTTTTGGTGGATATTTCTGAAATAAAAAAATGGTGTTAGGCAACTATTTTTCTTTCAATGTTACTAAAACGAATATATTGCACACTAAACGTTCATTAAGTAATATCCATTTTGATAACACTATAACAATGAATAAAACGGCTACTCGATTGTTTAGAGTTACAGAAAATAAAAAATTATTATTTAAAAGTCATATGAAGACCATACGGAAAAAACGTCCATTTTATAAGAAAATTATATTTTTGCAGTACATCTCTTGAGTTAATGCATATTTTAGTACTAAAAATAATCATTAATTTTATTAACATGGTATTCCACATTTCGCCAATTATCTATATCTTTCAAAAGGCTTTAGCCATTTTTATTCTTTTTACTTTACAATATTTTTGCGAAATTTATGATTTGACAAAAAAAACAATGAAAATACAAAATAAAGGATTCGCTTTAAAAAATTTTCTTTATTAATGTGTTCCCCTTAAGATCAATAGTACCTAGCATATACAGTGTGTACGTAGGTTGGTGTTATATGGAAAGGTTTTTTTATTATTAATTTTACGTAAAAATGTTTTTCTTTATAAAATATTCTGCATGGTTCAAAGCGTAAAATACAACCATCCGATTTTAAATTATGTCAGTCATCTACGAGGTTTGGCCAAAAATATAATTTTCGATATTAGCAAAAATACAGGTTCCCTACTCCTTAGCTAAAAATTATATTTTTGGCCTAACCTCGTAGATGACTGACACAATTTAAAATCGGATGGTTGTATTTTACGCTTTGAACCATGCAAAACTTTTATAAAGAATAACTTTTTTCGTAAAATTATTTAAAAAAACTTACGTAAACACACTGTATATGGTGTGGGATTTGTGTCTCCTCAGTTTTTATAAACTCCAGGACCGGAGGAAGAAAGGAAAATTTTGATCAAATTCAATCTTAAATAGCTTTTTGTTTTTTTACAAATTTTAACTGTTTTTTGTTCCAGTTGTCGCTCCTTTCATCAAGATTATTAATAAATATGAAAATTTTAAAAAGTTTTATGGTTTTATAGGAGTTATAGACGGGAGAGCCATATGTTGTATTTTCCCCAAATTTTCGAACACCCTGTGGAATAATTTAACGTCACAATTTTATATCAGTGTATTGAATTTTAAGGTTCCATCTTTTATTACCATTTCCTTGTTTTATTTACATTAGTATCCCTATTCTAAAAGAAAATACATATTTTTAAATAAGACAATGAAATTTGTATGTCGGGTGCTAAGTTTTAATTTTAATTTTTGATGATAAAAAATTAAGCAAAATATTTGTTAATTAAGTTGGTTTCGTACTTTTCAAATCAGTAATCATATTTTTTTATCTCTTAAGATATACAGGTTACGACAAAAAGTGAAATTTAAAAATAACGCCCTGTATATTACATCGTCAGTAAGCAGATCTTTTAAAGACCTTAAAAAAATATACATTTTTCATAGTTATCCTTATTAGTTTCAAAAATGTGGCAATTTTAATTTCAAAATTGTTTTAATTTAAAATTTGTTATTTTCTTTTAAAATAGAGATACTAATATAAATAAAAAATGTATAAGGAAAAGACGGTGCCTTGAAATCCAATTGTGACGGTAAACCATTTTACAGGGTGTCTGAAAATTTGGGCAAATTGCGACATTTGGCTCTATCTTGTGTAACACCTAATCCTATCAAAAGTTTTTTAATCCTCATAAATACAATTAAGAAGTATCGTAGAAAAAAAATACGGACCATATTCTAGATACGAGTAAACCAGATTAAAAAACGCATATATTGAAATTTTGTAAGTTAAAGATTAGCTTGGAATATATCATTAAGTAACCAAAAAACAGCCATTCAAAAGTCATGTGGACCACCTACAGGAAAAAATATTTTAAAAATATAACAGCACATATGTATAAAAACATAAGCCATTGGTGCAGATGAGCATTTTTCATTTCCTCATCGGTCCACAGTCTTCGAATGGTCTCGCTAAGCAGCCGCAAACAACATAATGAGGCTCTGGTAATAAGCAGACGCGCGGCCTGCCTCTTTCGGCACCTGCTTAGTGCCCCTAATAACACCTTACGTACTATCTTGCCCGATGCATCGCATCGAGCTCTCTGGAGGTTATCAGACAGATACGGACTACCTGCCCTATAATAAACTGTGTGGGTTCTTGTTTATTGTTTTAGAAAGTTGTATCCGAACTTCCGTTTTGTTATGTGCGTTAAAAGTTCTAAGGGTTTCTCGACCACTGAAGGCGCGAATCGCAATTGAAATACATGTGTAAATGATGCAAGAAGCAGCCCCCAAAATAAAAACATGCCAATCGCGATTTTGGTTTTGGTTATGAAAATTGAAAATTGACCATGTTTATAAAAGCAGTAAGGTAGAAATAAAATTAAGCATCAGTAAGTCGTTTGCATTTTTAAGTTTTTAAATTTAATTGTTAATAACTGCTGTATTTAATAACACCTAAACAAACTATTTTTGTTAAATCTGAAAACATATTTTTTCTACAACATAAAAAAGAAAAAACTCCTTACTGCCTGTAATTTCCTTGCACTGCAAGGGTTGTAGAAGTGAGTTGCTAAATAGAAACCTGCTTTTTAGCTGCTATCTGGTGTATAAATTTTTTAACTGCTATGCTCTTGAAAGTTAGCAGGTATTTATGTGATAGTTAATATACACGGCAAGACTGGACGCAGACTGAGCAACCGGGCTATCGGCTGCTATTGAGTAACGATAGTAAACGCCAACGCTAAATTCAGGAATAAAATTGCACCTACCGTTAACAGATGTATTTTGGACAACGATTTTGGGTTTGTAAGTAGAGAATATTGTTGTTTTTTTTTAATTTCCTAATATGTACTTTGCTTATTATTACCTAATTTTAAAAAAGAACAAAGAGAATATGCACAGACCATACAGTGTGTCCCAGGATAGGTGTTACAAAAGGAAAAATAATGAACTAATTTTTTTTTAATTTTTGAACGAAATTTTGGAAAAACTGGTCGCTTGGTTTAAATTTATTAAATTACAAAATTTTGCTCCGGTAAGTATTATACAGCGCGAGTTATAACTATAAATAATCCAACAATGTCGTAGAGAATAAAATTTTACCTAAGACTAATACACACTTTATTTTTATTTATTATCTTGCGGCATTTTATTTGACAGCGCGCGAAAGCGGTCTCTCAAAAGCTTTTAAATCCAAGAAACACGTCCGTGAATTGTGTGGCAGTATTAAAAAACATTCTCTTTATTATTCAAATTTAAATTTTCTCCCGTACAGATACAGATAGCATAAAAATTTGCATAATTACTTCTGCATCGAAATTATATCCGTCCGAACATACGCCCTAAGTCTCTGGGCTTTTGTGGACTCTCTTAAAACATTTGGAAGAATAAAAATAAAAGTATTTTAATATTAAAATATATTAAATACGGCACTGTCAATCCCGCAGTGGGACTTCTAACATAAAAGAAAAAATGATTGTGCAGAAATGCAATTACACAGGAATCTAACAAGACGGCCCGGCCGGTTGACCAGACCATCAATGCTGATTTGTCGGGCAAGAACAACAGAAGGAAGAGAGAGAGAAAGCGATTTTAACTCTTGTTTGGTCGACAAGCGCGATGTTTTTAGTTTTTGTATTACACGACGACAACACAGCAATTTGATTTTAATTAATTGTTCTTTATAAAATTGAAGAAGAAAAGGCCTTGAGGTATGGCATTGTTAGACTTCTAAGATTAAAATTCTTGAAGCGCTTGTACGTCGTGCTGATATTAGATTTTTTTAGAAAAGTCTGGGGATTAAAGTTGTATTTTAAATAAAAAATTGAAATGGTTTATGAGAATCAAAGTGAATTAAATTACGTTTAATTTACAATGAGAGCCATAATTTATTATCCAAATAAAACACTTTTATTCGTTTTTTTTTAATTATTGTTATTTTTCCAATCTGCTTAATTTAAATATATCCTTGGTTGCATGAATTAAAAAAAAAACAGTGACACCTAGCTGAAAAGCCAGATGTATACATTTTCAGAGCTAAAAAAACAAAGAATGGTAATATTTTATTTTAATACGTATTATTATATGTATGTATGTGTCCCAAATCCGACCCCCTTTAAAATATTGTTCTCATATTTGGGGCATGGCATCGCCCACAACTCTTAGCATTCTCGATTCCATATAAAGAAGAGCTGTTTGCCTCATAAATGATCCTTCACTTACAGAAAGCCCATCGTCGGGCTGTCGGGGAGTCATCGCTTTTTAATAGATATTTTTACGGCTTCTTCTCTGAAGAATTGTCCAGTATAATTTTTTCACTTACGGTTCCCAATAGAGAAACTTGTGATGCCGCACACATGCATCCTTCTACGGTCCAACTGGACAGGCCTCGATCTCGCACTGTGTTCGTTCTTTTATCCCTAAAATCTCTAAAATGTGGAACCTGTTACCCGCAGAGGTCTTTCCTTCCCCCAAATCTTTAAGTGGTCCTGTGTCAACAAACTCCCTCTGACCTAGCTAAAGACATTCACGGTACTTTAGTATTTAGGCCTTTAGCCTTTGTGGATTGTCTAAAGATACAAAATAAAAATATATATATAGGTATCATAAATCTTAAAAAAAAAAACAAAATATAACATCGTAAACTTCTACCTAATTCCAAATAAGTTATGTCCAAAGACATTGACATTTTTGGAAGGTCCCTTTGGTCCTTATTTTAAAACTTTAAAAAGGTCGCTAAAAGTTTAAAAATTTAGCATGATTAAGGTATATCCTGCTTAGAAAACAGTACAAAAGTATGAAAAATAAAGGTTTGTATGCCCTTAAGACCATTTCTATAACTTTTGTTTTACCACTAAATATTCCAAAAACTAAGGTCCCAATATATTTTAGAATAGGCTATTAGCCAAAATTTTACAATGGTACAAAAACTATTTTAATTAATAGTCACTAACCCGGAAAAATTAAAATTTTTATAAAATGGTCTATAGTTTTTTTGTAAATAATTTTTAAAGTTGATTAAAATGTATCCCACAATTTGCGAGTTCAATCAACTTCACAATGTTTTCCAGTGCTTATATAAAAATCGTCACGTTAAATGAAAATGTCGTCAAAGAAACAAGCAATAGAAAAGGGATGTCATAGCATGTATCTTTTCTGACGTAGGCACACTCCAACTAAGTCATCGGACTATGCTGCGTTTGTAATAATTTCACGGGCATTTTCACAAAAATGCAAATTTTGGCATCATTTCAAAAGATCTTGCCATTTTTGAAAAAATTGAAAAAAGGAAATTAAATCCATTTTATCTACACCGAAAATTTTCTACCTTAGGTGTGTACATGGCTAAGGACCTTTTAGTTTCGACAACCATTGGCTTGGACATACATACACATATCTATTTTCTTTTTCATGAAAGTTTTGACAAATCTCAAAAAATATTTATTTTGTTCGGAAAAATACATTCAATAAGTCCAGAAAATGTGGCCAATACACCAGCTTGTAATGCCAACAAATCCAAGAAAAAAAAATGTTCAGAAAATTACACATACAACAAGAATAACTAACTGTTTTAAATTTTTGTTTTTTCTTTGTCTTTTAATATTTTTTTTTTACCTAAGAAACTGAAAGAGTCAAATTTTGCTGTATTTTTAAATTTTTTGATGTTTTCTTATTCTTTACAAAAGGTCCAGTAAGAATGATACTGGTGGTCTGCACTAAAATTTTAGGTACCAAAACAGTTTCTGTTATGCTTCGTAAACCGTTTTGACTGCTTTATATTACGGTCAAACAATTTTCGTTTAAAATAGCATCTGTATTTTTGGACGTATTCTTTTAATTAAAAAAATGCACAACCTTAGCAGGTGCTGAAACCTAGAATTCGCCGGTAAAACCGTAAAATTAGTGTCACTATTTAGCAAAAATATTCACGAATAATCACATACTATGAGCTCGTTAGTTATCGTTGCGGACCGACCAAATTAAAAACAAATTCCCAAGCCGCCTAAACCAAATAGTAATTCCGGTCCAATTATCTCCTCATTATTCCTCCTTGTTAGGGTGTCGCCATTGAAAATAATGGCCGGAAATTGCGGGCCCGGACCCCATTACTGACTTATGATTGGCCCAGGTTGGCTCATACTGACTATAAAGGCCGCTTATAAGGTAAAATTGAGAAAGCTTTTAATTATGGACTTACACAATACCTTACTAACAACTGCCGAAATTTTGTAAATATTTAACTTATAAAAATACACTCCCTACAAAAATTATCGCATATGCTCGATTTATTTCATAAGCTTTAAAAGAAAAATGCTTAATAATAAATGGCAGTATTAAAAAATGCACCAATTACTTTTCATTGTTTTTTATCCTACAGCCCATAATTAATAAATTAATATTTATTTTTGTCGCAAATCTTTTGAAGTCGGCAAAAAAACAGAATCGGACTTTAAATATTTTTACTTTCCTTTAATTTAATAAAAATGTAAACCGTCAAAAATGATACACATTAAAGCAGGAACATCAAATACCTATTAAAATAAGCACAATCGATTAAAAAGAAAGTATTCAAACATTTAACTAAAAAACTACTTTCCGCATAATCGAAATTGGCGTCTGAAACAAACCCGAGTCCGACCCAGCGGACACGGACATGGCAAAAACAATTCATATCATTTACTACGCTAGAACAAACTAGAACATTCCCCCATCTCTTTTTAAATAGAGCTAGTAGATAAAGACAGACACTGACCGTTTACTTTTTCTTCTACTTGAGAAATCTCGTCGAACATGGTAAACCATACCAAAGCATGACGAAACCCTCAGTGGAAAGATATTAGTTCGGTTAAATACCTATAGGTATCGGCTTATATTGATATTTACTCAATAATTTGTTTTTCGGTTGTTTTAGAACAGCAGGCAGTTTCTATCTAAAAAATTAAATACATTTTTAATAATTTTTAAGCATATTTTTGTAAAAACAGTTAAATTTAATTATTTGTATGACAAAATATAATACATCTAGATGGAATCTGACATATTGAAAAAGGTAAATAAATGACATATTTATGGATTTAAGGATAATATCATTAAAGAGTAAATTTTGCTGTCAAAATACCGCCGAGGAAGAAAAACTTCGAATATAAGTTTAAAAATGAAAATTAGGAAAAAAAATTATATAAATATATGTACTCGACGTCTTGGTTTTTAAACTACAGGGTGTTAAAATTAAAAAAAAATGTCTTTTTACAGGTACTTCTATACCAATTTGGATATTAAAAAAATTGGGGAAGCCTTCTATGCACCAAATAAAAAATTTTGGCATAAAATAAAAGAAAATACCAGTGTCGTCCATAAGAAGTTTGGGTTAACTATTTCCTAATAAAAAATAATACGCCAATGCATTTTTCTAAAATAAAAGTATTTCTTAAAATACCCATTAGGTTTGAGAAAAAAATAATTCCTTGACTTCTTTATTCCAGCTGTACGGTTTTCGCGTAAATAAATAAAAATAATTCCTTGGCATGGTCATTTCGTATCAAAAATACCAAATTCTACACTTATAAAATTTCCTTTGCTATTTATTTTTAATTAGATAGGGATTTGACAATGCCGAGAAATGGTTTTTATTTATTAACGCAAAAACCGTGCATCAAATTAAAAAGTCAGAAGATCAAATTATCAATCTAATTGAAAATTTAAAAAAATATTTTTATTTTAAAAAATTGCAGTGGCTTACTTTTTTCTTAAAAAATATTTGCATTAAATCACTCATAAACGACACTGGTAAAAATTAATTTCTTTTCTTGTGTACCAAAAAATGTCTCTTAATGCAGATGGGGCGTCCCTCAAATTTTGAAAATATTTAAAGTGGTATAAAAGTTAATATAGCAAAATAATACTTTATAAAATTATTAACACCCTGTGGTTTAAAAACTAAGATGTTTTGGACATATGATTATATGAAGTTTTTTTTCCCAATTTTTATTGTTGAATTTATATTCGAAGTTTCTCGGATACCTCGGCGGCGCGGCGGCCACCCTGTATTTCGATTGTATGAAAGTTTGTTGTTTAGTGAACGACATTTACAACAAAACAAAGTAATTTTAACCTAGTACTTAGCTATATGTAGGTTACTTAAATATTATTTTCCAGTTTTTGCTTTTTTGTTTAAAAAATAGAAATTTTGCTCTTAAATATTTTCTATAATTTACCCGCATATACCGTGATATAACTTAAAATTGTATAAAAAGTATAAAAACAGTTGAGGTGGAAAACTTTATTGAAGTTTATGCAAGCCTTGCTGTATTCCTAAACTAAATTTTAAAACCTTTTAAGGGAATAACTTAAAGTTGTTTGCTCTATTTGACATTTATAAATTACCAGTAAAATAAGAGCTGACTGTAAAAATTCTACCCCGTAAAGTTACAGGATAAAATATTCTTACACTCAGCAACAATGCAAAATCTCATGTTGTATGTGAAGAAAAGTTTTAAAATAGAAATTCTGCTACTAATATTTTCCAAAAACCGTATTATTCTTTGATGAGTTCTCCAAGAATTAATTTTTTAGATTTAAAAACAGGCAATAGTTAGAGAGAGTTAAATCTGGAAAATTTGGTATTTGCTGCATTTGTTGCAAGAATTTATAATGTAATCAACCAATTTTGCAATAATAATCTTAAGTTACGTCTTACAATAGATTAGATTAGATTAGATTAGGAGGTGGATTGCATATCCTCTAACACTGCAACCTGCTCAGGTTTATTGTGTGTGCCGGTCTGTTTAATCAGACTCCACAAGCTTGAAACTGGCCCCTTGGTATATCTTGCCGCTTTAGGTTTTTCTTCACCCAGCCTTGCAAACCGCAGACGACAAAGGGCTTCGCAGTAGAACCATACTTGTTCTGCGGTTTCTTCCTCCTCCTGGCAGAACCTACATAGGTTTTCTTCTGCCAGGCCCATAGTTTCCATGTGTTTATTCAGTCTGCAATGACCTGTCAGTTGACCCACTATTATTCTTACTGCCTTCCGGCTATTATTCAGAAGGTCTTTTGTAAATTCTGGCGAGTAAGCCTTGATGAACACTTTTCGCCTGACGCTGTCCTGGTGTTCTCCCCCACCAGTCTTGTGATTCCCTCATAATCCATGATCTAATCTTCTTACAATAGCTAGTCAGACCATTTAATTTTTTTAAAGCAGATTTATTCTAATAATTTTTTTAAATTAAGGTAATTCAAAGGGTTAAATTATTATTCTTATTAGGTTCACATCGCTTCTAAGTCTCTTTTTTAATAACCTTATATCAAATTTTATCCGTATACAGACTTTCCACGGATGGGGTTAACAAAAAGACAAATAGATCAAACATTTCATTTTTCAAAAAAGTTATCCTGTATAAAAATTTTTGCTTAAAAAATATGATTTACGAAGGGAAAATGCTTATTTTGTTTACAGGGCTCGCAAAAATTAAAAAAGAAAAAATTATCTTCAAGAGTAAACTACCCTTATTTAATATTTATGCTTAATATCATTTAGAAAATGTATTTATAATAACATTTAAAATGACTTTATTATTGTTACATTATTGCTACAAAAATTCAGGAAATTGATTATGAAGTTATCAAAAATTCATTATTTTAAATTTTTTAATAAAAAGACCCAAAAGATTTCTTAATTTGCTTTTCAAACACCTGATTCATCAAAATTCTTACACAAAACAATTTTTCAGCTGTAAATAAATGTGATCAAGGCGTTTTCGCCAAGTTTCCATTACATTTTGCTTAAAAATGAAAAATAAAGTTAGTTTATTACTCTTAAACAAAAACCATGTTATTTTTAAGTTTTTGAAAACCCTGTATACAAAATCAACATTTTCTCTTTGTAAATCCTATCCTTTTTTACCGCAGTTAGGAAATACCCTATATATCAAAATAAATTTTGTGTTTCTTTTAAACGCCTATTCTAGTTTCTTACATTGTAAAAACGCTGTAATCATTTAAGTAAGTTTTCAGAACTATATGACAACTAAGATTTATTTATAAAAGAGTACCTACTATTATTTCTTAAAAAAAGACTCAGTATTACCATTTTTCCTCCTTACCAGAAAAACAATTCATTATTACTTTTCTTAAGCTAGTGACACATTCTACAAAAAAATTAACTGATAAATAAACTCGTATTTTCCTTTTTCTTAAAAATAAAACCTTTAGATTTTTAAGACACATAACACATAAACAAATTTTCTCTCCGCATGCTGGAGTAAAATAAAAATATTGGCTATAAGATGCATTTTTCCGTTATTTCCAGAAAATTTCACACAAAAGCTTGCTAGCTATTTATAACACTAGAAGTAAGCCAACTAAGTTATTTTTATAGAAGATTCTAGAATCCACTGCGGGCCAGCCAAGAACACTGCGGCCCAAGTTGCATAAAATGTTCCTTGGGGACCGTTATTTTCATTTTTATTACTTATAAAACTTACACCACACTATATACGGCTTCCAGTAGAGATAAAAGTCAATGGGTGTATTTCTGAACGATTTTTTCGTTAAACATTGTTAGGTTTTATCGAGAGTTTGAGAATATAATTTATTCTATGTCTTATCAGTGTATATCAAGGGGCATATTACTTTTTTGATGAGATTTGCTAACCATGGAATCATTATTATTTTTGTACAGAATCATTTAAAGAGAATGGAATAAGCCAATATTTTTGACTTTTCCTATATCATTTTTTTTAATTTTTAACCGACTTTAAAAAAAGGATGTTTTATTCTCGAATTTTTTTTTATGTATGTTTACCGATTACTTAGTTAATTGTGGACAAATTTTAAAAATTCTTTTTTAATTTAAAACAGTGTATAGAATGTCCGGATTTTGTTGCAATTGCTAGGTATTTTGGTTATTATTAGAGATGAGACTTGCGGTTTTTGGCAACCTGTTGCTACTTTTTGATGAAACGAAAGATGACACTAAAATATTTTTTATGACCACCTTAGTTTTGGGGGCAAAACTCATTTTTTCCATATTTGGACCCCTCGTATTTCAATTGTCTTGTAAATTACAACAAAAGTAAAAACTAATGTTGGAAGATATTTTTACGTAGAATTGCTTAAATTTTTTAAAATTTTATATTTTTTAAGATATACCCAAAATATGATTTTTCTTATGGAACACCCTGTATATTTCTTATTTATTAAATTATAGCGGACAAGCGCTTTTTAAAAGTAAAAAATAACTAATAGTTATTTTTTAGTTTTAAACACTAAATTAATGTTTCTAATTTTATATTTGAATTTTGCACAGTGGGTCATGATATAGACTTTATACCCAGATCAAGGGTTTTAAATCTTTATGGATAGCTTCAAGCATAGGCGCAATTTGCTTCGGTTTTTAGGGGGCTGGAGTCTTGGTAGTCTCGAAAGGTAAGGCAAGCTTCGAGAATTTTAAAAAAATTAGGGAAAGATAAAGGGATTTATTTATCATTACTGCCACAAATGACTTACAGTTAGGTAAAAGTGGCACTATTGACATAAAAATCGCTTTCTCTTATCGCTTCTAGGTTTTTCAGTCACATAAGTTTTGGCTTGGATACTAGGAATTTTGAGGGGGCTAATTTTTGTCTAATTTCCTTTTTGGGGGAGCTAAGCCCCCTAGTCCCCCAAATTACCTATGGCTTCAAGCATAAAAAAATGTCTATGCTATATTATTATGAAAAAATGTTTTAATGGACTTTAAGTTCGACAAACGAATTATTTTATTTTCTTGGCTTCCAATTCACGTATTTTATATCCTTTGACCACAAGAATAAATATATTAACCAGAAGGATATCTCTTTTATTTTGAGCGGCGCGAGGCTGTGACCTTCGAGGGCTACTAAACCGAAATTCTAAACCGAAATTGCCAGTGCAGTAGTGAAGGCGAAGCAACGACTCGGTAACGGTCAATGTATTTTATATAGTTTATTGTGCGATACGTTTTATTTTTCTGGACTATAATATTCTGTTTAGTGATTTTTCTGTGAATTGTGTAATTAAGATATTTTGCTGGATATCTAATTAAAAATGTTTAGCTGTACATTCTTGCGAAATTTGTGAGGCATTCAAAGGCATATCAAGATCTAGATGAAACGACTTTGTTTGTTACCATAAAGCATATAAAAATGCTAATTTAGACGTATTTGGAAATTTGAATATGCCTCACAATGACTTCGTAAGTTTACTTCATTATTAGAAACTTTATTTCAAATAAATTTTGAAAGTATTGTAATACAAAAAAAATTAATTCAAAGTTTGAAAATCTGCAAAATTACTAGTTTTTACATCCTTGTGAAAATATTCCAATTAATTATTTAATTAAATTATTTAGTAGAGTTAGATTATTCCATACACTCAAATGTATAAACAAGAATTTCAAAAATGTTAAAAATAGAAAAAATTGTCATAGGGAAAAATAAATAGACACTTGTGTAAATTATACAATACATATTTTTAAAAAACTGAAGCGTATCAGAGTAAATATTATGATACAAATGTCAATTGCCCAACGATTTTATTATTTGTCTGATCAATACCCCAGATTGATGAGAAGATTGGTGCGATCTGGTAGCTAGGACTTACCGAATTGTTTTTAGCTTTTGAGTACAATAAAACCGTTTAACGTGAAAGTTTTTTTTTTATAATTTATTTTCAAGTTTTTTAGTTTTGTTGTTAGTTGATACTTCTCTCATTCAATGAGGTTGCCTTACTATAACTAACCAGAACTAACCAACGATTCTATATTGAAGTAGTTGTGGAAAATATGTAATTCGCCATTTTGCAGCGTCCATCTTGAATTTTATTTTTATAGTGAGCTCTATTCTACCAACCAAGCCCTTTTATTTGATACCCATATTGAGGTAGTTGTGAGAAAAAATATGTAATCCGCCATTTGTGGCGGCGGCCATTACGGATATTAATTTTTTTATAGTGGGTTCTATTCTACCAATCAAGCCCTTCCATTTGATACCCATATTGAGGTATTTGTGAAAAAATATATATAATCCGCCATTTTGTGGCGGCGGCCATCTTGGATTTTATTTTTCAAAAGTGGGTTCTATTCTACCAATAAAGCCCTTTAATTTGATGATATCCATATTGAGGTTGTAGTAAAGTAATATGTAATCCGCCATTTGTATCGGCGGCCATGTTGAATTTACAATCATAAAAAGAATATGTTATATTGTATTGTCATCAAGACTAAGGAAGTGTACCAAATTTCAGATCGATCGGTCGTCAGGAAGGGGTCAAATTTCAATTACTAGATTTGACCCAAAAAATAATTCCAAATAAATAACAAATAGGTCAAGTAAAACCGTTTAAAAATAGTTTTTACATCCTTGTGAACAATTTCCAATTAGTTATTTAATTAAATGGTTTGTTACAGTTAGACTATTCCATACCCTCAAATGAGTAAATGAAAGCTTACAAAAGAATATGAAAAATAAGAATTGGTCATATGCGAAAATAAATAGACACATTTCATAATAATTATTAATATATCTCAATACGACATATTATTAAAGCATTTGTTTTATTTGATTGCATGAATGTTATAAATGCATTATAATAATATTAAAATATATGTATTTTTAAGAGATAGGCACCTAAACATGTTAATTTCTTGGTACGCTCATGAAATCCCTGCAAAATATGCAGTTCGAGGTCATGAGACGCTAGGAAGACATCAAAGAAGCCGCCTTCGAGATATCCTTCTGGTTAATATATTTATTCTTGTGCTTTGACTTTATGTGAGCAGACTTATCTCACTCCCCAGTTTATAGACGACAGTTGGCATTTCCTGTGTTTCGGATATAGAGGCGGTAAAGTTAACGTCAACGGCTTCTTAAAGCTGTCAACAACATTTTGTAATTAACTTTGTCAAATAAAAAACAAAAATTTCGTCGACCGTGTATTTACAAGAAAAATGGTTTCGAAAAAATTATATAGAAGAAAAAGTAAAGAAAAATGTTGCTGTAATAAAAAATAAATAGCTTTAAGTTTTCTGCAGCGACATGTTTAATAGAGAGCAAGTTTCTAAACTAAAGAAATTTTGAAAGGTTGTCAGGCAAAAATTAATTTTTAATTATTTTTTAATCGATATTTAATACATTAGAAGCAATACTGCATTTTTGTGACTGTTTTTGTTAATTCTCATCACTTTAAAAAAAGTAACTTTTACAATTGAAGACGTCAGGGGATGAAGGTTTTATGTGACATTGAAGTATTCTGATACTTGTACTGCAATAAATTGATATTTGCCCATTTTAATTAATAAAAATAAAAATATTTTGTTTGGTTGTGATGTAAAATCTGTTAAAAATATACAAAACAAACATATTTTTGTGAGTGTGTCATAATTTAATTATTCAGTATTATATTCCAGATATTCTATCACCCCACCAACTCAAATGTCAAAAAGTTCTAAAGAAGAAGACGGTTAAGTGGTACCTTATCTTAATCGGTTTTAATTTGTTTTTTTTTAATAGTTTTTGTTTTTAAAAACGGTGCAGTAGTCCTGCAAAAATTTTACCCTAAAAACCAAGTAAGTGACCCTGGTGGATCACCACCATAACCTTTTAATTTTTTAAAATTTTAGAAATTTGGTACTTAGGTGTATCCAATAAATATGCTCTCCTTTAGGAACTCGCTTCTTTTCTATTACTTTTGGTTTAGCGGAAATCAAGCTTAATTTTCTGATGAAAAATAAGACACCCGGTACATTTGTACTTATTTGAATAAAGAATAATATTTTAAGTGGAACAACATTATAAACAAATACGAAACTCTTTTTTTTTTTGTTTTATTGGATACCTATAACAATTTTTGTTATTTAAAAATGTCTGTCTTAAAGTAGGTTGGATTTTACATGGCCAGTTTTTATTACATTGGTATTTTATAAAGTAATTCAACTTATTTAAATATTTTTATAATTTTAATAAAAACTGGCCAAGTCAAATCTAACTTACTTTAAAATCTCAAACTTTTAAATAAAATCTCAATAATTTAATAACAGCAATTGTTATAGGTATCCAATAAAACAAAGAAATAGAGTTTCATACCTGTTTATAAGGTTATTTTGTTTCTGTAAATATATATATATGAATTTTGTACAGAACTAGACACTCATTTAGATTCTACATTCCTTTCGCGGCGAAGCGGTTTTTATCTATATGTCAGTCAGTCAGTGGAAAATTAACGACTTTTGGACCTTCATATCTTTATAACCGTTTGAGATAGCTTTATAAAATCTGGGCTTTCGGTTGTTCCCATGGATATTATTAAACGCAGCTTATGTGTTTACGTTAAATAGATTTTAGGGTATAAAATGGTCAAAAATGACACTAAGTGGTACATGTAAAATTACTCTCGGCAGGTTTGAACTTCGCTGGAAACGCTGCGGTGTGTCTTGTTTGTGTGTTTTCCCTTTAAAATAAAAACGACGCCTTCCTGGATTTCTTTAGATGTATGTACATACACTAGGGTGGTCGTCAAAAATTATTTCTTTGCGATTCACCTCCCTAAAAGATTTCTTTTGATGAAAAAAATATAAATATTTTTATATAATATATACACGTGCCCCTAGTATTAAATTAAAAAAAAACATATTTCCAGTGTTTTTCTATAAAAAGAAAGCTTTTTAGGAGCGTCGCGAAAAAAACAGTTTTTAACGATTACGATTAATTATACCCAAAAATTAACTAAGATCGTCTAGAGGTATGTGCTGTTTAAAAATAAAAAAACAACATTTACAGTATTATTAAAATAAAACATTTTAGGGGGCGTCGCAAGAAATTTAATTTTTAACGACCACCCTAGTGTACAGGGTGGGCAAAATTGGGCGTTTGTATGGGCTATCTCAGGTATTACTAGAGTTATTAAAAACTGATATAGGTGTTATGGGCTCAATTTTGGAGAAATTAAAAATGGCGTGGTCAAAATTTTATTAAAATTATTTATCTAAGAGATACAAGGGGAAATAAAAAAGATGTCGTTTTTGATTTTACCCTCTATATCCTTTAAAAAACCATAAGGATAAGTTTTGTAGAACTTTTTACTTAGAATCTGCAGAAACTATTCAATTTTTATACAGGGTTGCGTTAAAAAGTTACGATGCCAACTTGATGTTTTTCTTATGGAGTACCCAGTATTTTTTAACTAATTAATAGTCCTTGTATAACATAGTATCATTATCCCTTATAGTTATTTCAATATTTGAATTTTAATATTTATTTTTGAGCGTACCCCGTATAAACACCTTCTTTTACAATAATATTTGAAATTATTAATTAAATGTAATAACTAAAATATTTTTTATGATCTATACTAACCTTAATACACTTTAAAAGTATAAACAATTAACAAACATTAATACCTATTATATGTGTATGCTCATCACTAAAATGTTTCTGTTTTTTTTTTAAATATAATTACATAAGAATAACTCTCGTTAAAGCCTGTTATTTCAACAAAATCTAAATTTATTTTTAAATTTCAACCAACTTAATTTAAAATAATATTTTAACAAAAACGCTATAAAAAAATTAATTAGTTTTTTAATATGCTACAGGCTAAAGGGGTTAAAAAATAGAAAAACAAATAATTATATTACACTTGATAACCTAATGGCAATATCCCCCAATAACTAAATTAAAAGTTAAAAGTATAAGTCATAAAAATATCCTAGTTAATATATTTAATTAATAATTTAAAATATTATTTTAATAGAGAGTGTTTATACAGGGTACGCTCAAAAGAAGTATTAAAAGTTCAAATATTTAAAAAACTCTAGAAGATATTGATACTATAATTTATATATTTATTATTGGAGTGACAAGGACTATTCATTAGTTAAAAAATATACAGGGTGTTCCATAAGAAAAACATTAAGTTAGCATCGTAACTTTTTAACGCAACCCTGAATAAAAATTTTAATACTTTTTGCAGATTCCACGTAAAAAGTTTTACAAAAATTGTTTTTATGGTTGTTTGCTATTTCCTTTATTAAAGGATATATACGGTAAAATAAAAACCGACATTTTTTCAATTTCCCCTCGTATCTCTTAAATAAATAATTTTAATAAAATTCTGACTGCGCCATTTTTAGTTTCTTCAAAGTTGAGCCCATAACATCTATATCAGTTTTTTAATAACTCTAGTAATAACTGAGATAGCCCATACAAACGCCCAATTTTCCCCACCGTGTACACATAACGAAAATATACGGTGTTACTCGTTTTGATTAAAATTCAGTGTAAACAAAACATGCATATAGTAGCTTATAAGTTATCGAGTAAATGACACCAGATGTCGCTTTTTAAGCCTGTTAGATATCGGATATCCACTTATTCAATGGTGCATAAACGCTAATATGCGAAAATTCTTTGACCAAAATTTATCGACTGGTTGATTTCCGATTCGAGAAAGGCCTTCCTAAATTCCCTGAAATACGTTAAGGTTTGTAAAGCTATCCAGCCGAAAATGGGCCAAGAATGAAGAAAAATAAAATGGTTTCTATTACAAATTTAGTCGAATAACATGCTCAGAATTTGTAACTAAACAAGTTGAGCCTTTTCGTCAATATTTGATTAGGAAGATTTATTTAGTTTGGCTGAGCGATTTTAAGTGAATTCGTTTACCGATAAATTTAAATTAAAATTTAAATAGTGATGGAAAGGCAACATTATTTGCAACCAGACAAATCAAATTTAGCACAATCATACGCTTCAAATTTGCTGCAAGCTTGTAAGTTGGACTCACAGCAGATAGGAGTCAATAAAAAAAAACTACAGTCACACTCTACTTACATGGATTTGATACAAACTCAGATTCTAATAAAAGACTAAAATACTTACTAGAAAATAAAAATGATACATTTATGGTATTCCAGTTATAAAAGGATTTTTTATTATTATTTTGGCAAAGTTATAAATCTAGGTTGGTGAGATTTACAATTTATTAAATTACAATGTATTGTTTATATTTTATTATCGATTTTTTTCTTTAATATACTTGATTTTTTTAAAAATGTCCGTATGTGAAAAATTTCTCGGATATTACAGTGGAATCAATGGAAAAGGATACGCCAAGTTCATTAAAACTTTTTTTGTATAGGCCCCTATTTGGAGATATAGACTCTTTAAGAACTTTAACAGAATCAAGTTTTTGTACGGGGATTTAGATTTTGCCACTAACTTATAACCATAACCACGAAGATTAGAAAAAACCGTTAGGTAAAAAGTTTATTACTTTTTTATCAATTATTTTAGAAGCATAAAAAACAAATGAACATCAAAAACTCAAGAAAAATAAAAAGTAAGACATTTTTTAATAAAACACCCTGTATATTAAATCACAATTAAAAAGATCTTATAACAAGCTTTACAAAAATACCACATTTTTTGATATATCTGTTTTTAATAGTTTATAAAATATGACCACTTAAAGCTGAAAAATAGTAAATAGAATTTCCATTTTTACCTACGGCACTGAGTGTGTAGATGTAATGGAAACTATATCCAGATTTAATTGGCCATATTTCCCAATTTAATAAAAATAGATATATCAAATGTGGTATTTTTGTAAAGCTTTTAGAAAATCTTTTTAATGGTGACATAATATACAGGATGTCCCATTTAAAAAAGTTTATGTGTAAATTTTTCTTGAGTTTTTGATGTTTATTTGTTTCTTTTCTTATGTTTTATATGGATAAAAAAATATGAAACTTTTATACGGAGCGTTTTTTTTCCTTCTTGGTTATAGTTAAAAGTGGGTAACCAAATTTAAATAAAAACCCTGTGCATAAAAATTAAACCACCATCAGCGGTACTTCGTGCTCTATAGAATTCTTCCACTCGATTTCTATATTAGATTTCTATTCGAGAAGTCGACAATTGCAATTTTGGTACTCTGTGTCACAATAGACTAAACATGGAAAATGTTCGTAAAATGTCCATATGTGTACTAATCTTCTCTGTTTAACTGTGCATGATGAAAAAGATAAACATACAGCTATTGCGAATTAGATTTACGGAATATCAAAGGAAGGACAATCTAGGACAGTATGTTATTTGTAATCGAGTGTTGTGTGATGTGTTTAGGTAAATCTTTGATATTTTGTTTAATTAATTGTATTTTTTTGGTGTTTACTTACTAGAAAAGAATAATTTTAATAATAATAATGATTTAATATGCAGAAAAAGTAGCCTAAAAGTAAAATTTGATAATAACTCTTTTTTAACCCACCGTATATGTAATATTAAGTTATGAAAGGGTCATTGTTTTGATGATATACAATATGCGGGAAAAGGTCAAGACCATTTCTAATAATGCAGAGCTAGCTAGTTTCAAATAAACATTTTTATTTATCAAGTCAGATGTTTTGTTTAGTACATATGTAGTAAAGTTAATGAGTAATAATACTACGTATTTAAAGTGTTCAATATAGAGGTATAAAATTTAGCCACTTTCCTGTAAAAAATAATCTTAACCATTACAACTATATTTAAATAAAACTACTTAGAAAAATCTCAAATTTAGAAATTACTCTGTTAACAATAGAAAAAAATTACTATTTTTTTATGATCAATGACAAATCTTGAGTTTTAGGAAAACAAATCTTTGAGTTTTAGAAAAAAAAGTCGAGGCTTTTAATCAATTATAACAATTATTTTTTGGATTAAAGGCTATTTGAACATTTTTTTTTCATATTTTTCTAATCTTAGATAAAACTTTTTAATGTTTTTAAAACTTTGGAAAGTTAAGATTATTTACGTTAATTTACATAATAGGTTAAACATTGTTAGATTTTTAAATTTTTGTAAGCTATATGGAACTATCGTTTTCGGTAATATTGCTATTTTTTTAAGGGATTAAAGTAAATTTGTCTGATTTCTAATAGCGTTGTGGGTCCAACGCTTTCAAGAAGGGGCATATGTGAAAAAAGTATACATTTTGAGAATTTTAAAAAATATACATTTTTGGGAAATTTAAATTTTAATTGGGTTACTTAACATTGGGAAATTTGGTACATAAAACAATACGTGAGGTGTCAAGGTTTAAAAAGTATAAATCAAACAATTTTCTAGGTTACTCTTATAATAATAAAACAAAAACATTAAACAAGCTGAGTCGCCTAGAAACGCAAAAACAAACACTGAAAAATTTGATATTTAAAGAAGAGAGAAAGAAATTAAAAAGGGGATTTTGATTAGATAAGAAGTGGGTAGTAAAAGTATCAAGTCAAGGCTACTCCGAGTGGGGAGTATGCCCGTACTAAATTTAGTTAGTCAAATAAGTTAAGTTGGTTTTTTTTTTTAAATGCAAAGTTAGTTGTGATGGTCCACCGGTCTCATGGTCCCAAGAAGATAGTTCCATATGGTACATTTGCCCCAGTGCTTTATTAGGCAATTGAGTTTTTATTTATTGTTTTTAACACTGAACAAAAAAAAGGTTAGGTTTTTAATTGAATTTTATTTGATTTTATTTTCTTTTACTCTTGGAGTTAATTTGGGACTATGGCATTAGCAGTTATTATGTCTATCGGATACTCCTTCTTTTATGAAATTAAATTTTTCTGAAGAATAATTTAACCTTTATTTTAAATAAATAGCTATCAATGTTCCCTACCATGAATAATTTAAATCAGTAAAGCAAATATCTGTGACCAAGTATTTATCTAAACTAAAAAATTCAATAACAAATTAGCTTTATACAATTGTAAATCTTTGCAAAAATGAAGTTCACATTGGTTAAACAGTAAACACATGGCTAGAACGAATATTATATTTTTCTATCATTGTAGAAAACAATAAGATATATCCTTGCATTCTAATAACACAAAAACAACCAAATAAATACAAACTAACGAACACCTAAATTTATTTTACGGTTATGTACGACTTTTTAACATTTTGGTAGAACTCGACACGTTCGGAGACCTCGCTTATTATAGGCGACCAATTTGATCGACTTCAAGTGTGTTTTCTTCTTCACAGAGTGCGAGTGAGGTAGAATGAAATGATATAAAATTGATGTATAAATACTATATTTTAGAGTGAAATTGACAGATGAAAATTTTAAGATATCGGCTGGACGCCATCTTGGACAAAAGAATTAAATGGGATGGGGGCCTTGTGGCACATTATTTTAAAGCTCGCGACTAGTACTTTATAACGCTAGAACATAAAGTCAATACCTTTACCTAATACGCGGCAATTTAAAAATTACGTAAATACCTGATGTGGATGGCCATATGTCAAAACTAATAAAGTTAGTTGTACCCAATGTGGTTTTACCTAAAGCTCTTTTAAAGGTATTTTTAACAGTGATACTGGTAATAAAATACAGGGTATAGTTGATCGTTTGCAAAATACAGGTTGTTAAAAGTTTGATTTTATTTTAGATAATTTCAAATATTTTATTTATTTTTGAAGACTTTTTACACAATTCGGTATAAGGGATTTTTTAAAGTAAGAAATCGAAAGCTACTTATATTTTTGCTGTTAAATGTAGAAGAAGCCACCTGCAGTTTTTACTTTTGTTCAAAAGAGTCATTACTTTTTTTTCGGTATCATATAATTCTGGTAGATAATTTTTATTCTTTCATTAAATGTATAGAAAGCCACCCCTAAATATTTTACAACTAAAACATTATCATGTTTAAATTCCCCACTTTGGAAAAACTTTTAAAACTGAATTTTGTGGGAACTGGTGGTAGATTCTGTACAGACATTTTAGAGACACCCTGTCGAATGATTTTTATTTTTTAATGAAAAATTTAAGATTAGCGGCAAAAGGTGTAAAAATTGGGTTTTGCATATCGCAGCTAGTTTGTCCCAGTCGATTTGAGTAATTCACAACAGTGACTAAAGGCACATCGTTATAGTGCATCCGATTCAACCGATCGGATAAAACTTAATCTGACAAAAATTGCGATTTACACGTTTCAGATTGAGTAAGGGATTGGATTGAACACCATAAGTCAATTCAGTTTTTAAGCGATTTGAATTGAGTTCAGTCCGATCGCAAATTATATCTGTACGATATTCACGGTTTTGGAAAAGGTTTAAAAATGACAGTTAAGTAAAACAGCTGATAAGTGTAGAAACGAAATAGGTAAAAAAATAAGCTTTAATTTTTGCTAAAATATTGTGATAGTGTTTCTTTAGTGGTTTGCGTTATTATTTTGTCTAATTTTTTAAATTTAAATAAAATTAATTAAATAAATATTACAAAAGTATGGTTAGAAGTTTATTTTTATTTGTTTGCTCTCTTTGTCATTGTATATACTTTTCTTTGTCAAATTTAAAAGAAACCGGATTATCTGCATCCGATAAATACTGGGATGAAGGGCACAGTATTAGGTTCAATGCAATCCGTCCAATCGGATTCGATTTTTACAATGTACCCTTAGTCAGTTTTTATGATAGTAATTTCAAGAGCCTTAGTACGTTTGTTTTATGGGGACCTAGAGGAAGGTGTGTAAACGACAACGGGACTATTTTGAAAAAACGGGTTTAAATTACAGCATTTCTATTAGAAAACAATAGAGGGCGCTTGTATCAATCGGGATCAAATGAAACCAAGATGAAACAGTGTTTCCAGATATAAAATTATGTAGTGGAATTCATTCCATTTTTTTCACCGATAATGGGTCAAGTAAATAAAGTCGAGCAAGCTTTTACTTAAAATAATGAATGATAAAGCATACAAAAGTGCCTAAAACAAACAAAGCAAATACTATATATAGTATTAGCTTTTGCCTAACTTTAATCACCTGGCCTATTATGAAGACTTTTGAATTTATGATTTTTAAGGCGTAATTAAATACTGCCTAAATCTATCAAAACTATTAAAATGTTACCTGGTTATCACGGGTTTTATTGTTATTTTTTGTTTCGTCCACGTGGGTATTATTTGTATTTGTAAATTATTGGGTATATTTATCCACTAAATAATATAAAGTACACAACATAACATTACTTTAATGGTTATATTTAAAACCTTATATACGTAATTAGTAAAAATCACAAGAATTTCTAAGTTTCAAATGTATTTATTTGTGTAAAAGATAGTAAAAATCAATTTTACATTTTGAGTAAGAATTTACGAAATGTCATTTTGCAATTCAGCTTTCATGGGCATCTTTATTAAATTTTAACTTTTCTAAATTTGACGTGTTATTATGCTAGGTTAACAACGACGTTCGAAAAATTCGTAGATGGGAGAAAAAATTGTCAAAAGACAATATTTTGATAAATTTGTGCATTAAATTGGATCTTTTATTGTATTGAATGAAAAATAAAGTAGATACTGCTTTGCTCCAAACTGAAAATAGGAAATATTTCTAAAAAGAAGATATCTGCTTTTAAAATTCAACTGGTAAGTATTTAACTGGGAAATTATTTCAATATGTTTAAGTTTAATTGATTGTTTTTAACTGGAACTTACTTAACTGATCTCAGTTATTTTTTAAGCTGTTTTTATCCAAATTTCCGTAAAACATACGTTTGTATTAAATAATTCAAATTTTTTACTTTCTAGTAGATAATTTAAAATTTGACATTAAAGTAGGGTAACTTCATAGTTTACAGTTGTACTAGGTATATCCTTGACAGATGCATTACACGTGTCTTCGAGCTTATACATATTAGAGGCAGTCTTTTCCCTTGTCTATAAAGTAATAATTCCTTTATTTATTATTATACCGACAGCGTGTCTTCGGAAGTTATTACCAAATAAGAAAATTTTTGATTATTAACTTTACGAAAAAAGTGCTTCTTCATAAAAAGTCCTGCTTGATAAAAATACATTTTCACAAAAATAGTTGAAGGTTGGATGTACAGGATGGCTTAAAAAAACGGTTTTCAGATTGAAATACAGGGCATTTTCTAACTACGGTACGAAACTTTTTGAAGGGTAATTTTCCATGTCATTTTATAAAGAAAAGTTTCTATAAACATATGTTCGGAGTTGCTTCGTTTCTGAACTTCAAGGTGTTTTTAAAACGTCGGTATTTTATAAATATCTTAAATACAAATCTCCATACAAAAAATGTACGACACTAAAAATGCGTATTTTTATTTGCTTTATAAAAAAAAATATAAAAACTACATAAAAAGCCAGTGGCGTATATTTTTCTCTCAATAATATTGGCTGTTGGGCCCACTGAGACGCTTATACAAGACCCAAAAAGTCAATCTAGTTAAAACTTTACAAGCGCTTTATTTCATCAAACAAATACACCAAATATGAACCCAGTCGATTAAAGGGTATTTAGTATATTTATAAAATATCGATTTTTTTCTTTAACTTTATACCCTGTATTTTAGAAACATAGCAATTCCGAACATATGTTTATAGAAACTTTTCTTTATAAAATGACATAAGAAATTACCTTTTAAAGTTTCGTGCCGTAGTTTAGCTGTGTATTAATATGGTAACAAGACTTTTTAAGCCATCCTGTATATCCAACATACAATTATTTTTGTGGAAATGTATTTTCTTATCAAGCAGGACTTTTTATAAGGAGGCACTTTTTTCGTAAAGTTAATAATTAAAAACTTTCTCATTTGGTAAGGACTTTCGAAGACACGCTGTACATGTAACTAATTCTCATTTACTTTTTAGATTACCCAACTTTTTTCTGGCTAATTACACTACTATCGAATCCAGGAAACCTTTGTTGGAAACTTTTTAATAAAAGACTCTGTTCTGTTAGGCTAATAAATAAAAAATAATATGATGTCCTGTAGTTCAAGAAAAGCGTATATCGGCGTATCTAATGTAGCACTGTACAATACTTTATTCATAACTTTATCCCTTATCTAACCAACTTAACAATGTTTCAATACAGTCTTTATACACATCGTGCCACTTTACGAGTAATTTTTGCCAATGCGTGGAAAGACGGCGGTCTAAATTATGACAACAATTGTTTATGTTTATATCAATAGTACGAGGTCATACGCAGCCCGTAGAATATTGTTTTTAGTTTTCTCCCAAGGGTTTTTTAGACCTTTAGCTCTCATACGTTGTGTTTTTATTTTGTTATAACTTAGAACATGAAAATCTGCCTCTTTGACACCTTCCTTATCTTAAGTGTATTATTTGGCATTTAACGCTTACCTCGATCGTTTTCCATGGACAGGAGAACATAAAAAAATTAGGTGCGTTGGTTTTTTTAAATCTAATAACTGAGACATGGGGCCCTGGGCCTTAAGAAAACATTTTGGTAAAGAATGTTTTTATTTTCCAAACCAAATTGATATATTCGATACTACAAAATCTTAGTGTTGAATGTGAATCCTTTATCAGTTGTATTTTTTTTGTTATAATGAATATTTTAAATTATTCTATATTTCTTAAAATAACTATAAATAGTTGATTTTTTCACTCTACAATTTTATATATAAGAATTTTAATTGCCTCTAATTATAAAAAAGGCAGAAATTTTTGTAAAATTTGTGATTTCACAAATTTTTGTGAAATTCACGAAAAACATACAAGTAGTAAATTTATATTTAAAACTTAAATTTTCTTCTAGAGGTGGGAGGGGAAGCGAATCCTAGCTGCGTCCGTCCTCAAAATAAAATTTTATTATTTACTACATTTAAGTAGTCGGCGAGTTTGAAATATATTTTTTTGTTTAATCGCAACCAGCGATTTTTAAATTAACGCTTTAAATACAAAAACTTACCAAATATTTACCTTCTAAAAATGTAAATGACGACAATTTAAAAAGAAAAGCTAAAGTAAGAAATTCTATTTTTTTTTTTGGTTATTAATGACAGAGTCCAAAATTCCTAAGCCTATTTTTACTATCTGGGATAATTAAGGAATTGATTCTCCTCAGGGAAATGAGAGCTAAAGCTAATTTAAAATAATAATACTTTTAGTATTAAACCAAAAAATGCATATAATAAAATTAAATAATTACGATCTTGGGAATTTAAACACCCATTACGTTATTCTTCGAAACTTTTCTTATTTTTGTTTAATTCAAACTCATTAAAATTAAGTAGTGTTCTCTATAGTGTCCTATTTAAAAATAAAATTATTGAAATTTTATCTTTTACTTCTGTACTATTTTTGTACATATACAGAATAAGCAGCAGCCCTAAAAAGATCCCGATTGACCACAGTACCCTCTAGTGACATATTTAGAACTATGATTTAGACAAAAAAATTAAGCCCATTTTAACAGCATGTCGATTCCACTCCTTCTTCTAGGTCTCCATAATCTTGTTATAATAAAATAAGAATATTCTGAGTATTATTTTCATATTTATTTTAATTTTCTTGAATACTTTGTAAAATAAAAAAATCAAAGTTATAAGTCTTTCCGACTGTACAACAAACAAATTTAGATATTAGAAAATTACCTTTTTAAACCAAATAATTGCGTAATAATGTCCTGTGGTATAGATTACAACGTTATTTTTTGTGTTCTACCTTTTTTAATGCCCTCGTAAAAACATTTAAATAAAATATTTTAAATTTTAACAAATAATAATGGTATTTACTGAAGCGTAAATGCTTAATAAACTTTTAAAATTCGTCATAATTACTGCAAACGCTTTGCATTCTAACTTCAAATATTTACTTCATTCACATTTCAATTAATAAAATTTACAAAACTATTTAAATTCATAAAATATAGTTTGAACTTAAATGCAAACTGCCAGTTTCCCATTATATAAGTAATTCTAATAAAACTCAAAAGTTTTTGAAATTAAATTCCTGCTTTGTGTAAACCTGTACGAGATTTTCAGAATAATAGTGCAGTTGACAACGTTATATGCACCTTGAAAATGGGCTTTTGAAAGACAAAGTTGGGAGTTCCAAGTGTGTAATTTTAGATGTTGTTTTAAATGTCCTTTGTTTAAGCAGATCGAGGAGACTGCCCGGTTGTAGTTGGTGATTACATATACAGGGTGACAATTTGATAACGAACAGCATTTAATATTGCCTCTACCAATGATAGCATTAAAATTTGGCGAAACACGTCAATTTACATGTCAAGGAGGACAATTTTTGAGGCATTTGTTGTCGTGTTACTTTTAACCCCTGACCTCCAGTGCACCTACCAATAAAATTTTAAATGGCAACCCCCATTTATTTTACCATTTTTGTGTTCCTTTTAAAATTCTACATAAACTGCATTTAATTTTTTTTTCAAAATCCTGACTTAACCTCACAAATAAGTGAAATGTAATGTAATATCTAATTTTATAACGGATTGCATTCATCGCCTTATAGCACTTCGTTTAAAAATGTTTGTACCTACCAATACTATACATTCCAAATTATTTTATTTATTTACATCTCGTCTTCGATAGTTTTTTTGCCGTTTTCGACAAATCAAGATTCTCGTTTTGCTTATGCCTGCTATTAAATGATAAATAGGTACTTGTTCTTTATTTTCCGACTCCTAGTGTTCATTATTTATTTTATGTTCTTCGGGAATTAGTGAAAAATTCTGTAAAAGTTACTTTCATAAATAATTTTAATAGTTTTCAATTATTATTGTCGTTTCTTAAAATGGTTTACACTATTGCTGAACGCGTCGAAATGATTTTCATTTATGAAGCTCAAAATCGCTGCTTTGCAAGAACGGCGGCCACATTCAACGACATCATGAAAGAAATGTTGGACACAAGTACATCCGTAAGTTAGTAGCAAAATTTAAAGAAACAGGATCTGTTTGCAATAAGAAAAGGAATGAGCCAAGTACTCAATGAGGCCTTTCAGATGGAGGTTCTTGGTGAAGTTGCTATGACTCCCACTACATCCCTTTGTAAAGTTGCAGGTCAAACTAGACTGTCGAGTGAGTCAGTCAGAAAAGTATTGAAGCTTCACAAATTTCATCCATACAAACTCCTAATTACTCAAGAATTAGGGGATGATGACCCAGACCGACGTATTGAGTTTTGCGAAATTATGAGATTATTACTCAGTCTACGTTAATTAAGAATATCTGTGTCAGTGATGAATGTAATTTTTACTTAAATAGTAAAGTCAACAAACAAACCTGTCGTTATTGGAGCGACTTCAATCCTCACATTATTAGAGAGGGACATACGCAATACCCTCAAAAATGAATTGTTTGGGCGGGTTTATTAGGCAATAGCATCATCGGTCCCCTATTCATCAATGGTACTCTAAATGATGAAATTTATGCAGAAATATTAGACACAACTATAGAACCTCTTATAGTTCATGAGGTGGAAAATCAAAGGGACGACAATGGAAATCTTGCTCTAGATCGCCTTCGCATTATGTACGCCCAATAGGAGAGTGGTTGGATAATCATTACCCAGAGCAGTGGAATGGTAGGAGGGGACCCATGGAATGGCCACCTAGGTCACCAGATCTAACACCGCTGGATTTTTCTTATGGGGTTACTTGAAATCCGTTGTATTTAAAACTCAACCAGATTCAATTCAACAATTACAACAAAGAATTGTGTAGGAGTGTAAAAGTATTTCACCTGAAACTCTTCAAAACGTCTGAGAACAGTTTGAATATCGGATGTACTTGTGCTTAGAGAATAATGGAACCCATTTTGAACAATTCATAAAGTAGTAAAGATAGGGTTTCCAGTATTTCATTATCATTATCATAATTTTTTAAGAAGTTGCATTATTTAAATGTACATAAAATACATTTCACTCATTTGTAAGGTTAAGTCAGGATTTTGAGAAAAAAGTTATATGCAGTTTATGTAGAATTTTATAAGGAACACAAAAATGTTTAAATAAATAGGGGTTGCCATTAAAAATTTAAGGGGTAGGTGCCCTAGGGGTCATTACAACTGAGAAAATTTGAAAAACACCCTATATCTCCATAATTTACTTTCAACATTGAATTTATTTTAAAAATAAAAATAGAGATTGTGGTAGGGGAGCCCAAGAGGGGATTTCGGGATTTACTACAGCGCGACAGATTAATATACTGAAGGATAGTTTGTACCCGGGTAAGTACCTTCGTCCGTGCGGGGTTGCTAGTCCCCCATCGGGCGCCTCCCCAGGTGGCGGATAGGGGAACGCCTCCCAGATATGGGTGGTACCGGTGAAATCAAATAGCCGGGGTGGACCAAAACTAGCACTGCAGCGTCTGACTCAGAATGAGCGGCTGCAAACAGCGTCGGTACTTCATGGAACGTACGAAATATGTACCAGCCAGGCAAAGCAGCAAATATCATTCAAGAAATGAAACGCCTAAATATTGATATCCTAGGATGCAGTGAAGTCCGGTGGCCAAATTCCAGAAAAACAGTCACAAATGAGCACTATATCTATTACGCGGGAGATAATACAACACAAAATAGAAAAGGAGTAGCGATAATAATAAGAACGGAAATAGCTAAAGCAGTGACCGCATTTACACCTATGTCAGATATAGTTGCACTATTAAAGATTAATTCTTATCCTTCTTGCATAAACATCATTCAGGTTTATGCACCTACAGCCGAAGCTACTGAAGCAGAGATAGAAAATTTCTACCAGACTCTGGAAGACTCTCTTAAACTTACAAAACAACATGAAGTAAATATTGTCATGGGCGACTTTAATGCTAAAATAGGACAGGGCGCAGTTGAGAGTATTATGGGAAAATACGGTCTTGGCACGAGAAATGAAAGAAGAGAGAGGATGATTCAGTTTTGCCAAGAGACTGATATGACAATAATAAATACATTTTTTAAACTACATCCCAGAAGACTTTATACATGGAAAGCTCCGGGAGATACTCCAGAAAGAATCATGAGAAACCAAATTGATTTAATAAACATTAATAAAAGGTTTCGAAATTCCATTACCTCAGCAAAAACGTATCCAGGCGCAGACGTATTTTCGGACCATAATCTGTTAGTTGCAAATATTAACATACGCCGTAAAATCATCCATAAAAAAATAACTCCAAGAAAAGACATAAGATTGCTGAAAGAAAGTAATATAAAACAAAAAGTTAAGGAAGAGCTTAATAAAGACTTCTCCAAAATTGCTGACAATTATACCACAAACATAGAAGAACAATGGAATAAAATAAAGACATCTATTACTAAAATATCACACGAAAACCTGATATTAAAAAGAGAAAAGAAAAAAGAATGGATGACGGATGAAATTATGCAAATGATTGAGGAACGGCGAAAACTTAAAGGTACAAATGTCAATGAATACAAGAAAGTCCACAAAAACATACTACGAAAAATAAAAGAAGCAAAGGAGTCATGGTTTAATCAAAAATGTGCGGAAATTGAAATTCTTTAACAAAAACACGATGATTTCCATATGCACAAAAAGATTAAAGAAATGCAAAACACCAGTCAACAACATAACGCCGGCATAATTATAGACAACGACGGTCAGATCTTGACCAGGGTTGAGGATAAACTAAGTAGGTGGAAGGAATATATGCAAGAATTATTCGGAGACACCACAAGAATACCACCCGAAATAAACAATCTCTACAGCCGAGAAATAACAAATGATGAAGTTAAGGTGGCCATTAAGCGACTTAAAGATGGAAAAGCACCAGGACCTGATGACGTGCATGGGGAAATTTTAAAACTATTGGAGCCCCTCCAAATCACAGTTTTTACCAAACTACTTAACAACATATATGAGACTGGGCAACTACCTAAAGACTGGCTACTATCAATTTTCATTCCAATTCCAAAAAACCGAACGCTAGGAAATGCGAGATTGATTAGCCTAATGAGCCACGCACTTAAAATATTTCTCAATCTTATTTACTCTCGCATTTACAACAAATTAGAAGAACATCTCAGTGAAACACAGTTCGGATTCCGAGGGGGCCTTGGAACAAGAGAAGCTTTTCTTAGCTTGCAAGTACTAATACAAAGAGCGAGGGATGGCAACTGCGACGTATTTGCATGCTTCATTGATTTTGAGAAGGCATTTGACAAGGTACCACATGAAAAGCTGATTGATATCCTAAAAACATTGGGAATGGACGGTAAGGATATAAGGTTAATCTCAAACCTGTACCTACAACAAAAGGCAACAGTTCGCCTCGAAAACGAACTGTCCGATATATTTGCAGTCGGAAAGGGAGTCCGACAGGGTTGTATTTTGTCACCTGCATTGTTCAATATATTCTGGGAGCATCTATTCAGAAAGGCATTGGATGAATCAGAGGACGGTATTGCAGTTAATGGCCAACTCATAAATAATATTAGATATGCAGATGACACTGTACTGCTGGCAGATAGTGCAGAGGGGCTACAGAGAATTACAGATAATGTCGTGGAAGCGTGCAACGAATATGGACTAAAGCTAAACTGCAAGAAAACTAAAGTAATGATCATTAGCAAGAACACTAACATAAACGCCCAATTTACGATAAACGATACACCATTGGAGAGAGTAGAGAAAATATATTACCTGGGCTGCAATATCAGTGACACGTGGGATCACAGTTATAAAATAAGGACTAGAATTGAAAAAGCCAGAAGTGCTTTTAAACGCCTTAAAAAAGTACTATGTAACCTCTCCCTGAGCATCAACATACGCATGAGAATTCTTAGATGCTACGTGTTTAGTGTACTTCTCTATGGGATAGAAAGTTGGAGTCTTACCGAGGCCTCAGCAAAACGCTTAGAGGCATTTGAAATGTGGTGCTACCGACGCATACTACGAGTTTCGTACATCCACCATACAACCAACATTACGATTCTCGAAAGACTCGGAAAGGACAAAGAAATTATAACTACCATAAAGAATAGAAAAATTACTTACTTTGGCCACATCATGCAAAATAATAAGTACCAACTTTTACAACTCATCTTGCAAGGCAAGATTGAGGGCAAGCGAGGCCCCGGACGCAGGCGTATATCCTGGCTGGCCAATCTTAGAAAGTGGACCGGCCTAACATCAACTGACCTGTTCCGAGCTGCAGTGAACAGGGTAAGATGGACCAATGTGGTCGCCAACATCATTAGACGATAGGCACCTTTAGAAGAAGAAGAAGTACCTTTACCAAATATGAGCTTTGTATACAGGGCCAATCATAAAAAACAAAAATATATCCATCAGAAATTGTCGAGCGCGTCAGATTAAGATAGGATGAGTTAATTACATGCTAAACAGTGTATATTCCACTAATCTGACAATTTGAGAGTTTCGTAAAGGAAACAGAGGGCTACAAAAAAACATCAGTTTAACATTTTTGAGCGTAGCCTTTTTTAAATTTTAAAGAAAATAATTCATCGATAACATCAGTTTCCGTTTGTTCTCGGTCGTGGTAGGACGTTGGAAGGGAGTCCATGCGACTCTCACGTGGTATCGTGCATGGAAGATGTAGAAGACGTTTTGGTGCCCCGAGGAAGATAGGAAAGTCACAGCTGAATTTGAGAAGGCTTTTTTTTCTGAAACTAGACGCTGTGAGTAAATATTCCTATAACCTGATGTTTCCTCTTTAGCGTGCTGCACGAGATGTTTTCAAATGGAGGCAGTGTCACGGGGGGCGGGGGGATCAGCACTGAAAGTAAACGGTTATGCGCGATATCAGTAGCAGTTCCAGGGAAAATGGCCGAAATTCATGCCACTTTATAATTTCAAGATAAATAAATAGTGAAAAAAAAACGAAATTTCTGGGAGCTACGATCTCGACTATCCAGATTTTCCCCCGAATGTGCTGGTAAATTGGACCGAAAGGGACCAGAGCCAAGAATAAATAAACCAACTAACCAGGGATAACATAAAATATATAATACGATATGACCCGAACGATTTCCACAAGCCGAAATAATGATAGTATTTTTTTGACATATTTAAAAGTTTATAGCCGCTTCCCCCACCGATGAAAATGTATACCTTATATAACATTTTTTTCTTCTTATCATCTAATTTGCAACCTAATAGGTCTCTATGACTCTCAAGTAAATCCCCATTTAGCATCGTGGGATCCCCTACTATTACGCAATCAGATTTGTTTTCCCTATATTCTGTATATCTTATAAAATAATATAAATTTGATTACTGCGGGTCTATTCTCGAATCTCACTTCACAGTGTCGAATGCGTGATCAACGAAATGTCGCTCAAAAACTGGTTTTCACTGGTTTTTTATGCGATGATCTATTAACGTCGAACGTGACACTAGTATTCGTGATTCGAGAATCCCCGGCCAGATCCAAAATTACGGAATTGACCAAACAAACTGACATTTTTGTTTATTTCATACAAAAAAAATAAAGCATCCACTGGTTTTTTATCCTGTATATTTCTTTTTAATAAAGCAAACGATGAAGAACTAGAAGTGTTCATCATTAACTTGCATACATTTTACACCTGCCCTTGCAATAAATATGTATTCATACCATTTAGTAGGATTATAAGGTAAGGGGTAGTAAACAAACTACAAGATAAGTAAAATTAAATACGGCAATTTATAAGGATTTACTTTAACTTGGTAAAAATTACTCCAACGCTGTCACATTACCAGCTATAAACCGGTTTTTAAAAATAAACGAATATTTTTCTTCAGCAACAAAGTCAGTCGTCTAAAACTTTCAGAGACGTATTCTAGCGGTTTGTGTAATGTTATATTGTCTAATATAATAATAATAAAAAAATAATTTTATGTTTTACTTTTCCAACGCTGTAATAATTTTAGACTTTAAGCTTTTACATGCGATAAGAGACACAAATATTGTTTTATTTTGTCTTCGTTGGATAGACTAGCACTTATCCATCCGTACAGCTTATTTTGTATATTTCTAGTTTTGTATTTTCTGAATTTCTGCAAACAAATAATAATTCATTTTTATTAACCAACTTCCAAAAGAAAGGAGATTTTTCAATTCACCTCTATGTTTTTTTTTGTGTATGCGCATTACTCCTGCGTTTCTGGACCGATTTTATTATTATTATTTATTTTTATTTAAAAGAGTGTACTTCTGCGGTGGTCACATAAAAAACCAACTCAGGATCGCGAGAGAAAAAAGTACTAGACCTATTTTCTTCTCTCTGCCGTACGTTGTTGGTGCGGCAAAGCTGCCTTTAGTGTGGTATGTTTTCACATAATAAGGATCAGGGGTGCATTCAAAATCGACAACCTTGTGGTAAATTTTACCCTTTTTACCAAACTAAAAGTGGACAAGTTTCAAGTATATGTTTAACGATTTATTACTAATAATAATAAACTAAAAAGCAAAAAATTAAAACAGTTTTAAAAAAGTAAACCGCCTTAAAAAAATAATAATAATTTAACTCAATCAAAAGTGTAATAGAAAAAGTCCTTTTATACTGTAATACTATATGTTATTACCTGACTTTTTTTATTATTTTCTACTTTTTAGTGGGTTTATTTTTTTTTTCTGTTTATTTAAAAATGACATAGCAAAAAGTAAATGTTGAAAAAATTAATTATATCATATAAACTTATTTGGAAATACAAAATATTTCAGGCAGTAAGGATTTCCTATAAAAAATTTTTACTAAATTTTAATATACCCGACCGTGCCCAAAGCTTTTATTCAGGTATAGCATGATCCAGTTTTTTTTCTTATCAAGTTATATCAATGAGATAATCATTTTTTCAGCTTGTACTAGTACTGTTGATGCCGGGGTGCTCCAGGGCTCAGTGGTGGTACCAATTTTATTTCTTCCACACATCAACGACCTTAACTGTTTCACAGTTAATTTTATCATCATCGTTGCTGAAGTATTTAGTTTCTAAAACCAATCTCTAAACCTTACTGAGGGCCACATTTCTTTCACTGGTACGAGTATAAACCCATTAAATCTATTCCGCGGCAGCATTAAAAGATCAAATTCTTCTTTCAAGTCAGGACATATATCTCCAATTTCATTCTACAGACTGTCCACGGATGGGGTTAATAAGAGGACAAATGGTTGAAAATTTTATTTTTTAACAAAAGTTATTCCAGATAAATATTTTTGCTTATAGAAAAATATGATTCACGACTAAAAAATACTGATTTTGTATGCAGGGTACGCAAAAACTTAAAAAAACATTATGTTCCTCCAATAGCAAACCACCTTTATATTTAGTTTTTAAGCAAAATATCATATACAAACTTTATTTAGAATAGCATTTTGAATGACTTTATTAATGTTACAGGAGTATTAAAAAGTTTTATAAAACCGATTTTGAAGTAATTATTTTAAATTTTTATAAAAGAATGACCTAAAATTATTAATATTTAAATTTCCTTTTCATACACCTGATTTTTTAAATTCCTACACAATATAATTTTTTAACTGTAAACGAATTTGATCAAGTCGTTTTCGCCAAATTATGAAGTTCCATATTATTTGGTATTGTTAATTTTATCGATTACAAACTTCATTCTAAATAAATTTTCCTTATTACGTTTGCTAAAAAATTAAATATAAAGGTAGTTTACTCTTAAAGAAAAATCATGTTTTATAAGTTTTGCAAACCCTGTATAGAAAAATCAAGATTTGCACTTCGGAAATAATATTTTTTTATAAACAAAAATTTTTAAAAATAATTACTTCTTTTCGAAAAAATAAATTTTTGTCTGTCCGTAAAGAGTCTGTACCCTTGTTTTGTTTTATTATTGATTAGTTACTTTCAGAAAAGTTTTCTTTCCTAAACCCTCGCCGTATATCCACGGCTTCTCCTCCTAGGAACTAGCCAGTAATTACTCCTCTTTATTACATAGTAGGGTGGAGCGGAAAAGCCTCAAAAATTGTTTTGTTTTTAATTAAGAATTCTTATACCGCCACAAAGTTGCCTACAACCCCACTTAGTATTTTGACAAAAGTTTGTTAAAATCGGTAAATATCTTCTGCCGCCACAAGCTCATTGAAATGTTTACCAATATTTAAAATGTTTAAGGTAACAATACAAAAATAAAAGATTTTCTATGACCCTCATAACTACCTGAGATTACAGAATTGCTGCACAGACTAATGTAATTAAAATAACATTTTAATTTAGCCTCCCTGCGATTCTTCTATATAGCGGCATTAAATTTAACATAACTTTTTGAATTGTCTTTAATTTACTTCAAAAAAAAATTAAAACATATTATTTAACTTCAAAACCATAGTATATAATATAAATACGCTGCAAGTTAAAAATAATATACCTGATTGACATTCCTGCCAATTTATTAATTCAAAATCATTAGCTAGTCCAGTGGCGTCTTAAGTCTCACAAAAACCAGTATTTCTGACAAAAATCTAGTGTGATGTAAGTAGTAAGTAGAACATGAAAATACAGCTTTTTTGTTACGTAATATTTTTACGCTAGCTAGCTTTCCAAGTAAAAAACTTGGCTAAATTTTTATATTCCCTTTACAAAAGTTTATCGCCCTGTATCTTGAGAACAAAAAATTTGCAGACCCATGTTTATATAAACTTTTTTATAAAACTGGCTTATGAATAAACCCTTAAATTTTTTACCACAATAGGGAAACACCCAGTATACTTTATAGTAAACTTTTTTATTAAGAAAAATACAGAGTTTTTAGTAAAACACAGCTTTGTTGGGGAGACAGAATGGAGAGTTAAAATTAAAAAAAATATTTTTACTTATTATAAGTAACATTTGAGGAGACCCTTTTTTTGTATTACATCACCCAAGCTTTATTCTTAACTAAAAAATAATCTAAATAAAATTTTAATAAAAGTCAAATATTCCAAAAAAAAATCAAGGTAGCTGGTCCGGCAGAAAAACTCAGATTTTAAAAATAAAAATATTTAAATACTTGACAATAGTACCAGCAACTTTTGCGCACTATTGGAAATAACATTTTTAACTTTAATTTTTTCGCTCCACCCTACTACATAGGATACAGCAAAGTCGCTTCCCGCGTCTGTCCTCATGTCTGTCTGTATGCTTGGATCTTAAAAACTACTCAACAGGATTTGATGCAGTTTTTTTTTAATAGAGAGTAATTCAAAAGGTTTATATGTATAATAACATTCTTAATACAAGAACTGGCAAAAATGAACAACCCATTTTAAATTGCTTATAAAAATTTATTAACTTTAAAAACAAAACAAAGGAACATGTATTCTTTAAACAAGAAAGATGGAGTTTATTATGCTTTGAATATGGTGTTTCAAATGACCGCCACCCTCTTCAATACATTCTTCTAACTGGTACATAAATTTTTCTCATTACATTTTAAAGAACTTGCCTAGAAATAGCGTGGATTTCATTGGCAATATTTGTTTTTAGCTCCCTTACATTCCTAGGTTTGTTGGCAAACACTTTATGTTTTTAAATAGCCCCAGAGAAAATAATCTGGTGCTGAAAGTTGTCGGGCGATCTTGCTGGCCATGAATGGTACCATTCTTAGAAATCAGTCTGTTTGAAAAAGGATTGTCGCAAAATATCCATAAAAGTTCTTGCCGTATGTTGCGCCATCCTGTTGAAACCAGTAATGTCCAATTTCATTTAACGGTAAGAAGAATATCTGCAACATTTGAACATAGCGTGGCAGTAACTGTTACTGTTCGGACCATTTTCCTCAAAAAATAAGGTCCGATTATCCTTAGACGAGGAGATGGCGCACCATACAGTTACTTTGGGACAATGTAATGGACGCCGATGAATTTCGCGTGGATTCTCTTAAGCCCAGTAACGACAATTCTGTTTATTTACATCTCCGTTTAAATAAAAGTGGGCCTCATCGTTCATAAACATATTGTTTTCACGCCTGATAATTGGTACGAAGAAGGCGACAGAACTCAAGTCTATTAATCTTATCCTGATGATTTATTTCTTGAACAATTGCGATCTTGGTATGGGTGAAAATTCATTTTTTTTTAACATTCTTCGTGTACTTGCTCAGATAAATATTTAAAACAGTAGCATGTTTAACAACAGATTTTTTGGGACTAGCGATAATTGCATTTCTACTCCTCTGTCTTCACCAGTGCATTGCAGGCAGATCTTGGCCGCCCACTTGACTTCTTCTTAATTCAAAACGGATCCTCCTGTCCTCCATTTACGAATCCAAACTGTAATGGTCTTCTCCGCTGCGGTTCATTAAATTGACGTCGAAAACACCTTTGAACGGCTATAATGGAATTATATTCAATAAATTTTTCGACAATAAAAATGCGATGTTCAACCAACGCGGCATTTTGAATAACCACAACAATTTTAATAAACTCTCCAAAGCCTACTTTTCCAAATAAAAATATCGCCATAGTGAATACTGGATACATTTTTTTTTATATTATAGAAACGGTATTAGGTAATACATTTTGCCGGACCCTGTATATTAGAGAACCATTAATAATTTTAAGATTTCTAAAGTAAAGTCATAAATAAACACAATTCTGTGCGGGAAGGGAAATTGTTTTACTACCAATTTAACGCGTGCGAAGCCGCCGGCAAAAGTTAGTTAAACAGAAAAACACGTTGTGCGACACTTATGAATCCAGTTTAACTTTAGAAGCCTAAACGGGTCGAACGAACACTATGATTAGTTTTTAAACCCTTAGTAATATTTTTTTATTACTGCCCTGAATTGTGCAGAGAAATCTTTTTCGTCGCGATTTTTTAAAGAGAACTTTAAATATGTTAAGAAGTTCCAGGCGAGTGGCTGCTGCCTTTGGCGAGGTACATTACCGCATGCAAATCCGACAACATTATTTTCCTTTTAGTGTTTATTTTTATGTGTTTTTTATGACAAGAATAAAATTGTTTGCTTCTAGCTTAAAATTTTTATATATATTTCTAAAACATGCATATATTACTATTATAACCGGTAAAAAAACGGTAAGCTCAGTGAATGGCTGACCTTGCAAGGCACGGTAATAGCTTTGGGCTTTAAGGCTCTCTTTCTTCCTCACATTAAAACTCTTTTTTCTTTTAAAATTATTTAAATTCATAGTTCTGCCGGAGAGAGAGCACCTTTCGTTTGAAATTTAATTTTCTTTAGACAGTCGCCAAGTCGACTTAGAAACCAAGAGACAGGCTAATGCAAATATTTGTTTACAAGAGCTTTTTGATAAAATCCCTACTGGTATAAACATATTACAACCGTTAAAACTATCTAACTTGTCCTCCACCTTGGGTTTTTCGCCATGTTGATTAAGAATAACGTCACACATCTAACCATGCATTGTTATCCAAACTAAATGCGTATACAAAATTTCAGCTTAATCAGTTAGTCCCTGGGCCAGTAAGGCAATGAACTTCATGATAAAAACACTTTTAAAACTTTTTAGGGGGTTCCTTTTCACAAATATTCATAACGCCATTTATGGAAGCGGCGTTTGAACCCAGCCGGTCAATGTCAAATGCTTTGGGTGTCGGACTGAGCGAAGGCGTAACTTTTTTGTCGGACAAGTTTACCACAATGTTTTACATGCAATTATTAAACATTCTGTCAAGTAAATAGTAAGGGTTACATTCATGAAACCATAAGGATCAAACACTTGTTTCAGGTGTCGGACTAAGAGGGTTACGTGAATCATGTTTAAAAATTGTATGTAAAACATTGTGGTAAACTTGTCCGACAAACAATGTGACGCGTTCGCCTAGTCCGACACACGAAACATTTGTCATTGACAGAATGAGCTAAAGCGCCGCTTTCATAAATGGCGGTATAAATATTCGTGGTAGACTTGTCAAAAGGAACCCTCCTAATGAGATTTTAAAATTGTTCTTATCATGAAGCATTTCATTACTGGCCCAGGGACCAAGTTAAAGACACAGGATTGGTAGAAAAAACAGGAACGGTGTATTATTAACTGAACATAAAGAATTTAAAAAAATATTTGCGGGGTTGCCAAGTTTATAGTTTTTTCTGTAGGTTGGGGAATTTTAAAATTTAAAATGGAATACCCTTTTTTATTATTGTAATTAATCGCTTGTATCAACTTCATTATGACCTGATATTATCGTTTTTTACTCCTGTCAATTTCGAAGATATGGCATAATGCGTTTTTCGAAATTAATACAAAAATGGCCAGGTATGGTCAATTATCTAAAAAACAATCCAAACAATGTTTGTCTACATTAGTACAGGGGTAAAACTGGACCTTATAAAATTCATGAATAGCATTTTTGGGACGTTTTCAAGATTCTTAAAGAAAAGTTAGGAAAAGGGAAAAGGAAATTTAATTATGAATCATCGCAAATGCAATTCTGAATTTAAAATGTCTAGTTACTCCCTCTGTACTAATTTTGACGAATTTCAGTTGAATCGTTTTTAAGATAACTGACCAAATCTGGTCCTTTATGTATTCAAGCTTGATGCCATATCTTTGAAATTGACAAGAGTAAAAGAACGATAATATCGGGTCATAATAAAGTTAATACAAGCAATTAATTACAATAATGAAAAATAGGGTGTTCCATTTAAAATTCCCCAACCTACAGAGAAAACTATTATTTTGGCAACCTTACAAATACAATTTTTAAATTCATCATGTTCAGTTACCCCTTGGCACAAAATTTGGTTTATTTATATTTTTTATATTTTTTCTACTAACCCTGTAATTATTAATTAGATTTTGTTATTTTATAAAAAGCTAATTAAAAGTTATTTTGGAAAAATAATTTGAAAAATCGTTGCATACCTGATATATATCGTATTGAATCCATCAGTAATAAATAAATAATAATGAATAACTTATAGAAAGTAAAACGTCGAATAAGAAACTGACAAGAAATTTTATTTATTATTGGTGGATTCACTAAGGTATATATCAGGTATTTAACTATTTTATAAATTGTTTTTCTTAAATAAAATTAAATTAGCTTATGAGATAACAAAATTTAGTGTGTCGGTTTATTTTATCAAGGTCTTTAAAAAGTCCAATAAAATTTTGTTGTTAAATGAATTAGTAAACCACTATTTAAAGGTCTATAAATTTACTTGGGATTGGATACGTTCAAAGAAAAATTTTTGTCAATCCGTAAAAAGAAGACCTTCTATAAGGAATGTTTACATGCAGACATTTTTGCCTAGTCTCTACCTGCTAGTTTTTAACACACTGAAAGTCAGTTTGAGCGTATCGAACTGGCACAACATGTATACATACAATGAAAGGTTAAAAAATACTTGTAAAAATTAGCCTACCTTTGATGTAAAAGTCATTATAGAAAGAATATAGAGAACTAATAATAAAAAAAGAAGTCAGTAACACCATAGTACGGTATTAAAGTAAAGAAGGCTATTTAGTTATTGACATTAAGTAGTTTAGCACATATATTATTACCCGGCTTCTTTTTTTTATAATTTTTTACCTTTTAGTAAATATTTTTATTGTTTTAATGTTTGTTTATTTTTTTAATATCTATTTTAACAAATTGAAAAGAGAATTAAAAAATGGGCTAACCAGAACTAACCATGACATCCTTAAGGTGACAGTTTTGCATTACCGTCTGTAGCGCTTTCAATCAATTAAATTACCTACACGTGCTTCTGAATTTTACTTTTACTAAAAACCACTACTACTGCCCCTTTTAGTTCGATGAAAAGGTTAATTTTGCCCGAAAGTTGTTGATTTTAAATGCGCTTTTTATTATTGAGCATATTTCCTCCTAGAGGCAGCTTTGCCGCACGAACTACCTACGACAGAGAAAAAAATTGGTCTAGTACCTTTGGCTCTCTCGCCTCTAACCTCTTTTTTATTGTTTTCACCTTTCATTCTTTTTATAAAATTACACAAAACCTACTTCCCACGTATTTGAAAAGGTCCTAACTCTTCAATTCCATTGGACCAACCTTGGGGGACCCTCAAGAAATGCCCATATTTGCTATTAGACATGTATGAAACACAATAAAATAGAAAGGATGTCGCTCCAAGGGGTGGGGGGTAGGCATGCCCCCACCTATGACCGCCCCTGCACACAAAAAAAAACATACAGGCAAATTGAGACCTACCTAGTTTTTGAAGTCTGTTAAAAGGATTTTCAATATTAAGTAAATTCCTAAAAGCTTTCCCTTTTGAGAGGTTGTTTAATGTGATTTAAATTTTTTAAAATTAATGATTTTTGTGAAGGCTTATTGATAAATTGACAAATTTTTGAAATTTTAGTATTTAAAATTATCCAAATTTAATTAATGATGCCTAACTAACAAGAATAGTCATTTGGTACGCACCAACCAAAGAATGCTTGTTTAAAAACTGTCTTATCTCTTTTCGTTGAATTTGGTTAAATCACTAATAGGTACTTACCAGAACCAACTAGACTACAAACAGGCAAAAACTAAGATTCCTTCAAGATAACAGTAAGAAAAAACCCGATTTCTATTCATACATCAATAACTCCTGATCGACTATGCGAGGTTATACCTTAGACTCTGTCAATGAAGGGTCATATTTCATGACAATCTACGGAGTTCACTTTCAGATGCTTCGGCCACGATTTACGGTCAACGCTGTCCGTGGAAGTCAGGGGCGGGGTATTTTTTCCTAATTTATTGTATAGCCAGTAATTAAAAGGCCATTAATACGGTATGTCTCCAAAAGATATTTTTCTTGCTTATTAAAGACAATTTTTTCGAAGAAAAAAGACAAACAAAATCACACAAATAAAAAAATAAATACCTACGGCGGTAAAAAAATTGGTTGATAGACTTCTGCATATATGAACGCAAGTAATGTTTTCCCGAATTAAAATCACATTTCATTTTTAGTATGTTGTACCATCAGCGCGTGCATTTTGATACGAGAGAGATGTTTTTGGTACGCAAGTTTCTTATTTACCAGACACATTGCAATGTAATTATAAAAAAGCTAGACGCATTTACAAAGCACGTTTTTCTGATTAAAGGGTACCAGCTAAAAGAGCATTTGTAGAAGGCTCCCAAAGACTTGAGCATATTGTGATTACTAAAATATTTAACTGTAAATTTAAGTGATTTGGGAATGTTGTTTTTTTTCTTTTATTTGGGTGCATTGCATCGTTTCAAATAAGTGACCAATAAACGAAAAAATGTAAATACTTTTTAGAGTAGGGTATTTTTTTTATTTTTTGATTTTTTTTAATATAAAATTGTGAGGTAAAATATGATAAGCAAAAAAAGGTCTTCTACTTAACACACAACAGTGTTTTAGTTTATTTTCGATAAAAGCTGAGCAGTCTCGGCACTCATGTTTTCCCTAACTTCTTTTACAGGGTGTTTCTTAACTGTAGTACCAAACTGTTACCATATAGTTATCTTATTAAAATAGGAACAAAAGTTTTTATAAACATGGATCCGCAAATTTTTTATTGTCAAGATAGAAGGTGTTCAACTTTTTAAAAACCATAAAAGTTTGAAAACATAATGTAATTAAGTTTTTTATTAATTAAGTTGTTGTTAGATTAATTGCTATTCGAAAATGTAAAACCTAAAAAAAAACCTTTAATGTTACCTACACAAAAAAAATCAAAAGTTGTTGTGTGCTATTAGAGTGTAGCGCAAAAATTGTGTTAAATATGTTTATTATTGGCTTTCTAAGTATAATTTTTGTCATTATTTTCTGTTGTAAAAAGCTTTGTGAGTGGATGATAGTAGCTAACAACAGTAACCAATTATGAATCTTGACTACAATATAGTAGTATTGAAAAGGTGGTAAATCTTAATAATCTTTTAAATGGTAATCATTTTGTTTCTCTCATTTTACAATATAATTGTCGCAATAATTGACAGAGCTCATTGGTGATATTTGTAGCAACAGTAAATACCGATTTAGCGGACGTTCACATTATTGCAGATATCAGCTATCAGTTGTTTTATAAATTCAAGGAAAATTGGCGCCGTGCCTTTCTTAAAATGCTAAGTATTGCGAAATGTAAAACGTAAAATTTAACGATTTTTCGATTGCCTGATAGTAATCCAGCTGGAATCTGGAACGGATATGTGATACCATAGTCATATATTATATCGAAATCAAATAATTCTAAAGTTTATATTCATTAAACTAAAAACCTTAATATTACATGCTACCTTAAACGAAAAAATGTAAGCGTAACCTAGTGTAAAACTTTACAAATAAAAGTTGTATTCTAATAACTAGGCTAATTGAATTCAGCTGTAATTTTTTAGTCCGCCCATGATTTTTACCGTGATATAAATCACGCTGGGCACTCGCGCCCTTGTAGATGTCATGGCCGCCATCCGCCATTACCGATGATAATTAATATGCAAGTGCTCTAAGCCCCGTTTCCATTCTTGTCCTAATGAATATGAATACCCATGCCACTTGTTTGAATATTTACCCACAATGGCAGAATCTAAATTGGGTTTATTTTATATTCGAAAGAAGGGTGATTATATTTTAATCTCTGCTGTGTGTTTTTGTTTGAAAAATTTTTTTTCTTTAATTAAGGTTAAAATATTTTAATTACAAAAACTAACCTTGACACAATGCAGGTGTCAAGAATTAAAAATAAAAAATAATTGAGGGGCTAGTTTCCAAGTGTACAGTCTTCATTTATACTCTGTAATACAACAGTAAAATAAATGTCCCAAGAGTTAAGATTTTTTTGCACTGAATTTAAATACCTATCATTACATTATATGGGGTGTTTGTAAACAAATGCAAAAAAATTTGGAGGTGATTTTCCACCAAAAAATAAGAAAAAACTTCATATCAACATATGTCCTAAACGTCTTAGTTTTTGAACAACGGGGTGTTTCTTTTTTAAATATTGTTTTTTTATATAAACTTTTATACCCATTTAAATAGTTTTAAAAATTTTGGACACGCACCCTTTGCACCAAAAGACATTTTTGGGATACAGGAAAAAGTAATTTGTACCAGTGTCGTTCATGAGGGGTTTAAAATAAATATTAAAAAAAAGTACGCCACTGCATTTTTCTAAAATAAGAATATTTTTTATATTCCCATTTAGTTTAGAACAAATTTAACCTCCCGATGTACGGTTTTCGCGTAAAATACGTGAAACCATTTTTGGGTATGGCCAGTTTGTATTTCTAATATTAAATTCTACATAAAATATAATTATTTATGCTTTAATTAGATAGGAATAATTTCACCATGCCGAGAAATGTTTTCTATTTATTTACGCGAAAACCGTACATCAAACAAAAAAGTCAAGAAATCAAATTTGTTCTAAACTAAACGGAAATTAAAAACCAAAACTTTCATTTAGAAAAAAGCAGTGGCGTACCATTTTTTTTTCAAAAATATTTACCTTAAACGCCTCGTGGACGACACTGGTAAAAATACTTTTTTCTTGTATGCTAAAAAAGTCTTCTGGTGCAAAGAGTCCGTGTTCCAATTTTATTTAAAATATCTGAATGAGTATAAAAAAATAAAAAAATAACAATATTTAAAAAAAAAAAATTAACACCCCGTAGTGCAGACTTAGTAGAAAAAACCGAAACAGTAGATTATCTCAGCAACCGTCAAATATTAATAAACCAAATTTTGTGCGAAGGGGTTAATAAACATGAAGAATTAAAGAATTGTATTTGCAGGGTTGTCAATTTTATAGTTTTTCGGTTGATTGGGGAATTTTAAAATTTGAAATAAAATACCCTATTTTTTATTATTGTAATCAATTGTTTGTATCAAGTTTATTATGACCTGATATAGCGTTTTTTACTCTTGTCAGTTTCCAATATAAGGCATCATGGTTTTTTGAAATTAATACAAAAACGGCTAGGTGTGGTCAATTATCTAAAAACGGTCCACCCAATACTCGTAAAAATTGGTACAGGGGTGTAATTAGACCTTCTAAATTCATATATAGCATTTTTGCGACGTTTCCATGATTATTAAAAAAGTAAAGGAAAGGGAATTAAAAAATTGAATTATGAAACATCTGAAATGCAATTTTTGAAATTTAAATGTCCAGTTACAATCTCATAATAATTTTGACGAATTTAGGTTGGATCGTTTTTGAAATAACTGACCCTACCTGGTAGTTTCAGTACTTAAGGATAATGCCATATCTTCGAAATTGACAGGAGTAAAAAGACTATAATATTAGATCATAATAAAGTTAATACAAGCAATTAATTACAATATTAAAAAATAGGGTATTCCATTTAAGATTTTAAAATTCTCCAACATAAAGAAAAGAGTATACACTTGGCAACCTTGGAAATATAATTTTTTAAATTATTCATGTTCAGTTACGGCTTCTTACAGAATTTGGTTCATTGATATTAAATGGTTGCTAAGATAATTCACCGTTTCGGTTTTTGAACTAACCCTGTATTATACTATTTGACAATATTTTTATATTAAAAATTACCTACCTAGCAGCTTTGCGTGACAAAAAATTATATTAATCTAGAGTAATGTCTCTATGTCCGGAATTTTTTCGTCTGTTTTTGTATCTTTTTTTTCAAATTTTTATTAATTTTTTTACTAAAAATTAAAATTTGAGGATGCAGCTCATTCCGGACATAGACAAGTCTAAAAAAATACTTTTAAGTAGAACTGGAAAAATCGTGGGCGGTTTCGAGAAAAATGCGTTTCAAGTTTCGCGTCAAGTTTTTCGCTGTCTAAGTCATGATATTTTAGACTTACATTTTTCTAATTTGCTATACCTGCTTTATACATTAAAGCTTCCTCGTCTTCGAAAAACTATTTTCTGCGTTTTTCTCTTCCAGTCGAACAGCTTTGATGCGCTGCACGCTCGTATCTCAGAGCGGTCAATCCAGGGGTTGGTTCTGTTAGCGCCGTGCCAGTTTGGATGCCACGTCAGCGAATTACTTCTAACTCGGAAAATAATTTCAATTTTATTAAATAGTTTTGTAGGCACATTGTTAAATATTTAAAATTTTAAAATAGTAAAAGGATAATTTTTTTTTATTTTTACACTAGCAGCATTGACTAAAGCATTGACAGCTTAACCAAAATAAATCAAATTTAAAATCTAGTCCCACTAACATCCTTTCAAAACAATTCTTTGTGAATGTAGAATCAGAATAGCGATTACGTGGTATTCAGCGGTACACTTGAAAACGTATAAAGTTATATATCAAAGGTAATCCTCTTAGCCAAAGTTGCCTTTTGGGAGTAGACTTTGGGTTAGATTAAAAGGATTATTCCGAATTTGGGACAACCCCTTTTCGGCTATAGTTTAAACTTCTATTGAGTTGACAAGAGAAAACAATTTAAAACTTTTATAAGTCCCAAACTGGACGAGTTTTATATTTAATTTAGATATCATTAAAATTTTATTTACTTTAATATTTATGGTAACAAAGTAAAATCTATTTTCGTTTTTAGCTAATCAACCGTTTTTCTCTTTGAAGGATTGTACGAAGCCTAAGTAGTAGGTCCCATGAGTGCCGGGTTTTTTTTATCTTTGGACCGTCCACGAAAGCTGATGCCTAAATACTAACGTACCGTGGGTGTCTTAAGCAAGGTAAGAGGAAGTTTGTTAACACGGGACTTAAAAACTTGAAGATTTGGGGGAAAAGGAAAGACCTCCGCTGGCAGTAGATTCCACAGTCTGGAAACTCTAAGGATAAAAGAATGAACAAAATGGGAAGTTCGCGGCCTTTCCAGTTGGACCAGAGACGCATACGTGCGGCACCACGAGTTTCTCTGTTGGAAGCTGCAAGAGGAGGGACTATACTGGATAATTCGTCGGAGCAGAAGCCGTAAAAGAAAAATCTGCATCGCCCTGCGTTTGCTTTTCAAGTCGGGTTTAGAGATTGGTTTAAAAATCTAAAAACTGAAGTGAGGGTACTATCGTCAGCATAACTATAAATGGGATTGATTGTGGAAGAAAGAAGGTCGTTGATATCAAGAAGAAACAAAGTTGGTCCTAGTCGTGAACCCTGAGGCACTCCAGTATTAATTTTGTGAAAGCTTGAAGAGAGGCCATTAACAATGACTGATATACGCCGATTAGAAAGATAACTGGAGAGCCAAGAGCCGAGTTCAGTTGGAAGACCGTAGGAGAGAAGTTTATTGAGAAGTGCGTTAGGCCAGACCTGGCCGAAAGCTTTGGATATATTAAGAGCAACGATCTGGGACTCACCTAGAAACTCAACAGACTTGTTCCAGTTGTGTGAAACGAACGAAAGAAGATCTGCTGTAGATCTCTTGTGACGAAATCCGTATTGCCTGTCATGCAAATATGGGTTTTTAGATATTTAACCAATTTTGTTTTCAAATTTAGGTTGCAGTTAATCAATATATTTAATATAAGAAAGTTTATACGAAACACAAAAGAAATACAAAAAAAATAGTACGACATTACTTATAAGAAACATTTTCCAAATTATAAATTATTTTGCAACAAGTTTGACCTCTTGACTTTTTTCTTTCGATGCACCGTTTTCGCGTAATTAGAAAACACTTAAAATAGGGCACCAGCATACTATTTAGTTCAAAATAATTTTGTTATACCACAGATCCCTAAAATGATTTATATTTTTTCCGCGGAAATGGTGCAATGAAAATAAATGGGGATTTTGAAACAATTTTTTGTTTTTAAAAAAGCATTGCCGTACTAATATTTCTTAAAAAATCTTTAGTACGCATCCCGCCACGGGTAGAAATAATTAAACATCTTTTAGATAAAAGATGCCTATTGGTGCTTAGTAGGTGTATGTTAAATTTTATTAAAATATCTTTAACAGTTTTACAGTTATGTAAGACAACGACTCTTGTCTTAAAATTTTAACACCTTGTATCTTAAAAGTTAAGAACTTCGGTACATAATTCCATATGACCTTTTTTTATAAAATAAGCCAAGGAATCATAGTCTGTATTTTTAGCCATCATTACACCTTGTATAAAACTCAGTGATTTTTGCCAAAACTTGAAAAATTACTTTCTACAAAAGAAAATTTGACTAAAAAATATATATGTATATATTTTTCTTAGTTTGGCGTAGAAGAGACTTAAATTTAATATGTAAATGTCAGACCCGGAAATCGTGTTAACCAGTGTAATATTACTATAGTCTAATCGAGAAGTTGATTTCCTGCGAAAAATAGTTACAAGCCACCTAAAAATATGGTTGATGGCTCAAACGATCCAAAATGACATCTAGAAAAAGACGTATATTTACTTTTTTTTCAAAAAAAACAATTGTTATTAACAAAAACTGAGAAAAAATGGCGGTTTAGCTACTTGCCAAAATTCTAAAAAGTATAAATGATAGCTAAAATATTATCAAAGTGTTTCTAAAAGAGCAGGATAATTTTGGTACAAAAGTTACAAATTCCCGGAATTGTAACTCCAATATTTATAATTCTTATTTAATGTTGAAAGTCGGCTTTTGCGCTGCGGTTTCAACATGCGCCATCCGCCACAGTAGTAATCATAGGTTTTAAATCATTTATTTATGCAACTAAATAATAATTTAAAAACTTTAAATACTTCCAGTGTCATTAGGATACTTAAATGAATATGATTCCGTGATAATAAAAATTGTATCCGAATTTTTCAAAATGTTATTCATTTATTAATTATTATTAATTAATTAAAATTTTAAATAATTGATCCACAGTGGGGGCCAAATTAAACTTGCACACTTTTTAACTAATGATAACTTTTTATCTGTTACGCCTATCTTTTTTATTTTTACAGAGCTAATAGGTATATGTTTTTTCTAAGTTTCTAAGTTTGTTAATTTTGGTCGAATAGATTTAGTCAGGACCGGACTCTTTTTAAAAATTATGCATTTAACATCGTTGCAAAAAAAAATCAAATTTATCTATAATTAGTCTAATACGTTTAATCTTGATTAATTTACTGTTAAGTTGTATCAGCATCCAACTTAGGAATCATGGTAATCTCACATTTTTTATTTTCAAAGCACACTAAAAAAATCCCAGTTAAAATCCAGAGATATGCATGCTCTTTGGGGCGTATATTTACCACGAATAATCATAATTCCTGAATCCTCAAATTATTGACAAATTCGCTTTAACTGAATTCTTCTCCATAGTTTGTCTACAAAAAAACGTATTTGTTCAATTGTAGCCAAATCCGATTTCTCTTGCAACGAGGATACGTTTATCATTTTGGAAAAAGTCCCGTAAGTCCGGTCCTGACTAAATCTATTTGACCAAAATTGACAAACCTAGAGAAAACATATCTGCCTATTAGCCCTATAAAAATGAAAAGATTGGCGCAATAGATAAAAAAAAAGTTATTGTTACCTAAAAAGTGTGCAAGTTTAATTTGGCCAGCCCTTATAAAATTTTCGCTTGTGGAACTGTTTTTATTAGGGCACTTTATAAAGTTATAAAAAAATTTCCAAAAGTTTATTCTTTTGGTAATTTTTTTGGTTAACCAAAAATGATTAAATGAAATTTTGTTTAAATAATGCCAAATTAAAAAAATATTAACAAAAAATAAACTTAAAGTGTCTAATAAATAATAAGAACTTTACGAAACATTTTTGGATCAATTATTTATTTAAACTTTTATACCGCCCTTTATAACAACCAGAACCCGTAAAAACACCTATGATTAACAAATGAATAACTTTTGGAAAACTTTTATTATCGCAAAATCATATTCGTTCAAGTTTTTCAAATTTTTAAATTATTAGCTAATTGCATAAATAAATTATTCAAAACCTATCCTTACTACTGTGACGGATCGCCCATGCCGAAACCGCAGCGCGAAATCCGACTTTCAACATTAAAAAAATTATAAATATACACTGAATTGTATCCGCAGTTGGTTTCTTGTGAAACATTTTTTAAATATTAATACTAAATAGGAAAATTGCTTTTTAATGTTTCAGAAATTATTAGAGCATTACTCTACAATTGTTTCGCCTTTCTAGGGCTTCATCAAGAGTACTGCGTATACTGTATACGAAGTACTCTTGATGAAGCCCTAGAAAGGCGAAACAATTGTAGAGTAATGCTCTAATAATTTTGAAACATTAAAAAGCAATTTTCCCATTTAGTATTAATATTATAAATATTGGTGTTTCAATTCCGGAGATACAAAATTTTTGTACTAAAATTTCCCACCCTTTTAAAAACTTTATAATATTTTAGCTATCACTTATGCTTTTTGAGATTTTGGCAAAAAGGTGAATTGCCGTTTTTCCTCCGAGTGTTTTGTTAATATCATTTGTTTTTTGTGCAGAAAAAATTAAAAATACCTCTTTTTCTCGTGTCATTTCGAATCGTTTTAGGGGATATATACAGTTAAAATTTTCCAAAAGTCGATTTTATTTTAAATTTTATTTCCTTAATGTACATTATGAAAGAATACACAAAGAAATTTTTTTATAGTTTCGGTGAACATTTTCGAAGTTATACGCAAATTTAAAAAGCCGTTTTAGAGTGCTTTTCAAACTTTTAACGCGTTTTTCTAAAAATTGTGTTTTCAAAGTCGGTGACCAACATTACCCGAGAATGGTTAAACCAATTAGTCTCAAATTTTAACACGAGCTTCTTTAATGTATTTTTAGTAATTTTTCGAAGTTTTTATTTTCACCGATAAGTATTTTTGTTTTATAAACATTTTAAGGCGGAAATTTTGGCCAAAAATCGAGAAACCATCGTTTTGTCAAAAAATAAATATGTTTTGCCTATTCCTTCGATTAATTACTAGATTAAACATAACCTATACAAAATCTGTTTGGATTTTTAATTTTAAAGTTTCTAGTTCAGAGATATAGTGGTCACCGTAAAACGTCTTTTTTGAGAAGAGCTTCCAGAGATCAGCGGTAGCTCCTTTCCAAGTCTTAAAATATAGTTAAAATATACTCTAATACGTGTACAGATTTTTAGATCAATAAATTTAAAAGTTTTCTCAGAAAAAAATCTGATTAAATTCGTTTTTTTCGGCCTTCTAACTGAATATAAACATCAACCATATTTTTGAATAACTTTTTTCGCAGGAAATCAACTTTTCAACTAGACTACTACACAATAAACAAATATTGCTTTATCTTTTATCACCATATAAAGTCATAATTATTGGTCTTTAAAAATAAAGTAAATAAAGCTACTCAAAAGCTCAAATGAAAAGCGCGCAAAAGCTCGGGATTAACACGATATGCTGTTAATAAATGTAATCTGTTTAACCTTTCAGCTCACATGACTAATGATATCGACGATTAAAACTTTGCATCGGATTGACAGTCCAATGCACATTGAGCAAAGGTTCATTCATCATTGTTCCCTGCTTTTGTTCTTGTAGGTCTTGTGTTAAAACTATACCCTGGTAGTGTAGCTCCAGATTTTATAAAATACGGACTTACGTTTTAAAGTTGTATAATTTTGTGGCCATTTAATTAAGGTTCGGTTACAGTTAATAAATACATTTTTTCTACACGCGTAGTACAAGCATTTTAGTTCTGAAAGAGTGACTTTTCCGCAATACTTTGAAAAGGTACAAAAATATCGAACCATGTATTAGCGAGTCGCAATGAAAGATTTTGCTTTGGCCAAACCAACTCAAAAGGTGGAAGTAACACATTCCGCAGACACCAATATTTCCACAACAAAAAACTCCTATAATCCACTATTAACCTGGAAAATGCCACAAATTTTACTTTTACTAATAATAGAGAAAAGTGACCAAATATGGAATACTATTTTGTGTTTTACACATAATTTGCATTAAAAATAAAAATAAAAAACTTTCTGTAGTAATTAATAACAATATTAGATGTGTCCTTTATTTTATAAATTTCATTTTTAACATTCATTAATTTTAATTAAGATTTAAAAAAAAGCTAAAAAATTAAGATAGAAGACCATAACAGTAGACTGGGCAAAAAAATCGACATTTATTATTATTTTTTTTAATATGTCAAAAATATTGTTTAGGGTGACAAAAGAAAATATTGTAAAGATTTGACCTCTTAGTATTAATATTAAGAGATCCTTCTCCTTTAATTTAGTATTGTGGTATTTTTTTATAACCTTAAAAAGTTATGAGAAAGTAATAAAACAAAACTTTGCTACAGTGACGAAAGGGCTTGCTCCACTGGCATGTTACCTCTTCTACTGACGAATGGGCATAAAAAGAGACAAATTCCTCCCATTGCGTGTGTAAGTTTTCGTTTAAGAGAAATGCCGGTATTCCATATTTGGTCACTTTCCTCTATTAGTAAGTGCAAGAAGGGTATTAGGTAGCATCGTGGTAAAATAAAAAAAAATAATAATCAACTTTTTACAGGGTGTTCAGTAACTCAACCGATAAATTTTAAAGAGTAATTCTCTAATGAAAATTAGCAAAAAAACTTCATATAAACATATTTTTTTTTATTTGAAAAAAAGTCGCATCCACCTTAAGGTTATTAGCGACAATAAAATAAGCTAAGTACAATAAATTAGGATTAGAGTTTGTTTAAGATGTCTATGGCTTTAAGATAGTTCACCAAGTTTTCCACTGGGCAGTCTTTTCCAAGAAGTTGTAGAAGGCTGTTTGGGATATTGTAAGACAATCGTTCTCTAACGTATTTAGGACAGTTAATTAATATGTGAGAGATGCTGTTTGTTAAATTACATGTATCACACAGGGGTGGGTTACTATTAGAAAATAAGTAGGAATGGGTAAATCTTGTGTGCCCTAGACGAAGGCGTGTGAGAATAACCTGTAAACGTCGGTTGCTGGTTCTAGGCTTCCATGGATTAACATCGTCTTTAATTGATCTAAGCTTGGTTCTCGAAATATCCCATTCATTTTTCCATTGGCGTAACACTATGGTTTTAAAAATGACTTAATGTCTCCGGGCGCACTAACGCGAGACAGTTCGGCGTTCGCACTAGTTATTGCACTTCGAGCACTTTCATCTGCGTCTTCATTTCCCGGAATACCGATGTGCGAAGGTATCCAAATACCATTTTATTATTTATATTATATATTATAAACATATGTTCTAAACGTTTTGGCTTTTGAACTATGTGTTAAAAATTTAACAAAAATATTTTTTTATAAGTATGATACCTATCTAGATAAATTTTTTTAATTTGGAAGGTGCACTCTTTGCACTAGAAGACATTTTTTGACATAGAAGAAACATTTTAACCATATTTTTGAAGAAAAAATTGTACGCCCCTGCATTTTTCTAATATAATATATTTTTTAAATCATCGTTTGGTTCAGAACAAATTTGATCTCTTGACTTTTTTGTTTAGTGTACGGTTTTCGCGTAAATAATGAGAAACCATTTCTTGGCATGGTCAAATTCCTATCTTATCAACGAATAAATATTGAAGGTTATTTTTAACTGTATAATTTATTATTAGGAATACAAACTGACCATGCCAAAAATTGCTTTTATTTATTTAAGCGAAAACCGTACATCAAACAAAAAACTTAAAATAGCAAAAGTTCTAAATTAAACGGTGATTAAAAAATAATATTAATTTTAAAAACATGCAGTGGTGAACCATTTGTTTTTTTTTAAATATTTACCTTAAACCTCTCATGGACGACACTAGCAAAAATTGTTTTTTCTTGTATGCCAAAAAATGTTTTCTAATGCAAAGGGTGCGTTTTCCAAAATTTGTAAAAAGTATCCGGATAGGTATAAAAGTTATTATTAGTTTAAAAACTAAGGCGTTTAGGACATATATCTATTTATATGACATTTTTTCCAAATTTTCATTGTAGAATCAGTCTTTAACGTTTGTCGGTTGAGTTACTGAACACCCTGTATACATAGCTGTAAATAATTTGTTTTTTGGCAATTTATTTTTAATGTATTTCTTAAGTTTTTTTTTGGGTAGAAGTAACAAAAAATCAGGTTTTTTACCTTTTTATACTTTTATATTTAAAATACACAGCGGCATGATTTTAAAGCCCTTTTTAAAGTGCAAATGCAGCAAGGTAATATATTTTCAAATAGCTCCTCAGTCACTTTTTCATGTCGGAATGGCGAGAGAAAAATGATGCGAGTTTTACTTTAGGAGAGGGTCACGTGTAAATTCAACTGTCACCCCACGCTTTCACTATGTTTCTCTAATCATCTCGTTCCTTCCCAAACAGTGGCGTATTATGCTTATGTAATGAGCTATAAAAAATATTTGCCAATTTTTGCTGATTTTTGAACAGCTCAAAAAAACTTACACGAAAAAAGTAAATATGTACCACGGGTCCGCGGGTGCTGGGTCTTTAGATGATTCACCCATATTTTCGAGTTCCGATAAGAATATCCAAATACTGAAATATGCATGTGAATTAGGCATTCTAGGAACCTTTTAAACAACTCGGCAGTGTCACCACGGACGTTATTCAAATAAGAAATTAAAATACTTACCATGTTGGTCTGGGTAATGTCATTCAGACATGACCTACAGTTTACCGTAGATTCTAAATCACCTACTCTGAGGCACACTCCCATTTAAGGAAAAAATAATTTAAAAAACAATTATGTTCAAGAAATATTTTTTTTAGTTTATTTTAAACAACTTTTTAATTTGAAGTTACGTTTGTAAGATTTTGCCCAACGATTAAAAACTTTCCAATTTGTCTGACTGAACTTTTGGATTAGCGTTGTGCTTAAACAATAATAATTATAAAAATATATTGATTTTGACTGGCAATTTTTTTGAGATTCTATTTTCTTAAAATGAAAACATTACTCCGATTAAAAATGTTTTTATTGTAGTTAACTGCGACAGTTATCTATATACTTTTAGTAAGTAAACGGGACTGGTATTTTGTGTTTTCGGCAAAAAGCAAGTAAAATATGTTAAAAATTTTAACGCCAGGGCGTCATGGGAACAAGATTATCGGAAAATTACTAATACCAAGGTATAGCTGTCTTTTTTATCTTTGGACATTGGACAATACACGAAAAGTAAAAGCCTAACGAACTGTGGGTGTCTTAAGCGGGGTAAGGGGAGTTTATTAACAAGGGACTTAAATACTTTAAGACTTGGAGGGAAAGGAAAGACCTCCGCGGGAGCAGAGGTTCCACATTCTAAAAACTCTAGAGATAAAAAAACGAGCAAAATGGGAAGCTTGTCCAGTTGGGCCGTATAGGTATGCATACGTATGGTACCATAAGTTTCTCTGTTGGGAGCTACATGTGAAGAAATTATACTGGACAAATTCTGGGAGCAGAAGTCGTGAAAGTACTTAAAAAAGCAATACAGCTCGACAGTATAAAAGAATTGAGCCTTTTGGTAAGGAAAGAATCATTTACAGGGTGGACAGCTCTTCTTTAAATAGAATACATAATTCTGAGGGTTGAAGGGGGCGTCCTTTTTTGGTTATTTAAACAATATGCCATTATATTAAAGTATAAGATCCGAATAGGAAGCGACCTGCACTCATCTGTTTACCGGATAAAAACCATTTAATTAAGTATTTAAACAAAGGTGTTGCAACAGGGTTGCCTAAAAGAATATGGTCATGGCTATATTTAAATAAAAAAAATAACCTTAAAATTATTGACACACTTTGTTTAATGGCAAACCCTATTTTATTTAATATATTCTAAGGCCAGTTGATAAAATATGTAGATATATTTAAGTTATACAGATTGTATCAAATTATTGTAATAATTTTTTAAATATTTTAATTTAAACAATATTTACTTATGGCTTTAATTATACAATTGGAGAAAAAATATCGAAATACGTTACTGTCATATAAAGTAAAAAAATAAAGAAAATTGCCTTTAGACAGGGTGTGTCATTTTTGTCAAAATTTTGAGGTTATTTTTTTAATTTACATATAGCCCTCACCATGATTTTTTAAGCCATCCTGTGGCAATACCATTTTCTGAATAATATATTTAATAAAAATAGTTTTCATCCGGTAAACAGATGAATGCAGGTCGCCTTCTATTCGGATCCTAGACTATAAAGCTTTTCTTTTACCTTGCATACCCATATATTGACCAGCACCTATGGTAACAAGAAATTTAAGTATCGAGCAATGTTTTTGTCTTATGTCTACGCCACTGTTTTTAAACACTGCCTCTGTTTCAAGCCCCAGTATGTCATTACAAATTCTTGACAAATAGGCTTTGTGCTCCCCTCAATTTTATTTTATTCCTGTATGTGTTGTATTAAAAGAATGCTCACCCTAACCTGTCACTTTCTTAACATAAATTGGAAAATGGCTCTTGACATTTACTTACGGAATGAAAGCACTTAAATTGTTCTTTTATGCAAAAAAATATGTCCTAGAAGATTTTATAATTGGGATATTTATTTTATATTCATTAATGTAGTATTTTACGTAAAAAATGGAATCTTTTATGGCATGTTAGGTCAAATATAAAATTGGCCGAAAATGGCACCTATTAAAGCCTAAAGTCCGAATTGGAAGAAACATTTAACCATCTGTTAATGTGGATAAAAACTGTTTTGTATTTAATTGCCTAAAAAATTATTGTCAAATAAATTAGAAAAAAATAATACAAATTTTGAGCTGTCCTGTTTAATGACTTTTTTTATTTTTTTATTCTACGTGACCGTATTCGCTAAAGAAATGGGTGGAGGTCACGTCCTATTCGGATCTCGTACTGTAAAAAGAATTCGATTTGTTTATTTTATGACCTTACAAAATTATTGAGTAAATACAACATTGTTTAAAAAAAAAATCCGTATTATATGGTTTCAAATTTGAATGGCTCCCTTGAACGCAAATTCGTGGTTAGAATTTGCCCCCGCAGTTTTTTTTTATTAAAAAGATTTTCTGCAACTTACAGAAAATTGGTGGATGCTGAAACGAATCCATTCACTAATTCATGTTCAAAACGTAAAATACACCGAAAAACGTATATTGTATGTCTGGGTCACTACTGAAATTTAAAAGGTCAACTTTGCACAATGCCACAAACCAATTTAAATTTTTGACAAGGCAAAGACAATTATAGTTTTTACTATAATTGTCTTTGGACAAGGCTATAATCTTCCGACATTTCTTAAGATTAAAATAATTACCTCAATAATTCACAAGCTGTTAAAATAACTTAACTTTATAAACACGCTGTAGATTTCGCCTATAATTAAATGGTCTAACTTATACAGGGTGCTTATCTAAAAACCTACCGCTCAAGTTATCTGCGTAAAGGAACAGATTTGAGAAAATGCCTGAAACACATCAAGATATTTATTAAGGGAAAACGTTTTTGACAAAAGAGAATGGCGCCTCTTCAACCCCTTAATCACCAGGGTCACCACCCAAAAATTTTAAAGGTCCTGACGAGTACTTTATAACCCTAGAGTATAGTGTCAATATCTTTACCTACTACAAAATGGCGGTACTTAAGTAAGATATACTTAAAGTAATGTATATATTTTCCTTTTAAACTCTTTAAAAGATCTTTTTAATTGTTATATAATATACACAATGCTCTATTAAAAAATATACACTTTTTATTCTACCCTGTTTACTATCACCAGTATCAAAATTAAAAAGATCTTAAAAAGATCTTTAAAAAATATCGCATTAAGTATATCTAACTTTATTAGTTTCGGAAATATGGCCATCCAAATCGGGTATTCAGGTAATATTTTAAGTACCACTATTTTGTAGTAGGTGAAAATATTGACTTTATATTTTAAAATAAAGTACTCCTTAAGAGCTTTAAAAGGTTGTATCTTTTGAACCCCTTCTCATTTAAGAATTTTGGAATGTTGGCTTTGGTGGTTAAGGGGTTAAAGGGGCGCCGTTCAATCTTTTGTAAAAAATGTTTCCCCTCAAAAAATATCCTGTTTTGGCGACTTTCTTAAATCTGTCTCTTTGAAAATAACTTGAGTGGTATGTTTTTAAATGAACACCCTGTATGTATGTTTAAAATAAAAATATCTGCTTTAAGTGATCCCATATGTATTTAAGATCTGGAAACCTTAAAAATTATTTGAATTAAAAATATTAAAAACTAATCGATTGTAAAGATGTCACAAACCAATTAAAATTTCTAAAAAGTTTAGAATTGTGTGATAGACCCTCCCGTTAAAATTATTACCTCAACATTCAGGTGGTAAATTTTCTCCCTAAAATCAGCACTAATACTGCACAAGCTGTTAAACTTACTGACTTAAATTCACGACCTTCCTGTATATTCCGCCTATAATAAAATTGTCTAAACCATATGTATTTATACTTAAAATAAAAAATCTATGTTTTTCATATTCGCAAAATTTATTTCGAATTTGGAAATCCTAAAAATTATTTAAACTTAAAATATTATAAACTTATCAACAGTGATAATGCCATAAATTAATCCAAATTTTAGACGACATTATAATCGTGCGATAATCCCCTCGATTAAAATAATTACCTCCATAATTACTTCAACATTCAGGTGGTAAACTTTCTTCCTAAAATCAGCCTCATACTACACAAGCTGTAAAACTTACTGACTAAAATTTTTAGACCTTTCTGTATATTCCGCCTATATTAAATTGTCTAAACCATATGTATTTAAGTTTAAAATAAAAAAATCTATGGTTTTTAAAATCGCAAAATTTATTTCGAATTTGGAAATCCTAAAAATTATCTAAACTTAAAATATTACAAACTTATCAATAGTGACAATGCCACAAATCAATCCAAATTTCAGACGACAATATAATCGTGCGACAATCCCCACGATTAAAATAATTACCTCAATAATTACTCCAACATTCAGGTGGTAAACTTTCTCCCCAAAATCAACACTCGTACCCCGACCGCAAGCCGTCAAATTGTAATTTAATGGTATGCAAACAGACTATATACCGGCTGTATGGAATACTAAATTAGATGGGAAATATTATATAAATCGTGTGTTTTGATATATCGCTTATTCCGAAATATGTGCTCGTTTTTTCTTATATTTTACCTATAATTTATTTCTTTAAAGTTTTTCATAAATATCATAAATAGGCGAGGAAGCTCTTTGTATTTTAGGCAAATGTTTATTTCAATAAAGTTTTATCTAAGGGGGAGGGGGAATCGCCATAGGGTTGCCTAAAAAATTATTGTCACACCTATAATAAATTAAAAAAAGTACAAATTTTCAGTTATTTCAGTGTTTAATAACAGTTTTTAATTTTTTTATTCTACATGACCGCATTCGCTAAAGAAATGGGTGGAGGTCGCGTTTTATTCGGATCTTGTACTGTAAGAATTAGATTCGTTGTTTAATTCAACCATCTTCGGTACCATTCGTCATAACAGAAGTTCAGCACAGGGTATACTCACGCACCTTTAATCAAATAGTGTCATAACCCAAACAATACTTGTCCAAAAACTACTACAGCGAGCACAAAGAAAAAACATTTTAGGGGCTCTGCAGAATAGGGTCGCATGGTGTACTTAATACACTAATAAAAAGTTAAGAATTTTAGAACTCCTTTTTTACAGATATATACTATAAATACCGTGTTTATTACTAAATATGCATTTATTAAAATTGTTTAATCTTTGCATTATTAAATTCTTTTTCAGAAATGCAAAATATTACATAAAAATGCAAAAGCATCAAAATAATTTAGTAGGCTTAAATGCAAGTTCAGTTTCAACATCAATATCCCTGGATTCTGTTTTTGAACCAGGAAATACTTTTATTATAACATATGCTTTTGTCTTTAAAGATATGCTTTTTATCTTTGGACAAACCACGAGGGCTAAAAGCCTAAATACTAACGTACCGTGGGTGTCTTAAGCGAGGTAAGAGGGAGTTTGTTGACACGGGACTTAAATACTTGAAGATTTGGGGGAAGGAAAGACCTCCGCGGGCAGCAGGTCTCACATTCTAGAAACTCTAGGGATAAAAGAACGAACAAAGTGGGAAGTTCCGGGCCTGTCTAGTTGGTTCGTATAGGGATGCATACGCGCGGCACCACGAGTTTCTCTGGTGAGAACCGTGAGTGGAGGAACTATTCTGGACAATTCTTCAGAGCAGAGGCCATGGAAGCACCTATAAAATAGCGATTAATCCCCCACAACCCGACGATGGGCAAGAAAGGGAAGCCTTTCTGTGAGGGATCATTAATGAGACGAATAACTCTTTTTGGATGAAATCAAGAATGCTTAGGGTTGTGGAGGACGCCATGCCCCAGATATGAGAACAATATTCCAAGGATATGGTGCTGATGTAATTAATTGTTTATTTTTAAAATACCTACACCAATTTTATCGAAGGAACTCAAAGAAAAAAGATACTGCGCCGGATAATATATTACATTAATAAACGATTGCGCGGTAGGCACCGTTTACAAACAAAGACCGATATTTTCACAACCAAAAACGATTTTCAACTAAGATCGTCGTAGCATACCAAGGACATCCTTCTGCTAGTTATATGGATCCGTAGTAGGAGAAGTCGGTTTTTAAACAAATGATGTTTTTTTTTTAAGATTGGTGTACAAAATACACCGGCATGCCTAATTAAGGGTTTATGGAAAATAAATTTAAAAAAAAATAAAATTATGGATTTTCTTTAATCGGACGGAAATCTTTATATCTATGATCTAGTTCCCATATGTTGTAAGTGCAAAAATGAATTTTTAAGTTATATAAACGTAAAAGTTTTAAAATTTGCGATAATTCTATAGTCTAAAACTACTTCATACGATTGGGAAATGAAGTTAGCATTTTATTACATAATACATAAAATTTTATTCGCTACTTGTGTATATAAAAAGTTCTTTTATATAATTATATGTATGTTAGCGTATACAGTCACTTCAATACCTGTTCTTACCTCTAAAATACATTATTGCTAATACTAAGTGTCTCTAAAAGTTGCAGAAAAAATGCTACCACAAATTTCTTCGTCCAAAATATGACGATCTAACTCAACTTACCTTAGTTCAAATATTGATGATTTCGGAGATACAGTGTGTCAAAAATTCCGATCCGAATTGGTATGTTTATGAAGGGTCTTTTATTAAGCGCTTCCTATTTTGAAATTTAAATAAAACAATGCATGTGTGATATATTATTGAAATATTTCATTCATTTAAAAGTCTTATCAATGCCATCAGCTATGGAATATTACATCATGCAAATGTCCGCCGCGGCTTTGCTGGGTGGCGTGCATCCGAACTCTTCAATTTTCCATTACTCTGCCCATAAATGAGGCTGAAGTTGACCGACGGCATGGGTTATGTTGACTCTGATTGCCGCTGTTGTTGAGGGTTTAGTCGCATAAACCTGCGACTTAAGAAAACCCTACAAGAAAAAGTCTAATGGGGTCAAATCGCACGATCTCGGTGATCAGTTCACATTACCTTTACGGGAAATGACCTTGTGCTTAAATCGCTCGTGCAGAATGTCCAATGTAACATGAGCTGTGTGACATGTATCGCCGTCCTGCTAAAAGCACATATCGTTGGTGTCAATATTACTCAATGCAGGCCAAAAGAAGTTTGTAAGTATCGACCTATAGCGCTCATTGATGGTGAACACGAAATCGACTGCCTCTGTTTCTCCTGTATATTTTTGCAGACAGCGGCGATATTTTCTACATATCTTGCGTTTTATCAAAGAACGGGTAATGCTACATTATTTACTAAACCAAAAGACTTAAATTTATCCACCGTAAAATGGTAGAACTATATATATACTATAAGTATAAATACGACCGTCCAGTTATAAATTTACACCCCCTTAACGTTTTTGTCCCACAAAATTAGAAAGCTATTAGTTTATTCGGTTTATTCTGTAGATTTTGAATCACTTATTAAATTTTTATTATATCTTAAGATATTCAGGTGGGACCGCAAGTATGGTATTATTGTTTTTTAATGCAACACCGTATATTATATCACCATTATAAAGATAGTCCAAAGAGCTTTACAAAAATACCATATTCCATATGTCTGATAGTCTTGGATATATTCATTTTGTCCAACAGTTGCATAAGGTCGCTGCACTGTGTGGCGGTACTTTCCACCTTTGTATTTGACTGTGTCAATACAATAAAGATTATTTTATTGTATTTTTCCGGACTCTAGGTGATTGTTGGCGTCGGCTAACACCTTCTCCAGCAAACACCAAAAATATGAGAATGCGGTTACTTTTCAAACTTGGTAATAGCTACTTTTTAGTGCGCAAAGTTAACACACCAATGTATTTAACTTTGTTTTTATGGCCCGGATACAAATAGGATTTAGTTAGCATCCAATTTATAGGACTTTTTACGACATTCAATTCGCCAAATCAGTATAAATCGCATTACTAACCCTTGACGCACTCCCCGCCAAATGAAGGGTAGCTGTTCCCTTCTTCGTGATTTTACAGCCCTAATTTTACGGTATCCATTATTTTATCTCCCCAGAGATCTGCCATAATCTCTAAAAATTGGAAAAGTTCGAATCGCTTAATTCCGAATGTGATTGACGTTTTTCTTGGATGCGTATTCGAGAAACTTTTGAGGTTAAAAAAGATGTATGGGCCAGTTTTTGCCGAGGTCGCGAAAGTTAGAGAATTGATTTTTAACGAATATAGTTATAAAAACAAGATAAACTTGTTTAAATTTGGATCGTGATTTTTATGCTTCGGTAAAGTAAATTCACTAATAATTATTTTTTTATTTACTTTATAAACTTTTTAAAACTTCTTGGCCTAATAAACTTTTTAACGGTATCGTAAAAAAACATACAACTTTTTCACATTGGTTTATAAATAATAAATAAGGCCAAAAAATTGACCATTTATTTTTTTAAACAGGGTTATTTTTAATGGAATCCAAAAAATAAGAATTTTTTATAATAAAATTATGCCAGAAAATGCTTTCTTTTCGAGATACAGCGTGTTACAGTTTTAAGAGATAAACATTTTAAAAACATTTAAACCACTTCAAAAATATATTTAAAAAAGTCACCAAAGATTTAAAAATACAATTAAAAAAAAAGAAGTTGGTTAATCGTATATGGCATAAAAATATAAAATCTTTTGTTTATTTAGTTATTGACATTGAGTAGTTGAGCACATATGTTATTACCCAATATCTTTTTTTAACTTTACAGTGAGTTTTACTGATTTTTCTGAAGTTAATTCAATTTTTTTTAATATTTTGTTTTCTTTTTAGTTATTATTATTCATTATTAAATATTCACAAAAATGCAACTAGTACCTCTTTTAGTGGTTAGCCGCAGCCCTGTGTATTTTGCGACTTATATGCTTTTGACAGCAATGAAAGTTTTATTAGGGATTTAAAAAAAGATTTTACTAACCAGAACTAACCATTTTCAGCCGGTTGCGAATTTTTGTTTCCTCGGATGACTAAATTGACTGAACTACTACTACTAAATACAACTATTTCTCGTATAGGACCAAAATAGGTATCCATCATCTTTATGTCATATAAAATGACCGAACAATATGCCAAGTGATGACCCAAATTTTAAAAATATTTGACATTCACGGCTAATTGCACCCTTTCACCCCCATCTTAATAAACGTTGCCAAGTTTGTTTGCTTCAGACTTGATGCAAATTTATTCGCCAGTCTCGCTGCGGAGACCTTGCCGTTTTATTATTTGACATTTTCAGGTCTCAATAGTAACATTAATTACGAATTTAATTAAAATCTAGTCGAATCGAAATGATATTTTACTTTTGGTGGCTGCGTTTCTCATTGGCGTTACATGCAAAAATGGAAAATAGAATTTAAAATGGCACATTTAAATTTAGCAACAGCAACCCTAATTAAGATGAAATTCATCGAAAATAAATACTGTTTGTTTAAAATAAGTTATATGTTATTTATAAAATTAAAGGTTTACAAATTTCTTTATTTAAATAGGTATTTGTTTCGGTATTTATCAAGCATAAGTAAAATAGCACAAGGGGCTTTTTTGAAATTTTTGTCCATAAAACTTTTTGCCAAGTACAATTTTTTAAAACATATTTGGATAGTTAAATCGATTTAAATTTGTAGGGTAAGGTCAAGTAGAAACTTAGATTAGAGCCAAAAACAAAGAATTTTACTGATAATAAAGTTTGACATTTTCTATCAATTCTGACAATCAGTTTGGATGATGAGAAATTTTTTCGCTGTTAAACAGTACTAGTGAGTTAATCACTTATCTAAACAAATTAAATTTAAAATATGGTAGGATATGGTTGGTCTATTTCAAAATGGTACGACGAATATTTATATCGCCATACCCACAATGTGTCCCAGGATAGGTAGTACAAGAGGACAAATAGTCAAAAAATTGAAAAAAATGGTCGGATGGTCCAAAAGTGATTAATACCAAATTTTAAATTTTACTCCGATAGTTAATATACAGGGCGAGTAATAACTTAAAATGACCAAGGGTAACGTACTTTTATTTTAAAAAATAGTACAACATTGTATAAGTAAATGATGTTATGAATAGTTTAATTTTATGGTTAAATTTAAAGTTAAAGTAATATCACAAATTATCAGAATACCCAGATGCGAAACTAAGCATGTTTGTTGAAATCGCTCACCACTATGATCCCTCCCACTGTGTGGTGGATATACACCCCACGATTTAGTACGTGACCCAATGCTCATCTAGGTGTCAGTATGTCCCATATTTTTGTTGGTATAGAACGTGAGCATAAGTTAGTTGATTGTCTTTAGCTGTTTGTAAACTTTTATTTTTTTATTATTATTAAAGTGTTAGTATAGTGTCTTCCTAAATTTTTTTTACCGTTTAATATGGGATATCAATGTGTATATTTATACTGTACCGGGAGCGAAAAATCACTTTTTAGATTCCCAAAGGACCACTTGAGGTAAATATAAATGTGATATTTTGTTATAATATAATAAAGTTATTTTTAATTAGTCCGTACATGTAGATGTGCAGGCTATAGATAATATCGGGCACATTAATGTAGCCATAATACTTTTTAATATAAAAATGCATTAAAAGTATTTTCTTGATGTAGTTAGTTCTATTTAAAAAAAATATGTGGATAATTATTTGGATGGTTTTTCTATAATAATAATATATCTTTTAGCGCAAAGGTCTGGCTTAAGTCTGCCGGAAGGGAGGATTTGTTGGAAAAAATCTGATGAATTATAAATTGTGCGGAGATCATTTTAAAAATAAATTTATTTCTATCTCGTCATCCGCAATAAAACGTCTATTTAACACTACCGTGCCGACAATATTTTTCAAGCCATTTTCTTCAAGAAATACAGACAATTCTGAGAACCTTAAAAAATACTATTCTATCCGGTAAATATTGAATAAATCTTAAAAAAGTATTTTTTTTAACTATTTAACAACAAAGTTTTTACAAAATACTTGTTTATAAAGTTATTGATATTAATCAGTATGTGCCTAAAGAACGGAAAATTTTTTTGTTATTTATAGCTGCACTGCCATTTGAAAGGCTATATTTTAAATAAAAAAATTAGGTGTTTTCTCAGTATTTAAAAAATAACACACTCCTATTACTATGGCAACATCTGCATTGATTTAAAATATTGTGTCGAGGTTTCTTTAGAATCTTTTGTTACTCTGATTTTAATTATTCTGTTTTAATCCCCAGTTACACAAAACTTTTTAATAAACAATTAAGCTAGTAAAACGGAATACCTTTAATTAATTTAATAAGCAGTTTTTAGACAACGTTTTTTTTCGTTTAACATTCTTAACCCCCATTGGTATAATCGTTTGTTAAAATGTTTTGTGCAACCAGGTATAGACATTTTATTACAACATAGGTAAAATAAAGAAATATCTAAATTTTCAGTTAGTGTATTATTCTTTTGTCCCTTTTTTCCCACATAAAAAAGCTGCATAATTAATTGCTATAAAATTCTATCTCTCCTTAGCGCCTTGGTGCGGTTGAACCTTTACAAATTAAAAATATTACGATCCATGCATTGGTGCAGATTTTCCATTTATTCTTTCTCAAGGTCATAGAAACAAGTAAGCGTATTTCGCCGCACTTTCGCATCTGTGTATTCTGATAATTTGTGGTAATATAGTAAAAAAACAAATGGTTTTGTTAATTTTTTCATTATGCATTATTATATATATTTATAATTACTGAATTTTCTTTTAGAATTTGCTCCCTTTTGGTCATTATTTAAGTTGTACTGCGTAATGTAAAAAATTACAATTGCATTTCTTTTACTTTTATGCTTTAACTTCCAATTTTGACATAAAATTGCATTCTCTACAACATTTACTTATACAATTTGGTTCTATTAAAAAAAAAAAAATAAAGTAATTAGCTCCAGGGCATTTTTCACCTTTTTAGTTATAACTCGCCCTGTATAATACCAATTGAAGTAAAATTTTGTATTTATTAGTTTTGGACAATGCCACCAGTTTTTTCCCAAAATTTCGTTTTAAAATTAAAAAATTGTTGGCCAATTTGTACTCATGTAAAACCAATAGTAGGACACAAATATATGGAAGCGGCGCTTTGACCTAGCCAAACAATTTTGACATGTTTCGGGTATGGGACCCGGCAAAAGTGTAACTTTTTTGTCGGACAAGTTTACCACAATTTTTAAATGCAATTTTTAGACCTTGTGCCAAAAATGATTATGGTCAGAGCCACGAAACCATAAGGCTTAAAAATGACATGTTTCGAGAATCGGACTGGGATTGTGACTCCTAACATTTTTGGCACAATGTTTAAAAATTGCAAGTAAAATATTGTGGCAACCTTGTCCAACAAAAAAAAGACACGCGTCAGCCCAGTTTGACACCCGAAAGACGTCAAAATTGACAGGCCGGGTTAAAGCGCCGCTTCCATATATGGCGGTATGAATATTCGTAGTAGACTCAACAAACGGAACCCCCTACAAAAGGTTTTAAATGGGATATTTTCATATATATATTATAACTCAAAATTATTTATAAAAACTTAAAACCAGATTGAGTTTTTAAGACCAGACAAGATTTTTTATTATAAAAATCTATTCTACGCCTATGACATTAAACTTTTTAAATCTTGAAAACCCCCGCAACCCACGTGAAAACTGCGCGAAACTTAAATAGCGAGTTGGTTAGAAATGTAAATAAATTGAGCTTACTACCGATTTTAATTACGAGAGATCTGTTTGAAAATTATTATTAATTTTGGGGGATTTGTTCGAAGATTTCGGAGCTTAAAATGGAAAATTTTGATGAGAATGGTTTGTTATATAAGATCTTTTGAGTTTCTCAGCTTGAGTTCGAAATATTCAAACTTGTACGTTGTAATTTAATTTCATACCAAATTATTGATTCAAATTGTTTTCGTTATATAAAATACTAAAAATTGATTTCAGTGCTTTATAATTTTCGTATAGAAATAAGCTTTTTGTAACTCATTTTCTAAAAAAATAATCATTAATATTTGCGATATTTTAACAACAACTCAACATTTATGATGAGAAACGAAGTGGAAAACCTTCAGTCATTACCGATGATCTGATGATGTTTGTGCGGCCATCTTTAAAGGCCCTAACATGTTTCCGCACCATTTCATCACTTATAATGTTTTCACCATACACTTCACTGATTTGGCGATGAATGTCAACTGATTTAAAGCCTTGAACACAGAGAAACCGTATTACAGCACGCACAGATATAGACTTGATCAAATGGTTCCGTAATGACGTCGGTGGTTTCCCAACAGATGTAGCTACACGGCGCGCATGCGCGAAATGGCGACTGCAGCGCTGCGGCGGCATAATTTAAAAACGGTACTTACTTTAACAACACGCCTCGTATATTATATGCTTATACATATTTTTTACTTAATAGTTAGGGATCTTTGACGCAACAAGTTCAAATAAAAATCTAAATAAAAGGAGAGGAACCTTTAAATATCAATATTAATGGCTTAATTCTTTAGGATATTTTCTTTTTGTCACCCTTAACGATATTTTTGATGTATTATAAAAAATATATTGTTTTGGCCCAGTCTACTGTATATGCACTTTCATAAATTTGCTTTTCTAGTTTTAACTGCCACCAGTTAATTGTAAAATTATTATCTGACATCTTATTGACATTTTTTAAACCACAGATTAACACTACGTTGTACAAGGGCTCCAATATTAACCAAAACTTTTATTATTGTCAAGCAAAAATTTGCACTGTCATTTTCTTTTATTATCTCTCCCCAACAAAATATCTTCAGTAATAAATAGCGTGGCAAGAAACGAATAAATGCATTTTTAGTCTCTAAGGAGCTCTATAACTAATTTCCAAGACTCACCCCTAAAAGAAACTGTTGAAGTGTCAATTCCACCCCTATTATTACTTAGATACGATTGCATTTTATCTGAGCTACGCGTCTTTACCAATAAGAACGTTAACTTATGTCCCCTTGTACCTGAAAACCTTACATTTAAAAACTATGCTAAGAAACCTGTATTACCAAACTATTAACTATTTTTATTAGGATAAGTTTAAGCTTTTTAGTACATTCTAAAAATAGAGACTTATTGCACAGTAAAATAAGGCCAGGCACTAATAATACCGGCCTTATTTTGACATCTAAGCTTGCGCAGATAGTAGTAGTAGTAGTAGCAGTAGGATAAGGACTCCCTTAATAAGTATAGTGGCTTTATTTATGTCGGTTTTAGGTCGTGCCTTATTTTGGTCTTATTTTAACTTTGGAACTGTTTATCTAAACGAATGGCTGCCGACCCCAAAATCGAAGAGTTTTTAGAAGTAAAAACACTTAAAACCTTGATTTTTCAAATATATTTCTGTAATTGTGTTAAACAAAACCCTACAACACAAAACAATAAAAAAAACTATAATTTTTTTCCATTTTTTTTTAGGTTAATGGTACTGTTAACATGATTTGCAATCACTTTAAATTATGGGTACAAGCACTATTTAAATAAGGCTAGTATTAATAATACCCGAGCTTAATAGGGCAACTTGCAATAATTCTCTTATCTCTCTAGAAATCTTACAGAAAATATACCTTAACTAAAACATTTGGCTTTTACGTAAGGAGAAGAAATAGTTAAAAATATGCAGTAAGAGTTTCCTAAATTGTTAAAAATAGTAAGTATACATACATTAGTTACAAGTTTGTAACTTGGTTTGTTTGTTTGTAGCCGCTAATTTTTGAAAGTACGAAACCAATTATAATAAGTCTTTCATAATCAGAAAGGTACACTATTCAGAAGTTTATGGGCTATATTTTATTATGATTAAACAAAATTTAGATATTTAGTACAGGAAATGAAGCTCTAAAAAGGTTAAACCTGGCAATTCTTTGGTCCTGCATGGATTAACTTAGAATTTTAACGGAAGGTAGGGAATAGCACAAGGATCAAAACCTATATTGAACCGAAGGGCGCCAAAACCCTAGGGGTAGATGCCACGCCCCCTAGGGGTGGCATTTTTATTACATTTTAACTACAGAAATCAAATAAAAAGTAATTCTTATCAAAAAATTTTCCATACATTGTTTTCATACCACTAATAATTTTTAAGTTATTTGCGATTGAAAGTAACAATTTTTCGACGAAAATTCGACGGTTTATTGGGTTTTTCGCGATTAATTCGAAAATTATGCATTTAATGAAAGAACTGTGGAAAGCAAAATTGTAGGTTTTAAAAGACAAACAGTTTGTTATAATTTTTCTACGACCAATACAAACTAAGATACGGAGTGTTAATTGCTAACTATATGTCATCAAGGGCAAAATTAAATAGATTCAAAGTCAAATAACGGGAAAATGCTGCATTCTGCATTTGTTTCAAAAATTGAAAACGAGATTGTGCAATCAGATTTGTTCTATCTCTTTTAGGTTTCAATATACCCTGCAAGGTCAACAAAACGGCGCCACCCTGTACATGATCTGACTTTTCTTTTTAGTTATAATAAAAATAAGGTCAGTAACTGTTTTTTTCTACAAAAATAAAACAACCCCCTTACTTCCCCTAATTAAAGCTGACTTTTTATCTTTAACAATTCTCTTAAAACATGTATTATTAATAAGTCCAAGAAATTAAACCACTTTAAAATCCCTAATTTTAAAAATATTATGTAGATTTTTATGCTCCAAAGTGGCCTATTCGAATTAAAAAAAATGGATTTGTTTTTAAACGTATCTCCTTTATTTTTACCGATAGAAGTTTTTTTTTCTTATTGGGTCTTTTCAGGGCTACAAGGCTCTGTAGGTAAAATTCCTTAAGATTCCCTAGTTTTTAAATGGGGTGAGTTTAAAGGGCTCGAAAAAGGTGGTGCTCGTTCGTAAATACAGGGTTTTAAACGACTATATCTCGCAAAATATTCACTTGACAAAAAACCTACGTAACGAAAAATCTTAGTCATTAAAAAACTAAATCATTTTTTTCTTATCTCCAGTATTTTCGGAGTTATTTAGAAAAAAATGTGAAAAATATGAAATTGTAAATAATCGTTTTTTATTTTAAGCTTAAATTTTTCTGAAATGAGGCATTCATGATTGGTCAAACTTTTTAGATGTATTACTAATACATGTATAAAGAGAACTGCAAAAGAGTAAGGGTCAATTTTAATTAGGGGGTAGTAAGGGGCTTAACTTAATTTTTTTTTTTAGAAATAACTAAATAATGACCTTATTTTTATTATAACTCACTTAATCTTTATGCTAGAAACATCTTTTTTCAAAAAAGAAAGGTCTTATTAGGTGTGAGTTTTCTTTAAAATATGCAGTATTTTCCCTTTATTTTAAATTAAATTCATCGAATTTTACATTTAAGAAAAAAGGTAACCATTAACACGCCGCATCTTTGTTCGTATTGGTCGTAGAAAAATTACAATAAAACAATTTTGTTTATCTTTTTAAAACCTACAATTTTGCTTTTTACAGTTTTTTTTTAAATGCATAAGTTTCGAGTTATTTGCGAAAACCCCCAGGGTTTGGCGCCGGTTCGATATAGGTTTTGTACCTTGTACCTATTTCTTACCTTCTGTTAAAATTTCAAGTCAATTTATGCAGGACCAAAAAATTGCGAGGTGAAATGCTTTATTTCCTGTACGAATTAACGCCCAACGAAATGGTCACGGGTCGGCAATCTGTGATAAATTTTAACTTTATAAGGGCTAATCTTCGGAAATACCTACTACACCGATCATAAAAACTCTTACAATTAGAAAGCTACACTATTCAGGAGTGCTATAAGCTATATTTTATAATAACTAAAACAAAATTTCGGAGAAAAATAATGAGATATGTAAGGGGTGATTCATTTAAAGGTACTATTTCTGGTAGGTATTTTTGCATAGAGGAGAGGGTTAAAATTTTAATCTGTAATGGTATTTGTGTTTAGTACTGTTTGGCAATTTATCGTGAAAAGACTTAAGCCCCGGCATAACCTCTAAAAGTTGTTCTACTGTATTATGAAATATATATATATATATATATATATATATATACTGAAAATCATCGTTCTCCGAGACGAAATATGTTTCGTGCGCTTCGGGCAACTTCTGGTCCACACATAATCGGCCTACTGAGCCGACTATTCGCTATATTTTAAAACAATTTCAACCGAGGGCTAATGAACCTTTGTTTAGAGTTTAAAACCTTTATTATATTTATTGTAAGTAACTTTATAATAAATATTTTATTATTTTATTTCTTTTAAAGTAATCTTAACTTTTATTATATTATGAGGACAGAATAGTTCTTCATAGTATATAAAAGTTTTAATTTTCTTAAAATGTTTATTAAACTTTTTTATTTTATTCTGGAGAAAAGCCAAATATTATTTTGTCTAAGCGTAATCTCCCAGAAAACAAATAAAGCATAAAGCACAACATTTACCAATAAAATTTAGTTTTATTTTAAAAAATAAATATATTTTACTCTTGGGCATTTTTCACATTTTTACTTATTACTTGCCTGTATAGTAACAGAGTAAAATTTTTTATTTTTGTTTTAGACCATGCAACCAGTTTTTCCTAAATTACAATTTAAAATTAAAAAATGTTTGGTCAATTTGTCCTCTTGTAATGCCTATCCTGGGACACACTGTATGCATTGCATTTATCGCAATAATACTATTTATAATAGTAAAAGTAATCCTAACTCATGAGACAAAATTCAAAAAAAGTTCAATGTTCAAAGACATTGACAATTATTTATGAAGAGAATTTTTTTTGTAGAAAATTTAATTTTCTTTAAATATGTATTTTTGTAAAATTTTTCAGTTTAACAATTTGAAAGACTTTGTAATTAAAATTATTTCCTGATTGCACCAAAGAACTTTAATGCAAATATCTCGAAAACCGTTATCCAGAGCAATTCAAAAACTTGTCTTTTTTTTTACTTGGACCAGCGTATCCTCCTGATTATTAACAAATATAGTTATATTTGGTTAAAACCAATATTTTGGCATAAAGAAACTGTGTTTTCTCTGTATTACTTAGTGGACAAACGATTTTAACAAATTATAAACATAAATTTTAAGTTCGGGAATCTTCCCCTTAGACTAAATTTCAATTCTTAGGGTCACTAAGGGTCGCAACTAATTTCGAAAACCGCGTGTAGTGGAAGCCTGCTCATCAACTGTATCACGCAGAGGCCCAGGGGACTTGTTGCAGAAGCCCTTACGAAAAATTGTCTTGGGACCTTTGAGTCCCTCAGGAAGGTCGGCACTTGCATGGTTAAAATAAAAAAAGGAATAGTCGAGAGGTAAAGAGAGTTTAGTAAGCATATTTCTTTAGTTTTATGTGTTTTTATATCTTTTATTCCAGCAATTCTTGTTTAAAGATTTATATAAAGTAAAAAGCCTTTGAATACAGGGTCTTAGCCATTAACAATTTAAACGCAAATATTTTAAAAAGATTGCTTATAGAAATTTTTACAATGTTTACTTCTTTTGTAAGTTTACTGGTGTACTAACATGGTACACACAGAGTAGCCCAAAAAGTTGCGAAGTTTTAGAGAAATTTAAAGTAGTGCAGGTAGTGCCCTCTAGTTTGCACATAAAAAATTATTATCAAATCTGAATAGTTTATGTCAAATGTATCAGGAATTATCGAAATTCATTGTTTTTATTTTATATACAAGGTACAGGGCTCGGTACAGGGGGTTTCTTTCGTAACACCAACTTTTGAAAGTAGGTATGTTTGGGTCAATCCTTATATTTTGGCGTGGGGATTTAGTGGATTGTTTGGGTAGAGTGTGTAGAGGAGGTGCGCGAAAGCTTCGTTTATTCAAGCTAATTCGAATATTGTATTTTGTGAGTAACATACAGTATGTTTTAGGATAGGTGTTACAAGAGGAAAAATGAACCAAACATTTTTAAATTTTAAAACAAAATTTTGGGAATACCGGTAGCATAGTCCAAAACTAATAAATACAAAATTTTACCTCCATTGGCATTATACAGGGTAGGTATAACTCAAAATATAAAAAATGTCCAGGACCTTACCACTTTTATTTTTAAAAATAGAACAAGATTGTATAAGTTTATGTTGTAAAGAATTAAATTTTATGTCAAAATTTGAAGTTACAACATGAGCTTAGAAAAAATAGGAATTGTCAGTTTTTTACATTACGCAATACAACTTAAATAATGGTCAAGAGGAAGCCAAATTTTAAAGAAAATTTAATAATTTTAAATGTTTTTTAAAAATTTACTGCCTTAAGCGAAGTATTTTAAAAATTGTTATGCATAATGTTAAAAATTGACGAAAATATATTTTTTAATTAAATTTTTTTACTTTATATTTTGACATGAAATTTAATTCATTTACTTATACAATTTTGTCCTATTTTGAAAAAAAGTACTTTACTATTGGTCATTTTTCATATTTTTGGTGATAACTCACCCTGTATATTACCAATCGGAGTAAAATTTTGTATTTATTGGTTTTGGACCATGCGACCAGTTTTCCTAAAAGGACGTTTAAAAGTTCCAGAATGTTTGTTTCATTTGTCCTCTTGAAACACCTATCCTGGGACACACTGTGTAAGTCTTTATTAAGAAGGGCGTGAATTTTTGGATATCACAACGTTTACTAACGCCCAACATAAATAACCCAATCTATTATTACTAACATTATTTTAAATAATTATACACCTAAATGGCAATTATATGGTTTAGTGCCACTTTGATCGATGGCGTAATTTTTTTAAATGCAATATTCTTTAAAAACTATACAAAACATTATATTTTAATAATGCATAATAGAATACAATTAATCACTTTCATTTTAATATAAAAATGATTGCAATGATGCAAATTAGTAGTTATGTTTGGTACCTATGTTTAAATTATAACAGAAAAAATTTTTAATTAACCTGCATCCAAATCGTTTTCCGATGACTGAATGGTTAAAAGCGGTTTCGGAAAGCGCAAATCAACTAGGTGAGCATTTTAGGTTTATTGTTTGTACTAAGTGATAGACATCGGACCGATTGGAGGTTGCGTTTTGAAATTAGAATAATGGACGTCATTATCCGCTTGGCTGAGCTTTCCGGGTCTCCCCTACCATTAATTCGTGTACACCCTGTATATTTATTTTAGGTCTTGCAAAAAATTGATTGTTCATAACTCATTAATTTATGTTAACCTACTGTCAAAGCGTAACTAGCCATAGAACCAGGGAAGGTGCCTAGAGGGAGACCGAGGAAAACATCGGAATGACGAAAACTGTATGTTTTTTGGCCTTCCAAAAAATTTTAAAGATTAAAAAAATGTCCTTAAGTAAAAATGTAACGATACTGCAAGTTTACCTATCAAAACCAATTTTTTATTCCAGAAAATAAAAAACGCCTCACGTCACAACAATTATTTATACAGTAATATTATGTTACAAAGGTACAATAGCACGTTGTACCTACTTACCCGCCTTACCGTGCAGTTGTAAATGAAGAATCAAGAGATATGTACATCTAAATTTTAGTACAAATTAACCAAGAGAAAAATCAATCTGGAGAAATGTGAAAATTTTATAAAATAAAATTGTACCTAAGAAAAGTGTTTATAAAATGTGTTATAAATTTCGCAAACTATATGTGTGTTAAATAGGCAACAAAAATAAACGTCCACTTTAAAAACAAGGATCTACTAGAAACCACGACTGATAAGCCAGTATAGTTATTAAATTCGTTAAAATTTCTAAAATTAGTTTAAGACGATCCAACCTAATAAAACAAGGGTAAATTAAATGTAGTAATTAATATAAATTGTAAACATTTTTATCGAATTCAGGTAGCCAGCATTTAGTTAATAACGAAACATAAAGATGCGAAAAAACTTTTCGCCTTTATTTTCAGTATGGAAAGACTGCTTCTTCAAAGTATATCACGAGATCTTTTATCTAACGATTGTAATAGTGACATCAATGTGCTCCTAGAAAATGTCTAAATTTACCTAACTGAAAAACAGATAACTTATTTTCATCAACCATGGAGATACGAAGGAAGGGTTAGGAAACAGGGTATTAAAAGAATTAAAATAAAGACTAAAGAATAGAAAAAAAAATTCTAATATTTAAATTAAACTCCCTGTGTTCTTGTTGTGATAGCACCTGTTATATAATAGCTTTTAAGATAGGTCACGCAGATGAAATAATTTATATCAACACCAGTGATTATTGTGCAAAGCAGTGTTACATTTAAATAAAAATGACTTTTGTTTACCACCACAAAAGAAAACACCCTATATATCTATAGTTTTTGCGTTACAATAGTTCTAAAGGTTTTATACAACACTAATTTAAAACTATTTTTTCTAAAGCGCATAGGCCATGGGTTGTTTGACCATTACGTTCCTTTCTTAGAAAGAACACTATATTTAAATGACTAAAACAGTATATGTTTATTTATAAAATTACTTTTAACCTAACTTTCAAACAATACAGCAATATGGTATATTTTTGAACCGAAATGGGGTGGACTTTGTAACTATTTTTGCCAACACCGTCCAGACTGAACTGGTATAGGTTTTGTAAACTCGCGTCCTGGCCCCCAAGCCCCCGTAGATACACCGCTGCCTACTTTTTATTTTTGCACAAAGACTTCGAGACTTTCATATTATACTAAAGTATTTTAATAAGGCCCTGTATATAGATACTTATAGGTATGCTGAAACTGAACATTGCTTGGATCAAAGTATCTTGAAACTTTACACTATAGAGAATTCGTTTGAGCTTATGTGTCCAAGAATGTTCTTTGTAGTTTCGCCTAAACTAATTTCGACAGGTGACATGAAACAAAATCTCAAACGTTTAAAGTTTGATGCCACGTTGCTTTGTGCTAAGTTGAGTTTAATTATTTTAGGGATAAGCGGTCTTGCTTAAATACGTTTCTGGACTACCGCTTTTGAGAAAAAAACGCTTGACAGATATCACGGATATTCAATTTACCGAATTTTCAATTGTGCTTGGAAATCGGCAAAAATTTTTCATTTGTTAGTTTGCTGTTTGCTAAAAGAGGTTTTTGGTTAACCGGTTAATTGGTTTTCGGTCAGTGGCGGTTTTGGCTAAAACCGAAAACTGGTTTTTAAAAATCGGATTTTGGTTCCAAAAACCTGTTTTATAATACTGAAATCTAGCCGTAATTTAATCCGACAGAGGCGGCAGAATGATCCGCTTTAACATAATGTTTTTCGTTTTGCGCAAAAACTTTAAAGTTCTGTTTTTAAATTTAAAAACAGTGGAATTGAAAAGTGGGGACGAGGACCTTTTTTTTTTTTTTGTTTTTTTTTTGGTGTGGTAGAAGGAGGAGAAAAAAGGTCGATGTTAAATCTTTAGAAATTTAGAAATAAAAAAAAGAATTAAGGGGTTTCTCACAAAAACCAAACAAGTCCAAATTTACTGATTTCGGGATTATGGCGGGAAATTGTTGTAGACTATTATGTTCTTGCGGAAAAAATAATACAGTACCCAATTTTGGTGTTTGTGTAATCTAATAATCTTAGGACATGTGCAAATAAATAGAGAGCAATTTCCCGCCATAATCCCAAAATCGGTACATTTGGACTTGTTCGGTTTTTAAGAAAAGGGACCTTTTTTTGCTCTTCAAAAATTGTGAAACCTTAAATTTAATTTCTATGTAGGGGCGCCAAAATTGTACCCGCCACAGGCACCATATTCTTTCAGGCCGGCCCTGGACTAATTGTATTGTTTACTTTAACAAACCTTAGTTGTTTTTTAAATATCTGTAACAGTTAAATCCAATAATTGAAGTGTAGTAAATGGTTAGTTCAAATGATAAATGGCTGTTTTAACCATTTTCTTTTCTTCGGGTAGAGGAGCCCAAGAAAAGGATTTTGGGATTAACTACAGCACAGAGATTAAGATACCGGAGAATACCTTTACTAAATATAAGCCTCGTATACAGGGCTGATCGTAAAAAACAAAAATATATCCATTAGAAATTTTTAAGCATGTCAGATTAAGATAGGATGAGTTATTTATATGCTAAACAGTATATATTCTACTAATATGACAATTTACCAGTGGCGTAAAGAAAGCAGAGGGCTAAAAAGTTGTAAAAAAACGTCAATTTGACATTCTCAAGCGTGATAATTTTTTATTAAAAAAAAATTATTCAAGGATAACAAAAAATATATAATCTAATACGATCCGAACGATTTTCACAAGCCGAAATAAAAACAGTTTTTTTACATATTTAAAAATCTATAGCCCCTTCCCCTACCGATGAAATAATATGCATTATATCGTCGCTGTTATTACGAAGGGGCCTATCTCGATATTTGGCGAAAATGAGTTATACTTATTGTTAGACAAGGGCAGAACTTATTTATGTTATGACAAACTTGCATATCCTAATATTACACTACAATGTAAGTGTCAGCGGTACGGCCAAAACAATGACTCCAGTTTTCTCTAAAAAGCTCTCCTAAAAAGTTGTAAAAATCGAGATATGCCCCTTCGTAATAACAGCTACGATATTTTTTTCTTATCCTCTTGCAACCCAATAGGTCTCTATAACACTGGAGTAAATTTTGCATGGTGGGCTTCCCTACTTTCTGTGTAGTATTTCTTTTTGCTGATTAACGTGCTGCCAAAAATTAAGCAATGATACTTCAGTCAAAAAATATTATAAGTTCTCTAATTTAACAGCGCAATCTTATTGAAGTTAGCAATAGTGCCGACTTAATTTTAAGCACTCTGTAGGGTCTGCCGGAAAACTAGAATATTATAGATATATAGATAATATGACAACGTCGAAATTGCTCTAAGAGGTATCGAGCACCCACTTAATTAAATTAATTTACAATGGAAATTGTTGATTGTATAGCAAGTGCTAGAGCACCGCGGGGGTCACACTTCAATTAATTGTCAGATTCGACTTGAGATGAAGTTACGTATGTCGCAAATTAATTTCCTAATTGATAGAAAATTGGAATTGAGAAGTTCTACACCAAGAAATTGTTAAATTAATTTAATTAAACTAAAACTGATTAAACATGTCTGGAGAGATAAATTTTGTTTATAAGGTAAAATGTCCTATAATACAAAAAATACAAAAGGGATTTTTAAAATGATTAAAATGAGACATTCAGTTTATATTTAGTCAAAAAGGCCAAAATTCACCAATTGGCAAAATATTATATTTTATTTGACAAAGATAGTAAAAAATATATATATTTCAATGATTATTTCCCACCATATTTACAACGTTGCTTAAACCGTTTTATAATTTATCTTTTTTACATTTTTGTACAAAATAGTTTTTTTTTAACAAGTGCTGAAACTGCCACTGTCCCGCACGCGATTGCAGTTGACAGAAGGACGCGCAGCGGTGTTCGGTTAGGCAGTCAAGTGTTAGAAATGCTATTTTTTTAACAAGGGTAGGGAGAACACAACAAAATGATTTTTTTAACACAATGCTACCTTGTACCCAACTTATTACGAGTATTATTGATGGTAAATATACAATTTGTGGCAGGTTATGGCAGGTTAATAGCGGCTCATACAAAATAACTATACCTAGGATATCCCAATTAACAATTTTCTGCCAATTCAACCCTTCATCCACCTGTCAATCAACTGTTCCCCCAGTTCCTCACAAAATGCCCAATATTATTTTTAAGGTAAAACACATTAAGCGTATCCGTTCTTCTCTTAACACCAAAAAATCGTCTGGGCTAGATGGAATACCAGCAATCGTTTTAAAAAAATGTGCTTCTGAACTTGCACCTATTTTAACCAGGCTCTTTCGAATTTCTTATGACACGGGTATATTTCCAGACAGCTGGAGAGCTGCACGTGTCCAGCCTATTCCCAAGAAAGGATCTAAATCTCTTCCATCCAACTATAGACCCATTTCACTCCTCTCAATGCTTTGTAAAGTAATGGAGAAATCCATTAACTCGCAAATTCTTAGGTACTTAGAAAAACATAAAATTTTACATGACAGGCAATACGGATTTCGTCACAAGAGATCTACAGCAGATCATCTTTCTTTCGTTTCACACAACTGGAACAAGTCTCTTGAGTTTCTAGGTGAGTCCCAGATCGTTGCTCTTGATATATCTAAAGCTTTCGACCAAGTCTGGCATGACGCACTTCTTAATAAACTTCCCTCCTACGGTCTTCCAACTAAACTCTGCTCTTGGCTCTCCAGTTATCTTTCTAATCGACGTATATTAGTCATTGTTGATGGCCACTCTTCAAGCTTTCACGAAATTAATGCTGGAGTGCCACAGGGTACTAGTACTAGCACCAACTTTGTTTCTTCTTCACATCAACGACCTTCTTTCTTCCACAACCAATCCCATTCATAGTTATGCTGACGATAATACCCTTCACTCCACTTTTCAGGTTCCCAAACCAATCTCTCAACCCGACTTGGAAAGCAAACGCAGGGCGATGCAGATATCTCTTTCACAGGATCTCAATTTGATATTGGATGGGGGCGCCAATAATCTCGTTCAATTTAATGCATCCAAAACACAATCGTGTTCCTTGTCGCGAAAAAAATCATCAAACACTCATCCTTTGCTTATGAGTGGCCAGGTTTTGCAGAGCGGGGACACATTTAACCTTGTGGGCATCACATTTGAGAATAACCTTAACTGGCATAAACACATTGTATCTATAGCCACCGCGGCTTCAAAAAAGCTTGGATTTCTTTTCCGAGCCAAAAAGTATTTTTATCCTTCCAAATTATACACTTTGTATGTGTCCCAAATTCGACCCTCTCTGGAATATTGTTCTCATGTATGGGGAATGGCATCCCCTACAACCCTCAGAATGCTTTATGCCATTCAAAGAAGGGCTGTTCGTCTTATTAATGATCCTTTACTTACTCAAAGACTTCCTTCTCTTGCCCATCGTCGAGCTGTGGGAGATCTATCGCTCTTCTATAGATACTTTTACGGCTTCTGCTCCGACGAATTGTCTAGTATAGTCACTTCTCTTGCAGTTCCCAACAGAGAAACTCGTGGTGCCGCGCGTATGCATCCCTATACAGTTCAATTGGACAGGCCCCGAACTTCCCATTGCGTTCGTTCTTTTATCCCTAGAGTTTCTAGACTGTGGAACCTGCTGCCAGCGGAGGTCTTTCCTTCTCCCCCAAATCTTCAAGTTTTTAAGTCCCGTGTTAACAAACTTCCTCTTACCCTGCTTAAGACATCCACGGTACGTTAGTATTTAGGCTTTTAGCCTTCGTGGATTGTCCAAAGATAAAAAAATTAAATATTAGGGAGGTTAACAATTGGCTCCCCGTACATTTTACAAAAAAGTCTGAGATAGCTTTTCGAAAAGACCAATTCGACAAACCCTCGTTCCAAGTTACAAAACATTTTAATAAGCGAATCTTTAATTATTCAACTAAATGTAATTGCAAAAAAAACAATTTTTCGGTTCCAGTAAAATCAAATAGGCACCTGTAAAATAAATTTTGTCACTGACATGAGAAAAAGTGTCAATAAATCAGTGACTGACTTATACCCAATTGTATGCTTGTAGCTGCTATCTGTTTGGTTTTACCTGAATCAAAAATTTGGTAATTTTGTAATTACATTAAATTAAATAATTCACGATTTGCTTACTAAAATGTTTTAAAACTTGGCACAACGGTTTTTAGATAGTTTTTTTTTAAGTTATTTTTTAAGTTATTTTACATATTTTCAGTGGAAGGGAGCCAATAGTTTACCCCCTTAAATTTATATGGAATTTCCCATGTTTCGCCCGGCGACGCACCACCCGGTATATTTTCTGTGAAAGCGGATTGCAGGAGTTTTTTTGTCGTGGAAATATTAGTTTCTGCGGAATGTGTTTCTTTTACTTCCTACGTTGGTTTAACCTGAGCATTTTTTTTAAAGATAAAGTGCATGATAATACTTTATTGCGACCGGCCAATCTTTAGTTTGATATTTTTGTGCTTGTCCGCTCTATTGCAAAAAGTAGTCCGGAAAAGATTTTTTCTCTGATCGGAGAAATATCTACATATTCCCGATACGTTTCCTGTAGGTAGGTTTATAGAAGGCGTTGCGGGGCAACGTACGTTTACGGCCATGGCCGGAAATGTTTTTGCGGACGCTCACCTTTTCTACGCTTTTAATAAGCACTGACCTTTGTCAAAGTCAACCAGCAATACATGACAAAGTGATACTGTAATAAGGTATTACGATTATACCAAGATCAAATAATTATGATTTTTATATTTAATTAATTTAAAAAATTAATAGTTTGTACTTAAAACAAAAATTAAAGAGGTATTTTGATCGGAGAAGAAATGGTTTCTTTGTGCAACTCGTAGAAAAATATAATTCCGGTCTCTTGGTGCTCCACCATCTTTCGGAAATATATCGTTGTTCCTACATGTTACATAATATAATATTTCCTCACTAGTGTGGTAAGGTAGTGCGAAAAAGTACTTTTTTGAACTAGTACGGAAAAGTAACAATTTTTAAAAGTTAAAAGCGTGCGGAAAAGTTAACTTTTTGCACGCGAGTAAAACAAAGAAAAGTTCAGGGAATATAATAACTTTTATTATTTCTAATATTAAAAAAAATAAAACCAATCCTAATGTCTCAAGACCTCAATAATTGAATTTTCAGATAAACCTGGAAATGGCTCTCCAGATATTCTCTTTTCAGACGAACCCTTAAATTCATGATCGGATGCTCATCCAAGAAATTGAATAGATTGGAACTAATTTAAAATTAGCATTTATATTTGATAAAATTTTTGCAGTTATATTTTGGCTGCGAAATGCAATTTAATATAGTTGGATGACTTTTCAGAAATGTCTGCTCCATTACAATTAATTACTATTAAATTGGTATTAAATACTAAATTTCTATACCATTAGCTTTGTTATAAAAAATTAAGGAATAAACCATTATTTATAACTTATTTTATTTTGAATTTTGTAAAGCGCTATACACGTTCAGCCAATTTAAAAGTTTTAAAGGCAATGCATGGGAAAGAGAGTATACATTAAAAAAGTATGTCTTTATGTAAATATGCGTATGCATAAGTCTCTCTTTGTTGTTATTTTACTTGCCCATGAACCTTTTGAAGTGACTGAACATGTAGATACAGTGAGGCTCTAAAGTACGTCGCTTCTTCTAACTTTTGAACCGTGCGGTTTATTTTTATACAATTTAAAATGGTTATTTATGACCAAGGTCTGCACTTTTTGACATATCAATGACAGCCCTAAATGTCAAGGTAACAGCTAAGTGCCACATTGCGAAAAAAAATGTAAAGGGAGGTATTGTGGCATATTATTTTGAAACTCCTGACAAGTACTTTATAATCCTAAAATCCAAAGTGAATACTTTTACCTACTGCAAAGTGGCGATAGTTTAATAATTAGTACCTAATTGCTATGTTTGGATGTCAATATTTTTACAAGTAATAATAATAATAATTTAAGTATTTTGTTAAAGCTCTTTTCAAGACCTACCTTGTATATTTTTACTAATATTACCACTAAAAATATTTTTAAAGAGCTTTAGGAAATTACTACATTAAGTATATCTATCTTAATTAGTTTGGGAAATAGAACCCTCCAAATCAAGTATTTAGGTAATTTTAAAGTACCGCCATTTTGTAGTAGGTTGAGATAATGACCTTATATTCTAGGGTTATAAAGTACTAGCCAGAAGCTATAAAATGATGCGCCACAGGAGCTCCCCTTCAAAGCATCCCTCACACACTTAATATTATTGAAGCAATATTATTGACGCAATATATTATGGCAATAACATAATAATATAATATTGTTTCAATATACTACCTACACGTTCAATATTATTGATCAATATCAATATTTCCACAATAATATTAACCGTCTGAGGGTGCCTTTACATTTAAAAATGTCATTTAAGGTCTGGCAACACATAACCGCAATAAGTCTGCAGCCGGCTGTCTCGCTGGTGAAATGTTTGCGTATGCGGTGCGGATTTGTATTTAATAAAATTGCAGTAATATGAGTCTGTACTACGCTTTAACTGATCGTAAAATAAACCTTCACAAATAAGGGAACAGAGTTTTACCTATACTACACTTAAAGTTTTAGCAAAAAAAACAGATAAGTTTAAAACAATAGGCTCAGCTGGACAAAAAAGCCTTTTAATTTTAGGGACTTAAGAAGTGCGCCTAAATTTTTTCGAATAAATCTGCCCCACCATTCTCTATCATTATAAATCTGCGGTTTTGTGTGGTCAGACCTTTATTTGTCAAAAAATGCAGGCCTTGGTCATAAATTATCATTTTAAATTTTATAAAAATGATTTCATGGTCCAAGAAACCCAAAACTCGTAGAAATATTTATTAAAAGTTAAAGTTCTCTTGGGCGTTAAAGCTACTTAATGACAACAAAACAAAAATAATTAAGTAACCCCATTAAACACGGCTGGTTGGCTGCTTAAAAATTCCGAAGTCTTCAGTTAAAGAAGTTTTAGATTCGTAAGAAATAAAGTCAACCTTTTTAGATTGCTGACACCTTTTAATTATTGAAAGACAGCCAGCGCCATCTATCCCAAAAAACTTCACAACAACAAGTCACAGCACCGATAAAATTTACATAACGTGTCTTTAATTTATTAACACGCACTGTATTTAAAAGGCTCTAGATCCTTCTTAATAATATTTATCTAACTTGTGATCGTGTTGAAGCCTAGAAATCCTTTTTTTAACAACTAGTAATTTTATTTTAAAGAATAATACGTTTCCGATAGAATCCTTAATATCTTTTCGAGAAATCTGTTGTGAAGAATAATTTAATTGGGTATTGTGTAAAAGAAGTCTGTAGAACACAATTTTAAATTTGAAAAGTTATAATTATTTTGTCAGTACGGTTCTAAAATGTAGATTGTTTAAAATTATAAAAACAATAATTTATTTTGTTACTTAAACAAAATGTAAATATTTATTTGTAATCTATTTTTTGTTACATACATTCATCGGACATTTAAATCAAAAATTTTAACAAAGCAGACTCGATTTTTTCATAAAAAGGTTAATTAAACCTATTATACTAATATCGTTATGTTTTTATTTCATAAATAATAATTGCTTTTAGCGTTGGAAAAACCTTAAAAAATACCGTAATTTTTTATTCATATAGGGTTATTTTAAACTTGGTAATTTCTTTTAACATTGTATTTATTGCAAGAAGGTAAGACATTTTTTAAATTTCTTTTCGAGATACAGGGTGTTAAGTTTTAAGATTTTTTTTTATTATAAATTTCTTACCACCCCAGATACTTTCACAAAATTTGGTATAGCTTTTTGACCATTTCATTACATTTTTTATAGTAAAACTTAAAAAAAAATACCACTGGCGTTCGAACTAGTTTTGTATTGAATGTTTATGAAGAAAAAAAAGAACGCCCCTGCTTTTTCTTCGAATCGAATCAATCTTATTTTTAAAATCAGAATTTACTTTGGGGTTTAGTTGGTTTCTGGATATTTTTCCGTACGACGAACGGTTTTGCTTAAAAAAATAAAAGCCATTTTGATGCATAGTAAAAACCGGCGCGCTTATGGCTGCTCCGGTTGTATCGGCAGCATTAATGTATTGTAAATAATGTGACATGTAAACACCATAGAATGAATTAATAAAGAGATTTTACAATTGGAAAATTGGAATTGGTAGCGTCGATCACCGGAGTTAACCAGTGAAGTGCTCGCCCATAACTTGGATGGGTGACCGGGCCGTTGTCGGTTTTTGGCAACGGCACGCGGTGTTCTGCTCGGGGGTGAACAAACGGACCGAGCAGCATCCATCCAAGTTATGGAATGGATGGTGTGTGAATGGGAAGGAGTAGGGATCAAGGTACAATAAGCCTTCAGGCTGCAGTGCACCACCTAGGGGGCGGTCGTCGGAGCTAGGTGGAATGATCCCGAAAGGGCGAAAAAAATTGGCAAAATCCCTAAAATCTGATAAGGTGTCTTGTATGTAAAAATTCATTTTTGTCCAATTTGTATTACCAGTATTTTAATGTCATTAAAAGTTGTTGCTCCTAGAAAGCTATCACACAGTCAAAAACCTAACGAAGAAATTAAACACGAGCGATTTGGCCATGCATCAAAATGGCTTTTATTTTTTTAATCGAAAACTGTTCGTCATTAGAAAAAATATCAGAAGATCTAAATAACCCCAAAATTAATAAACATTTTAATAATAATATTGATTTGAAGACAAAGCAGTGGCGTACTATTTTTTCTTCAAAAAATGTAATACAAGTCTTGTTCGAAGGCCACTAGTATTTTTTTAAGTTTTACTGCAAAAACGTATAGTTATGCTAAAAAAAAGCAGGTATATCAAATTTGGTGTAAATATCTAAAGTGGTAGGACAGTTATGATAAATAAGGCATTTTTCAACATCCTGTATCTCAAAAAAAAAAGCATTTACAGACATAACTTTATTTGAAAAAGTTAATTATTTTCTCGCATTTTACACAGTGTTAAAATGAATGTATACCAACTTAAAAAAAAAAACCCTTGTATTTAATTTTATTATCTTTAATTCTTTTGTAAGTACAAAGAATCGCTCTGGGCACTTTTTGAGAATTTTACGCTAATTTTTCATTTAAATTTTGTAAACAATAACATTTTTCTTACTTATAAGTTTTTTAAAATTTATAACTGCATCTGCAACTTTCTGAAGTCCTGCTAAAAATTGTATAAGAAAGCTTTCTGACGCGTCTACTCCTACCTTTTATTTTAAGAATATCTGACCTTCAATGCCTATACTCTGTTCACTATAAATTAAGAAAAACATCTGAACAATAAATGTATTTTATTGGTTTAAAAAGTCATTAACCCTAGTTACCAAAATAAAAAATGTATTTTATTGGTTTAAAACTACACTAACTGGAGTTACTTACTAGGTATTCATTATCAATTTATAGTGGCCAAAGTATAATCCTCATGTACAGTAAAATATTGTGGAACTGCGAAGGTCCGAAATCACGTGACTACAATATCGAAATATGATTGAGATAAAGTCAGCCATGTTTAAAAAGTGACAGATCTGTGACAGTGCCGGATAAACGTTAAAAATGTTTAACTTTTTACGGAATCAGTCGAAATTCTGTTTAATTTTATCGTTGATTGAGAGAGTACGTACTCTTTCAATCAACGATTTTATGCTTGTCAGGAATTATCTTTAATATTGTTAGTTTAAAAGATTGTCTTACCCAAATTTATATTATAAATTTAAGTTTTTTGCCATACACATACGACTTTTTGAAAATTATGCCAATCCGCAGTTCCGCAATCTTTGTTTGTATAAGGACTACGTATAAATCAGTCATTTAATATTATTACCATTATAATAAATAATATTACTCCTATACTAAAATTTTAATTTTTAAAATAAAATTCCAGGCGTGAAACTGAGGATTTATTTTTTTATCTAACCAGTGAAACATATTTCATACGTTATTGGGCCTTAGAGGAACAATTTGGTAAGAATATTTTAATTTTGAAACTTTCGAAAAAGAGTTCTTTGGTTAGCTCCTCAGAGAAAGAGAATATCAAATGTATCAAAAGTAAATTTGATTTTTTGTTTTTGTAAATTTGATCAGATTTTTACAAAAATTTTGCAAAATTAATTTTATTTTGAAAACGACTACAGCCAGTTAAAAAAAATTTACTCTACAATTTTTAGTACAAGTGAGTTTTAGTTACCCCTAATTATTATAAGTCAAATTCGGATATATGAGATTTGTTAATAAAATTCAATCAAATTTACAAAACAATTACAAAGATTGTTGAGGCTAATACTATCTACTCTACAGGGTGTCCCACCGGGAACTACCGCGATCGATTTCTCGAAAAGTATGCTTTAAAAAATTTTGAAAAGTTGGTATCAGTATAAAGTCAGTGGGGGACATACACAAGTAAAATATTTTGACAGCTCTACCACTTCCGTTTATATTGGAAGTTAATGTTAACTTTCTTATTTTAAATGGAACACCCTATATATTATTTATTTTTTAGATTCTGCGTAAAATTGTTAACATAACTTATGTTTAATGTTTTATACCGGAGTCCAACCGTTTTTGACTTATTTTAAATTTTATGTCAAAAATGACGTTTGCAAGCCATATACCCATCAATTTTTTTAAACAAAAGCTTCTAATATGAGTTGGGGTTGGGTTCCTTGTAAAAAGAACTTTTTAGTAGACTGTATCAATATTTTCACAATTAATAAATACAGAGTGGTCAAAAAAATCGTTAAAAATAATAACAACAAAAATCTTAAAAGTCAATTTTTTCAAATGGAAACCCCTATCTTTTATTTCTTTACCCTATTAGGCATTAAAAATTAGGGTAAGTTTGTATAAGGATGTCTATTCCAAAAATTTATTGTTTTCGAAATAATAACGATTTAATATTTATCTATTCTATTTAATGCATTTAAGTACGGGTAGGTACAAGGTAGTTGGCTGTGACGTCGCATTTTGTTGTCAAGTCCAACTAGAAGCCACACTAAGCCGTACTTAAAATCATTCTTAGGATAGGTAAATATTAAATTCTTAATATTTTATAATTTATAATATATCAAAAACTATAAATTTTTGGAATTAACATCCTTCTTTAAACTTACCCTTATTTTGGATGCTTAATTGGATAAGGTAAAATAAGAAAGGGGTTTCCATTTAAAAAATTGACTTTTAGGGTTTTGTCGTCATAATTTTTAACGATTATTTTTGACCACTCTGTATATATTAATTTTAAAAATATCAATACATTCTATGAAGGTAGTTATCTCTCTACGAGAAACCCAACCCGAACTCATATTAAAGATTTTTATTTAGAAAAAATTGATGGTTATGTAATGTCTTTCAAACGTCATTTTTGACATAAAATTTAAAATAAATCAAAAACGGATGGACTAAGGTATAGAACATTTTTCATAAATTATGTTTAGAATTATACGAAGAATCTAAATAATAAATAATATATAGGGTGTTCCATTTAAAATTAGGAAGTTGACATTAACTTCCGGTATAACCGGAAGTTGTAGAGCAGTCAAAATATTTTAGTTGTATGTCTCCCACTGACTTTATAATGTAAACAAATTTTTAAAATTTTTTAAGGGCACTTTTCGAGAAATCGATCGCAGCAGTTCCCGGTGAGAAACCCTGTATATTTGGTGTGGGTCTCATGTCTTAGTTTTTAGATAAAATATTTTAAAAATATTAGTTGCACCCTTAAATTTTTTTACCAACAATTTTTTAAGTAACTCATAGCATCTCCATTTTTCTGAAATCCTGCTAAAAAATCTATCTGCGAGCATTTTAACGCGTCAAAACAGGAAAGCGCATCACTCTGCGAAGCACAAGCGTCATAAAAGCATTAGCGTTTTAAGTGTGTAAAAAGAAGTTTATTTATTTACAAATTTTAATTTTTATTTTGTTTTAAAAGCACCTTATAGACAAAATTTTATAATTATGGAATAAAATAGTATGATTTAAAAAAATAAATATTTTAAACGTTTATGGTTTCTAAATAACAAAATTATGTTTTGTATTGCAAAAACTACTTACTGCTAAGAGTTAACGAAATAAAACAACAAACCTCTGAAGGTAAAATTCAATTGGATTTCAAAAATATACTGCTTGACTAAATTTAAAAAGCTAAAATAAATATTTCCAATCTCACCTTTAAGCAAATTAAGTTTATATTTTAAATATTTCACTTGAGTTAAAATAATATTGAGAATTGGAGGCAAGTGATTATAATACAATTTATGTCCTTTCGCTGTTGCACCTCTTTATAATCAGATAAATTATTCAGTCATTGTTAAATAATTTAAAAGTGGAAAATTCCTTTACTCTCCCAGCAGGTTATTGTAATAAATATTTATTTACAAACCAAAACAGTGTGGTTCTCTGCTAGGTTGAAAAATGAACTGAAATGAACAGGGTGTTCATAAAGATAAAAATAAAGAAGGAAAATAGTATTTTGGTTTTAAATATTTTTAAATAATTCTATAAGTGTCGAATTAACAAATAATACGGTAACATGTAATTAATTACCCCCCATTGTAAAAATTACTAATGGGTAGGTCAGCAATTTACTTTATTTTAAATGCATGTTTACTATTTACTAACTTAACCCTAAAACCAGCTATAAAATTAATGTATTGCAAGTAAGCAAATATGTGTCCAGAACAAACCAAGCGGTTAACAACCTATTTCTTTAACACGCTTTATTAACTTGGCTAGTAACCATCTATCTATCAATCTATCTATCTGGCTGCCTATGTAACGGAATCTTTGAGCCTAATTCTAACCAACTTCCAGCTATTCGATTTCTTTGAAACTTTGCACACGTATTAAGGAAACATGACAATGCAATAATCTGCAAACAGTATCCCGTTATCTTTTTGGATCGCCAGTAAAAAAATTCCATTATATTATAAAAATAACACCTAGGTTGCCATCTGTTGGCAACATTTCAAACTTTTGCTATTAAATGAAGAAGAAATTTTTAGTGGTTGCAATATGTTGGCAACGGTTAGCATTGCCTGATTAAGATCTGTTGGCAAAATTTCTCAAACTTTGCTACTTTTAATGAAGAAGAAATTCTTTAGTGAGTTGCAATCTGTTGGAAAAATTTTAAAATTTGCTAATCTGTTCATTAAAAATTTTTCATTGATTTTGTCAAGAGTAGCAGAAACTAAAAATGAAAATACCATTAGTTTAAAAAACTAAAAAAACACGCTTTTATATGCAACTGAACTAAAATTAGAAAATAATTTTTCATTAAAAATATTGTCATTTCATAGTAAAAAGCGTGGGTGATAAATATATTAAATGTTATAATTATTATATTTGCAAATATCTATGATGGAAAAGTTAAGTGAAATAGTAAAATGCACCCCACGCTTTACTAGAAATGACAATTATTTTTTTTAATGAAAATTATTTTCTAATTTTTAGTTCGGTTGCATATAAAAGCGTGTTTTTTAGTTTAAACCATTAATTAGTTTTAACAATAAAAGGGAAATATTTACAAGTTATAATATTATTTGTCATTCTGACACTGACAAAATATTTAAAAAATAATTAGAACCAAAATATTAGTTTCTTTCTTTACTTCTAACCGTTAATGCCAGCAATAATTGGCGTTTAGTTAGTTATATATTTTTAATGTAGAACCTAATTAAGAGGCAAAATTTCTAAAAATATATAGGTTGTTCTATTTAAGAAAACCTACCTGATAATGAAAACTCTGTTTTCGACATACCTTGTATATTAACTAATACTGTCAATAAAATAGGTGTATCCAAATAAACATTTTTATTAAAAATTATTTTTGTATCTTGTACAGGGTATTCCATTGAAGAGAAAAAATGGCATATTTTTTGACTTTTCCCATTTTTTTTTTTATAAATTCAAGATGTATTTTAGCTCAAGAAATTTGAAATTTGTATTAAAAAACAATTGCATTAAAGACAAAAGAATTATGCGATCAATGTTGCATTTTTAAATAAAATACAATATTTATTATAATATTTTAAATGATTTACTTAATTCTAAGTATTTTTATTAAAGGTACTATATGTTTGTCTTTAACTGTTTTTGGGTTATCGACGCTTAAAGAGTCATATATGCAGCTAATATGATTTAATTAAATATATCCATACACAATAAAGGTAATACAGGTGATTACCTAATACTTAAAAGTCAAATTAAGATTTTTACCCTTTTCGCGGATTTTAATACTAGTATTTTAAAATGAATTATTTATGAAATAAAAAACTACAGATAGTACCGCTATACTACAAGTGTGGAAAAAATGCCAGTGAAGCAAAAAGAAGATACATTAATAATTTTCAGAAAAATTACTTTAAAGTATCAGGTAATCACCCGCATTACCTGTATTTTATACTGAGATATTTAATTAAATAAGCTAAAAATGTGACTTTGTAGGCATCAATAACTCAAAAAAGGATAAACATTAGAATGGACCAGAGAATAAAAAAAATATAGTGTTCAACTTTAAAAATACATTATTTATAGCGTAAGTCTTTTGTTTTTATGCAATTATTTTTTAATGCGATTTTAGATTATCCTAGCTAAAATATATCGATTGGCTATCCTAAATTTTTTAAAAATATGGGGAAAGTAAAAAATATATGCAATTTTTTCTATTAAATGGAATTCTCTGTACACGGACCAAGTTATTTTGTGTATAAATAGAGTTGGCACACCCTATATACTCTCTTAGCTTTCTGAAATCCTGCTGAAAATCCTGCATGGGAGCGTTCTGACGCGTCAAAACACGGGAGCGCATCGCACTGTCAAAGACAAGCGCCATAAGCGACATTAATCGCGGTTTTCATTCCTTTTACGTGGGGTTTGTATAACATTAAACTGACATGTTAGTAATATGAGAAGCGGTTAATTTATACAATAGAATTAGCATGACTAAGATACACGAACACGCTTTGATAAAGCAAAAGCAAAGCAAATCAATCGCAAAGTTCTAGTATGTATTTAAGAAAAAAATATTAAACGCAGTTTTGCACTACCTTAATAAAAATTTAGGCCCAGTAAAATTTTTTTTTTAAAGAGTAGTAATAGGTGGAATTTGCAACATGTTGTCTGTTATTAAAACGATGCAAAATAATATTTATTTAAATTAAAGCAAAAAATAAATAATACATTTTAAATACACATTTTTTAAATCAAAATCTTAATAAAATAAATCCCAAAGAAATTTTAAAAACCCTCGTGTTTAGAGTTACAAAATGGTAAGTAGAAAAAATACAGGGTTAGTTAAAAAACCGGAACGGCGGATTATCTCAGCAACCGCAAATTTACCAAATATTGTGCCAAGGGGTAACTGAACATAAAGAATTTAAAAATTATATTTTTAAGGTTCCTAAGTTTATAGCTTTCTCTCTAGGTTCGGAAAATTTAAAATTTTAAATGGAACACTTATTTCTTTATTATTGTAATCAAGTGCTTTTATTATTATTTTACCATGATATTTTCTATCTTTTTACATATTTCGAAGATATGGCATCAGGCCTACATACAGAAACGTCCAGGTATGGTCAATTATCTTAAAAACGATCCAACCGAAATTCGTCAAAATTAGTGCGCGGAACTAATTAGACATTTTAAATTTATGAATTGCATTTGCGATGTGCCAGTTTTCTTATTTTCTTTTGCTTGACTTTTTTTTAAGAATTTTGAAAACGTCGCAAAATTGCTATTGAGGAATTTAGAACGTCCAGTTTTCCCCTGTAGAGGAAAGTGACCAAATATGGAGTAGTATCCTTAATATGGAATACCGGCATTTCTTCTAAACGGAAACTCACACACGCGATTAGAGGGGTTTGTCTCATGGTTTTAATGCCCATTCGCGAGTAGAAGTGCTAACATGCCAGTAGAGCAAGCCCTTTCGTCGCTGTAGCAACGTTTTGTTTTATCGCTTTCATATAACTTTTAAATGTTTTAAAAAAATACTACTAAAAACTAAAGGAGAGGGACCTCTAAATATTAATATTAAGGGCTCAAATCTTTACGATTTTTTTGTTACCCTTAACAATATTTCCGAAATATTTAAAAAAAAACGAAAAATAAAAGTCAATTCTTTGGCCCAGTCTACTGTTTATAGTATTCCATATTTGTCCATTGAAGCGGAAAATATTAAAGCGTTTTGTTTTAAATATGGTGATTTTATGTTTGAATTTTCTTTAGTTAATACTACGTTTGTGAAGGTCACTATAGATGTCAGTCATCATCTGTCTGTAGGATGACAGATGGATTAGATAATGGAAAATAATAAATCCAGCAAATTAGGCAACTTTGGTTAATAGCTTGTCTGTGTATACACTTTTTTGTTACCTATTTACCTTAGAGTACAAGCTAGACGCTCGTCGTGTCAAAATGCTCCTTTGACATTCTTAAATAATTGAAGTGTTTTTCATCATCATGTTGTCTTAATTCTTTAAATAAAGTATAATATTGACTATGAACTTTTCTAACCCAAAACCTGTGTCTCCTTTTTTGTCTTTTTGGGAGTATTAAAAGTCGAATCAATATTTTTTTTCGTCAAATATCATACTGAAGTAAATAATTAAAAAGTGTAGTTAATGTCGTCCATAACACTTCTTTTATTTAAAATGGATCTTTAATGTCTTGTCATATCATCAAGCTCATTAACTAGTTCAAGGTTATATTTCCTGGCTATTAATTTGAAAAATCCGAACAATCTAGAGAAAAACGCTAAAAAGTTAACTTCATCTCAACTTTTTGCGGATCCGCGTCGAAAATGGCGTGAAAAGCATTTTAAATTTGCACTTACCCATCACAACGCTAAATTATCATCCACGAGCGGAAAACCGCTCTTATGGATAGCCGGCTTAAAGCATACTTAACACAATTGTTTTGGTTAGTTCTGACTAGTTACTTTTACTTACACTTGGTTTGAAGTGGTAAGTTGGAGCGTCATTACTTTACTATCAGAAAATAGAAAAGTTAGACTGAGTCTGGCTAGTAGCAAAAACAAAGAACCAGTCGCGTAGCATAGAAAAAAATGGGCGTAGGCGAAGTCGTGTCCACGAGGCCCCTTTTGTCGATAAAGATAGCAAAAAAAAGTTAAGGACCAAAAAAGTTCGCACCTTTAAATACAGATTGTTAATTTTTTTACACATAAAATACTGGCGTAGAGGAACATGATTCTGCAAGGCCCATTTATTGAAAGATTAAGGTTAGGAGCAAAAAAGTTCCCAACCATTAAATACAGTGCAGGCATAGACATACATACGGGCATGAAAAGCAAACCGTCGATCACATCAAACCGTCGATCACAGCCAAATCATGCACTCAGTCCCTTCCACCAGCTTGCTCTGTACTCTCCTAAAAGTTTTTCGCTGCAACAAGCCCGCATATTTAAACAGAATGCAATTAGGGGCTCCTGGCTTACCCTGCTTCCGTCTGCCGTCCGCCACCGCCATGTCGGACGGCAACAAGATCCCACCTAAAATATTTCCTATGCTTTTAATTCCCTATGGTCGGCCAGTTGGTTCCCATACCTGTATACCTGCGACGCCCTTTTCCTGAAAGATTACACTTTGAGAGAACAAGAAAATTCTAATGCAATTCATCTTTTCTATACTTCAATTCCGCTTGCTACTGTTTATCCTGCGCAAAATTATAACATAACAATGTCTATGTCTTACATTATTTACCGTCAACTGCAAGGCCTCCTAGGCTGTAGGCGACCGCCCATACCGCCTACGCCTAGCTACGCTACTGCAGAAAACGCACCTTGAACTTAACGTGTTTTGAGATAATCTAAGAAATCTTTGCCGACCATCGGGCAATTAATTCCCTGTCCTGTTTTAATACACAATAAAACCTTTCTAATTAAAACCTAAAAGTTCATAACTTAAGTTGTTTGGACTTGTAAATCAACAAAAACTGTTTAACTTTAACCACAATTGTTCACATAACTGAAAGGATCTCTTTGGGTTCCTTGGCAAATCTCAGATCGTTCCTCTTTTGTTAATCCTATATAAGCCATGGCTACTGCGATTGAAATGTTTAAAAGTGAATCTTAGTAACTAACCTGAACTACCGGTGTATTAAATAATATGAGTCAATTTAGTATAAAAATCAAGAATTTAATGCAAAAAGAAGAAAGAATAAAGAAAACTTGGGATAGTTTGCTTTTTAAGTTTGATGTTGAATATCTTGGGAACAAACGTTGCCGTCAAAAAAATCTTTAATTAGATTCATATTCAGAGTCCCAAAAAAACCTCGTATGCAAAAAAATTATTAAAAATTATTTCTCTGATAAATAAACAATTCGTCGTCAATATCAGGAATATATATAAAAAAATAAATCTTAGAAGTGTTAGTATAAGATATATATTAAATTTCCTTAACTTTAGAGCTATACAATTTAAAGTTACGCATATTCGTGATATTTTTTAAGCAAGAATATCGGCGCCAATCGACTTTTCTATTTTTTTAGATACGCCACTTTGTGATATTTCGGACGATTTACCAAAGTTTAAAGTCTCCTTACTATTTTTAACTTTTTTCATGTTACCTTATGGCTAGTATGCATGTATATCGAAGGGATACCCTAATCCTCAATAACGCAACCTAACAATCTTTGCCGCTATGAATCTCTTCATATTTCCTGCTTCTTAATTTTCTGAATTCCTGCTTACAGGCATGTGTTCGAGCATGCTGGCGCGTCAAAACACAGGAGCGCATCGCATCGTGAAAGACAAGCGCCATAGGCGACTCTATTTATGGTTTTAAAAACAGGAATTTTAATTCTTAATACTGTTAAAACCTTTATGTTTACTAGAAAGATAATCGACAGACTTTGGTTTTTAAAACTCAAGAAAGACACCGATGTACATTTTAGTAGATGCAAGAAGTACGTAAATAATTTGTTTTTATTTGTAAATTTTTAATCAAGAATAGTATTTTTTTGTTTTCTAAATAACATACTTAGTTTCCAATACCTGAGAGTAAATGTGATATTTGATAATGTCTCTCCTGACGATAGTCTAGTTTGGTTAAAAGCTCTAGATTGCATATAAAATAATTGAAACATTTTTATTACATTTTATTATAAGAAGGTGTTAGCCCAGCAGCCATTCAGGATTATTTTTAAGTTGATATTTTTATTTTAATACTGTATGGAATGTAAGAAAATGGAAACATGTTTTAGATAAAATTATATCCGAAAATTCTTTTTTTTTTAAGATTTTTTTCTGTAAATGTTAAAAAAAAGAAATAGTACGCCTTTGCTTTTTCTTTCAATTAATATTATTTTTAAAATATTTATTTTCCTTGGAGTTCATTTGGTCTCTTAATATTTTTAGGTACGAAGAACGGTTTTCAATTTAAAAATAAAAGCCATTTTGATGCACGGCAAAATTCCTAAAATCTGATATCTTGTTTTGTATGTAAAATTCCTTTTTGACTTTTATTAGAAAGTATACCTACTAATTGTTTTTAATTAGGTTTAAATTGTAGTAATGTAAATTTTTGACTTTCTAATACAAATTAGACAAAAACGAATTTTAAGCAAATTATATTAGATTTTAGCGATTTTGCCTTGCATCAAAATGGCTTTTATTTTTTAAACGAAGACCGTTCATCGTAATTTAAAATAGTAAGAGACCAAATTAACTTCAAAGAAAATAAATATTTTAAAAATAATATTAATTGATAAGAAAAGCAGTGGCGTTTTTTTTTAAATTCAATTCGAATCTTGTTCGAACGCCACTAATAAAAAAACCTAAAAAAATGTACTGTGATGGCCAAAAGAAGTCTACCAAATTTTGTGATAATATCTGAAGTGGTAGAAAAGTTATGGGAAAAAAGGCTTTTTTATTAAAAATTTTACACCGTTTATCTTGGAAACGAAGCATTTATTTACTTGCACTCTATACAGTGTTAAAAGAAAAATATTAACTTAAAAATGACCCTGTAGAGATATATTGTAATATTTAGAGGGTTAATAAAAATCAAAGTAATTTCTTAATAGTTATTTTCCTAACAAGTGCGCAAAGTGATACTTTCCGCACGCAGCACTTATACGAATACGGATATCCTTTAATTGTGGGAAAGACACTTTGCGCAAGTGTTAGCAACAATACTTTTTCTACGAGTGTCTTAGAAAAGTAAGAAATTAACATATGTAATAAAACTTTTATTTCAACATAAATACAAATTTTAGATTACGACCATAAGGTATTCGGACTTAATTCCTTATTAAGGTAGATAAAATATGGTAGAAATACCTCCTCCCAGTTTTCAAATGATTGTTTTTAATATTTTCCCTTTGAGTTCGAGGGCAAAAGCTCTGAGTTTGCCTGACTTGCGGCTTCTAAAGTATTATCTACAATTTTTGTTCCATTCTAAAAACTTAACGTTTTATAATTTTTTGATATGTGGATGTTTTTTGACGTTAGAAAATGTTTGTATTTTTTTTATTAAAGCAATCAGCAAATAAAAGTCAAAATTGACAAATGCTCTCTATATTGTCCAAAAATCGAATTTGATAATATTTTCTAGGTATAAGCACTTTTAGTTATGTAGATAATAAAAATTAATTAAATACCTATTTAACTATAAAACTAAAAAAAAAACAGAAAATTATATGATTCCTTGGGGCTTTAGTTTAGTGTTCTATAAACTTTTTTTATTTTATAAAGCGATACTCATAACAAACAAAAATAAGTGCGCAAGGAGTTTCCGTGGGCAAAGTTCAACATTGCGCACACAAATGAGTGCGCAAAGTAGCTTCTTTGCGCACGCGAGCAGAAAAAGACTATTTGCTCTTTTTACTCACCTATAAAAATAAACAAGTAACCTGATATTGCTCAGACAAAGTTTTTATTTATTAATTATCTGACCCACGTCAACTACACATTGATTACATCCTTCATAACTCCAGGTAAAAATAAAATTGTAATTTGACACCCTTTGTCTCGGCCGGTTATCGAAACGCGATTTCGAATAACTTTTAACTTTTCACGTGTCGAGATCTCTCAAAACAACCTTATTACTGTCGCTTCCTATTAAGATTGGGTTACGAGAGTGCTTGTATAAGATATGTTCAATTAGAAGATATGAGTTATAGAACTTGTTAGCTTGGAGGGCACTACGAGATCGTAATTTTCTTTCTTTTGTTTGTTTCAAGAGAATAATAAGGTCTGCAATTGTTTATCTTTATACTATATTTAATTTTTTTAATTACAGGTTTAAAATATTAAAAATTAGAAACAACCCTTAAAATAATTGTTTTTCTAATCATTATATTCCCCCTCCCAATGGAAAATAATCAAAATTTATTGACGGATTCCAAATTTTGCATAATATTCTATATTTTTCAAGAAACTGTTGCCAAATTTTTACTTCACAATTTTTTAAGAAAGGCTTTCAGATGCCTTTAATTAAAAAAAAGGCAGATACTTTTGCAATATTTAAGTTTTTACGACAAGTTTATTTAAATCTGTGAAAAAATAATTAACAGAGTATTCGCTTTTAAATCTTAGATTTTCTCTTTCTCTGGGGGAGGGGAGAGCACATCAAAAATCAAAATTTCCTTTATCAAAGCGTTCCCCTTTAGACCAATAGCATCTATTATATAATGATATATATTAAGATATAAATATATTTTCAAACATTAACTTTACTTAGGTATATTTATATTATAATTTTGGCTTTTTGCAACAACAAAAAGAAACTTTTGATTTGGCTTGACATGTACATGCTTACTTTTGGATTTTTTTACACTGATCAAAACAGTCGTGAAATCGAAAGAAAACAAAGACATCGCACTTGACAATAGACTAGCATACAGTAAGGATATTAAAAGAGTTTTCCCAGTTAAAAGCATTTGAAATTTAGCTTCAATTTGCACATTGCGGTTTTTAAATGTTTCCTATCCCTTCACTTTTGAATGGGTCAAGTATCGAGATTAGGTAAAATGTGTGTAAAAAGGTGTCACCTAAGCTATTTTTTGGCATTAAAACAATTTTGGTCACGCAGTCTAGTGTCAAGGGGGCAGTAGCAACTTTTTTCAAATAGAATTGGGGGTCATGTAGCATCTCGTTTTCAACGATTTTTAAAAACATAGTGAAGTTGAGTACAGAATTAAAGCGTCTTGAAAACGAGGTACTTCATGCCCCTCTTTTCATTAAAAAAATGCTTGTGCCCCTTGGCACTAGGCCACGTGATCGAAATTATTTGTATATCAAAGATCAGTGTAAGTGACACCCTTTTACCCAAATTTTACCCGATCTTGACATCTTGCCTCATTCAAAAGATAAAGTTGGGGGGCAATTTTAATATTCTCGCGGCAAATAATCAATACAGAATATTACTAAAATGATAAAGCGGAATAGACTTGGTTAATGCTTCAAATATACAAGCATGAAAAAATTACAGCTTAAGGGTTTGTAACTCGAAAACCAATGACAATTTGGAATAAAATATAAGATTTTATCATGTAAAATCGATATCGATTTTTGAATAACCCGGTAATTTAGTTTTTGTTAATGTTATTCAGATTTTGCAATTAATTAATTAAATGTTGTTTTTAAGGCGTGTGCCTTAAATATTTTAAAATTATTTCGAATTTATGTTAATACGAACTTTACTGTATGCTTAGAAAAAGATTAGGAAATAATACTCTTAATATGGACCACTTACCTAATTTTCAGCCCGTATACAACCGAAGTCCAAACATTAACTATTTAAAATTATACTTGTACCTTAACAGATATATGTAAGACGTCTTTTATTATTTAGTACCACCCCTAATATATTTTCAGAGTAAGATTAGTAACTTGAGGTATTAGACATGACATATGGGTATTTATGACCTATATTATTAAATATCCTTTTTATATTCATCATTTTAATAATACGTTTTGGTCGCTTAAAAGCCTTTTTAGAAAGCACGGAAGGGTTAAAATAATAGGGCATATCCTTCCATAAAAAAATATGCCGGCTAAATGGATATAAATGGCCATTGGCTAAACGTAAATGGTTTTTGAAAGTAGGTATTAGGAAAAGTAGGAGGTATTTCGGACAAATTTACCATCTGGTTCCAAAAAGAAAACAAGAGCAACTAGAAATCTTGTTGTCTGCAATGTACAGAGTGTTTTCAAGGTTAATACCAGTATTTTTATTTCGGGATTGTGAAATACGGAATTAATCAAAATTTTGGAAATTTCAGATCGATTATAGTTAATTCCATACGTTTATATGTGCTGGGTTTATCCTACAAATTTCAAGTCATTTGGTTATGCCGTTTTGAAAAAACAATAGAGAAAGTTTTAAAAACACATTTTTAAGAAAAAGCTTTTAAAGTTTCCAAAGTCCGCTTAAAACTATGAAAATCTTAACTTACCCTCAATAAGCGATGTCTGGTCCATAGAGTACTCCTCTTTAGTAAAATGGTATGATTATATAAATCTTTTTAAACCTGTATAAACTTGTATAAACGTATATTTGTATAAAAGAATAGGTACTAGGTATCAAACCGACTGTACATAATAGGGTGGACTCCGACTCCCGCGCTTCGAACAACTCCTTCTTCTGACTACTGTATCTGATAAAACGACTTCGAATTTGTTAAAATTATTTAACTACCGTATTCCAGACATCTAAAGGAAGCAATTTATGACAAAACAAAAAAAACGGATTTTTTGAGCCCATCACATGGAAGAAGTCCAAACAGTAATTTATCCAACAAGTGCATGAAACGATACTTCTTAAAAGACAATTTATGCACGTATTGCATACGATATTTTTTCTACGACCATATAAAAATTAATCAAATTAACATTTTATCCGAGTTTATTTATTTATTAATTTAAATTTTTGTAAAAATTAAGGCTCTTTTTCTAAAAGACAATTATTTTATTTATAACTTTGCACCTATGTATTTAAGAATTTTTGAAAGTTTTATGTACTAGCTTTTGTAGAAATAATACCCAAACAATATGAATTTCTTTTTAATTTATGACTAATTTAAATTTATTATTACTGATAATTTTCGATAAATTTTATTAAATTTATTCGCAAACTATCAAATTTTAAATTTAGTAACACATGAACCAATAGAAGTAATAACGAAATTAAAGTTATTTTGGCCGTTAGTTCAGTTAATGTCGCATTTACTGTTACATTGTATTAATTTATATTTAAATAAATTGTAGTAGGCATTGAATCTAAGGGCTAATTCATGGTGTAAATAAAGAGTCGAACTGATAAAAAGTAACTTTTTTAACACTTTATGTAATGTACTAACATGGAGTACTTTATCTTTATTTCGTGGAGAAAAGTTATTCTTCCATGATACAAATTATTTTTTTATATCTAGGTTGGTTGGCCTTACATACTAGATACAAATTAAAAATCTGCGAAACTATTCCATTTTCACAAGCTTCATTTCTCGCGGTTTCGCATGACCAATAATCAGGACTAAACGTACAGTATGTTGCGCTTGTCTCGGCCTTTGGGTTGCGCTCCTGAGTTTAAACGCGACAGAATGCTCGTGGACAAAGATTTTACCGGGACAACAGGAAATTATGAAGGTAAAGTTGTCGCAGGATTGCTGGAAGGAATTTGCGGGATATTCGGAGCGTGATGTTTAAGGCACGCGTGCATGAAGTTTTGAGGGGTGATAATGGGGTGATCTGTTACATATAAAGTTGGAAGGAAATGAAGTTAAAATATGGTTGTCCAGAGGAGATCATATAAAATATTATGCATTTTTTCAAAAAAAAATATTTCTGAATTGCCAACATCGTTGTAAAAATTAGGGACGAAATGATCTTATCTCTATTGTCCAAATACGTGCTCCTTAAATTGGTAGGATATACACATCCTGACACTTAAAGACTTTCATGGGCAATTTTTGCAAATTTTAGGAAAGAAGAGGGTTTAAAGCAAGACAATATTTGTTTATTCTTCTATTGATTGTACAAAATTAAACGTAGCCCAAAAAATATTGTGTTTAGTTTCTTTAAAGGTTTTTTTATTTTTAATATATAGCCACTTACAATTAAAAAATTAACATAAACTTTTTTGCCTTAGGTGTTTTATTTTATATTTAACGTTAACCTTGATACGTAATCCTATGAATAGAGGAGAACATACTAAAAATAAATTTTAATATTTACTACATTTAAGGAGTCAGCGTTAAGTATATTTAAACATTTTTGGATTCCTGAGACAATTATAAATGGTACTTTTACATTCCTTCAAAAATCGTTTTTTTTTTCGAAAAGTGCCTGTTTTAAGAAGGTTGCCATTTAAAAATAAAAGTTTTACACGAAAGTGTCAAATTGCCACATTCTTCTATTCCTGACTTTCATATTAGTCACTAAGACTTTGGAATGGTATTATTCTTACATCTAATATGGTCACTACATTGATTTGCGTCCAATTTCTGGCACCTAAAATATTTTGAAGACTACATTTTAATTCATAATTCTATCAGAAATTTAAAAATATTAAATATACAGGATGTTCCATTTAAAAATTAAAAATTGGAGCCATTTCTGGTTAAATCGTAAGTTGCTAAAAAGTGAAAAAGATGCAAAAACTCTTTTCTTTTCATAATATTTACCTATACCGAGTCCTATTTTAATATGTTCTGTACTCTAAAAGTTATGACTTGTCTAATAAATTGGTTCACACCCAGTATAAATCTATAATAGGTCCATAGCCATGTTTACCTTACCTAAGTATTAAATTTTAAATGAAAAAGATTGAATTATTATCCAATGTTCCTAATATCCGCATTATTTAGCAAAACGCCCGCAAAATTATTTAAAACGCCGCATAAACCAGTAACGCAGTTTGGCGATACCTACCTCAAAAAAAAAAACAACAAGCTACGACATCCTTTTTGCATTTCTTGTTCTTTTGTTGGCATATTTATTTAACGTGACACTTTTTACATATATGCAGTGGCAACATTGTTAAGTTGTTTGAACCCTTAAATTGTGAAATAAATTGTATTCAACTTTTAAAATTATTTAATTTCAATAAAATTATGTACGATTTTCAAGCTTCCTTTTTAGGATACAGAGTTTTAATTTAAAAAAAAAAGATGCCTCTTTTATCATTAGTTTCCCACTATTTCAGATATTCCAACAAAATTATATACGCTTCTTCAAAAATGTCTTCGAACAAGATTTTTACTTTTTGATTTATTTTTAGAGAGAAAAATAGTATGCCACTTCTTTTATTTTAAATCAATAATATTTTTTAAATACTTTTGGGATTTATTTAAACTCTAAATATTTTTCCATACAACGAACGATTTTCGTTTAAAAAATAAAAGTTATTTTGATGCAGGGCAAAATCGCTAAAATCTAATTTAGTGTTTTATTTCTAAGGTACGTTTTGACTATGTAATAGCTTTATATGAGCAACAACATTTTAATTACATTAAAGTTGTAGTAATGTAAGTATTTGATCATCATCAACGGAAACGGCACTCCATAACCTTGTACAAATGGTGGAGAACGTTCTGGAAAACAAAGAGGTGTTGTTGGGAGCGTGTATATAGAGCGATATAGAGGGCGCATTTGACAACATCTCTTTTGAAGTGATCACAAGGGCGATTCGTTATAGGCAAATTGACGAAACATGCTGCAGATGGATAGGCTGCATGCTAAAAACCGCATGATTCACTCGACACTCTTGGGCGAAACTCTGTAGGCGCGGGTTTTAAGGGGTTGCACACGGGGGGAGTATTATCTCCACTTCTCTGGAACCTTGTTGTGGACGGGCTGATAGAAAGGCTTAAGAGCAACAACCATGAAGTTTTAGGGTATGCAGATGACATAGTCAATGTATGCCAGGGCAAATTCAATACTACGGTCAGAGAGCGAATGCAACAGGCTCTGAATATAGTAGCTACTTGGACGGAAGATGTTGGTTTAAAAATTAGTCCAACCAACTCCAGTATAGTGCATTTACAAAAGAAGAAAACTAGAGGGTCTGGGTCCTCTTAATCTTCAAGGCACTGAAATACCAATGATGAGGGAGGTTAAGTATTTGGGAGTTATATTGGACTCAAAACTCACCTGGAACCACCATTTGGACAAAGTAATCAAAAGAGCGGAAATAGTATTAATTCTGGCTTGCAGAACATATGGCAAAACGTGGAGACTGAGACCACAAATGGTTCACTAAGTGTACAATACTGTGGTGAAACCAGCCATAACACATGCATCCATTGTTTAGTAAACTAAGACCAGACAGCAAACGGCTATGCTTCGGCTGGGCAAGGTGCAAAGACTTGCCTGCCTTGGCATAGCGGGATGCATTAAAAGCACACCAACAGCGGTCTTGGAGACCCTATTTGATCTCCCGCTACTGCATATAGTGCTACAAGGGAAGGCAAGAATGGGGGTATACAGACTGAAAAAATCCTGAGTGGGGGTATACAGACTGAAAAATATCCTGAGCAACGCTAAAGTTAGATCAGGACACATGGAAATAACAAATATCATCAGGAGTCCCATAATGGATACGAGGACAGACTATATGACCCCACAAATCGTACCCAGTAGACCCTTTCAGGTGACAATACACCCAAGGGAGAACTGGGCGACAAAAATTTCAAACTTTCTCTTCGAGGTCAAACCTAGTATACGGACAGGCCCAAAACCAAAAAAGGTCAGGAGCAGGTGTCTACAGTGAGATAAGAAACAGTCGTTTGACCTTTTCACTGGGAAACCACGCCTCTGTATTTTAAGCAGAAATTTTTGCGATCTTACGATGTGTCAGGATTAACAATCAGGCCTCGCACAAATTGTACAATTAACATTCTTACGGATAGTCAAGCAGCCCTTGGTCAGCCCTAATCAATCCCAAGGTATCATCTTGGTACTAGAATGCCTTGAGGAACTCAGGGAACTAGCAGAATGTGGGTGCCAGGGCATTGCAGAATTCAAGGCAATGAAAACGCAGACGAACTGGCTAGAAGGAGGTCAGCCACGACAAATGTCGGGCCAGAACCAGTCCTTGGAGTGCCTAAGAGCACCTTCCGAAGTGCAGTACAAAACTGAGTAAAAGACCAGCAAAGACTGCACGGGAAAAGGCTTCCTCAACACATGCATGGGAAAATGTGCATCAGAGGACCATGCACAAAAAGAGCTAAAGAACTACTCAAAATGGTTAGGAATCGGCTAAGAACAATCACAGGATTCTTCACCAGACATGCTCCAGTGAAAGTACACCTGAATAAAATGGGATTATACAACGGGGATCTGGACTGCAGATTATGTGGAGCAGAGACCGACACAGTAACCCACATACTGTCAGAGTGTGAGGCATTAGATCACAAAAGACAGGCAATCTTCGGGGATATTAGAGTGCCACCGGAAACATATGGTACGCACCCAGCAGACCTATACCGCCTTCTTCAGAGAACTACGGTACTGGAATGGGTACAATAAAACGGGAGTTTGATAAAATAAAACGGCTCCTTGCAAAAAAAGTATTTGATCTTACTTTAATACAAATTAGACAAAAACGAATTTTACATACAAAACACCATATCGATTTAATCGATTTTGCTATGCATCAAAATGGCTTTTATTTTTTTAAAGGAAAACCGTTTGGCGTACGGAAAATTATTAAGAGACTAAATTAACCCCAAAGTAAATGAATATTTTAAAAATAATATTGATTCGAAGAAAAAGCAGTAGCGTGCTATTTTTTTCCTTAAAAAATTTAATCCAAATCTGTTCGAACGCAACTAGTAATGTTTTTTTTACTTTTACAGCAAAAAATGTTATGTAATAGTCAATAGAAGTGTACCAAATTTTCTGGAAATGTCTGAAGTGGTGGAAAAGTTAATAAAAAAAAATTTGTTCTTATAATTTCAACACACTGTATCTCGGAAAGAAAGTATTTTCGGGCATAATTTTAATTGATTTTTTTTCTTACATTTAATACAGTGTTAAAAGGAAAGCACAAACCTAAAAATAACCCTATAAAAAGTTACAATTTTAAATTTTAAGTAGTTAAAAAAAGATAGCTTTTTTTTCTTTAACCAGCATTTGGCGGCACGAAACCCCTTCTCTAAAATTTAAAACAGATTAATCCTAAAATTGCTTGTTAATACCTCAATCATTCTGACACCAAAAGTTTAACTTTTGACCCCTCTCAGTTTAAATTTAATAATTACGAAATATTTCCTTGAAATAAATTTAAAATTAATTCATAGCCTATGGCATTTACTAAAGTAATAATTTAATATTGTAACCAGGCCTCTAACCCTTAAAACGCGATCAACCCTTTCCATTCATCTCTTCCTTACTCTGACAATTTTCGGCTGCCCTTACTCTCTTGAAATTCGAATTAATTTTCTTCTATAATAATTTATTATTACGCCTTAGATCGGTTTTATTAGAAACACAAAAGTTAATAAACTTATTAATACATAGGATGTTAGGGAAATATTGTTTGTAATTTTAAGAGGTGGTTTCTTGAATTATTCTAAGAAAAAAGTTTATAATAAATTATGACCGAAAATCAATTGTTTTTAAGAAAATCATCTCGTAAAAAATATTTTTTGCTAAACATTTAGCAACATTGCAACCCGACATCGATACGAGCGTATGATAACCGCAACTGATTCAATAAATTATTATTTACGGTAGTATATTATTTGTTGAAAATTATGCCTTGAATTACTGAATACTTAGTTTTACGCAATTTTTGTGGCCAATATTTTTTATTTAATACCGTTTTCAGTACTTTACATTTAATCCAAAAAATGACAGGACTAACCAATTCATGGCGATACGCACCATAAATATATCAATCACTTATTTAAAACGACGCGATGCAAAAAGAAAAAAAAACACAACATTCGTAAGTTACATAAAGTTACAGGTAAATGTATTAGTAATCACAATACTTTTTGTACTCGTACTCCGTGTTGAATCCTCGTCAATTGAATTAAAGATTTGTTCTTAAGTTTGAACTCCAACTTCACGATATTTTCCGCGATCGTTAAAGTTAGGCACTACGTCCGCGTACCAAAAACATTGCTTATAAAAATGCAGTCATTGACACAGTAAAACATACAAAAATAAAATGTGGTTTTAATTCGGTTAAACATTACTTGCATTAGGCTAGCCACGCACTAGCAACTTTATATTGACCAAAAAGAGTTGCTCAACCAAAAAGTGGCTAATAAATTTATGTTTCGTATCCTTGTTTAATTGAGTGTTGCTTTGTCAACATGGATTTCACTGAGACAGCAGTTATTATTGCTTTTATATACATCCTAATCTATTTTAAAGGGGATTTAAACCAAATACTCTTTTTGATTTTCCTTTTATTAAACTACAATCGTTGTGCTAATTAATATTTTTCACTATGACTTGCTCACAGAATTTTTTCCATGTAGGCAAGGTGCGCACAAAAGTGACAAGCATGTAACGTGGCGGTGAGGTAGTGAGCTTGTGGCAGATGAAATATTTAACCCATAATTAGGAGCAAAAAGAATTTTACCATATTTGGTCGCAAGGTGTATTTAATATACCAAATAAAATTTAAGAGTTTAGAAACTTTTGCAACTATGTCCTATAAATAACGTGCCTAATACTTTTAATAATTATAATTTATAAAAGCAAAACATTTCTTAAAAATACAAAGTTGTCAAAGTAATTTGGTAGGCAACGTCTATCAACTTATTAGGATTTTTTACTAGTCTTTGGTTCCTGGAAGGCAAAGTTTATAATGTATTTGTATGTTTTTTTAAATAACTATTTAAATTTAATAGAAGAAAATAAAAATAATTCAATACTGCTTCAGATAATACTTAAAATAATACTAGTCGCGCAGTGTATTTTAAGCACCGTTTACACATAAATATCGATATTGTCATAAATAAATAATATTTTTAACTGAGACCGCCAGAGCACACAAACGACATCCTTCTGCTAAGATACATGGATTCGTAGTAAACGAAATCGGTTTTTTAAAGCAAATGGTGATGTTTATTTTAAAATTGGTGTACAAAATACACCGGCGCTCCTAATTAAGGGTTAAAGCCCTCAAAAAATTAATATTTTGTTGACTAGTGACATCTAACTCACAACCACAAACTTACCAAACGCTATTCCATCGCCACTCTACTTTAGTGCTTAGTTTTTAAGAAAAAAATCTTACTTATTGCATACCCCTGAACTGAATTTGGAAATGCTTTTAAATTTCAATAACATGCAGCTTATGAGAATTGCAAATATCTTAATATCGGCCATTTTATTACAACGAAAGATGGGATAGACTTTAAGGGTAGACTTAAGAGAAACCCTCGAGGCAATTTGACTAAGATATTAATGTACATTTCAAAAGTTTGCATAAAGTTTATTAGCCTGGGACGCTATATCGAGCGATACGGATAAATATTGAAGGAAAGGTCGTTTTTTTCTTAAGGCAATATTTGTGCATAACTTATGAATTTTCGAGATAAGCGTATATGGTGTATGTTGAACTAAATTTTATTATGATGTAAAATTTTTAAAAGTTTATTTTAAATTTATATTTTTAATATTTACAGTTTCAATAAGTGTCTTTTAGTTCTTAGATACTAAAACTTATTTTAATATAAATGTATGTAATGTAACAGTAATCGCGATATAAACTAAATCAATAGATCAAGTTCCCAAAAATTCCGCTATTATTTGTTTTGCCTTATGTATTAATTAATGTAAAATTGTAAGAATAAATTTAATATTACTCATTAAAAATTATTAACAAAATGGTACCTACACCAAATAGAGAGTGTCCGCTAATTAATGGTACCCAAAAAACACAGATTCTTTGTGAAAATATTAAGATTTAACCAAACACACCTATATCCAAAAGTTAATATTAAGGAAGATAGAGAGTGTCAAAGTGAAAAAAACATTTTTAATTTTTTTTGATAATTTTGTAATACGTTTTGAATATTTGAGTAAAACTCGTTATCTAAGGATTTTTTGACAGGAGCTATTCAGATATAATAATTATTTTTATGTGTTAACTAGAGAGGGCTATCTACACTATTTAAATTTCTCCAAAACGTCCTAACTTCTTATTTTTTACTCTTTATGTACCATCTAATTAAACCAGTAAACTCCCATATATTTCTACAAAAAAACGGTTTCCTTTGTAAGAATGGCTCCGAGCAACCGTTTTCAAAATATTTGCCCTTAAGTGGCTTAGTGCAGCCAAAAAGTATATGGAAGAATACATTAAATCATTGGTTTATCATTAGGCACTTATAGCTACGACTAACATGCTGTTTTAAAAGGCATTATTGGTTGCACTGAAAAATTAAATTAAAATATCTTGAAAACGGTTGCTCAGAGCCATTCTTACAAAGTATGCGGCAATATCAAAACAAATAATTATTAAGGTTAGATTTACTCTAACTATTTTTCGGCGGTAAGTAATTGTTTTTATAAGCAAAAGCGCCGAACGACGGCATCTTTCGATAAAATAGGTAAAAACCGCCGGTGATAACAAATTAATTAACATTTTTGGCGGTTTTCGCATATGCAATAATAAAAAAACCACCGGACGGCAGTTTCTTGTAATTGAGCAAAACCTCCGGCGGTCGTTTAGCCAGTGCTTATTTGGAAACCTCACATTTCTTATAAAAACTAATTGTTATGTCTTGGTTAATAACAGAAATATTGGACGTCTTTGGACCATTGGGCCATCCCAAAATGTTTGTTTGCCAAGAGGTTGGAACTGTCAACACTGTCTAAGGACTATCTTCTAATAGGTACCCAAGTAATATAATATAAAATTTAGCTTTTAAAAAAGGAAAGAAGTTAAGTTAAAGTTACCCTTTGGTACCTGGTACCTGCCAAGGCCACTATGAGTCAAACTTTATGGTCTGTCATCGCTCCTACCTATGTTGGGAGCATGAGCTGACAAACTTTTAGCTGTTACAAAATGACAAAGATTTGCCACTCAAGGGCTCTTGGGCTATAAGGCCAATAGTATCTAGCATAATATATTTGGTGTTGGTCCCATATTCCAGTAGTTTTTAAAAGCATAATTTAAAGATTCAAAAGCGCCTCCAAAAGATGCTTTTTAAAGCCTTTTAGTAGACTATGAGATTTGTTTGTCATATTTTGGTTAATATTGTTGCAATTATTATCGTATTTTTTAAACATTCTTTATGATTTATTAAACAAATGCAATAAAAAAATCGGGCTACAACTTGTGTTAAGTGTTTCAGTTATCGTCATCATGGATTACGTTACAAATCTGCAATAACGAAAAATGTACAAAGTAGGTTTTGTTGTGTTTGCAGTTTAAGTCTAAATAAATAATTTAAGTTTCGTGGCTTTATATAAAGTCACTAGGAACGCTGACTAATTTAATTTTTTGATTTATTTAGTTTATTGGACAATAATTCCTTTTAAAATTTAATGCCTTGTTTATCAAAGTTCTTGTTTCGGGCCAAGACACAAACCAAAAGTTGAAAAATTTCTGTATTTGTCGCCATTTTAAATCTAAAAACCCATTTACCGTGTTGCACCATTGTATTTCTTCATTCGAATCGCTAATAACTATTACTTTAGATCGGCAACAATTTACCTACAGTTGTCTTAAAATACCGATTTTAACAAATCAGGCCACTTACATACAAGACAGACAAGACATGTTTTATGACAACTATTACTCAAAACTCACATTTCTCTTTAGAGCAATAGGACCATTATTTATGAGTCATAAAAAAGTTTTTCTATTGCCAGAGTTGTAAGGGTAATAAAACAAAAAGCTAATTGCCGTATTCGCACGCCCTAAATCAAAATTCGGAAAGAAATAATGCATGGCTACAGTATTTTATGGCTATAAACGCCATTGTGCTTTATAAGTGGCTGTTGGAGTTTAATAGAGCCATGTATATTTAGTTTATGGTGTTGTTCACCAAGCATCTAGTTTTTTATAGTTTAGGATGCAAGTTAATTAGGCAACACAAGTAGGAACCTGGGTTTTATAAATAAAGGGTTTACCCATAAGAGCGTCAGAGCTTTGAAATGCCACTAAGTAATAACTACGAGTAAAATGTAAATAATTTTTATTTTATTTTAAAAAATATATAGCAATAAGTTTTAAAAATAGTATTGTAATAATGTTTGTTTAAAGTCCTCCTCTACTTTGTTCAGTTGGATGGATTCTTGGGTCCCAATTTCTGATTACTTTATCAATTATATCACCTGGTAAATTTGTAATGGTGCTTAAAATGTTCTTCTCTTCTCAGATTTTAGGTAGCTTCGCAGAAAATAATTCAAGGGTGAGATACCGCATGACCTTGGCGGCCAGTTTACATTACCATTTTGAAATAACCCGCATTTTGATGATAAATTTTAGTAATTTAATTTTAATATTAGAATTTACTTAACACAACTATGACAGTTTGGTGATATAATTCTAAGCAAGCATAAGGCCTATTCTTCCGAGACTTGATCAGTGATCAAACCTATAATTATCATTCTTTTTAAACTTATGTGGCTAACTTTATTCTAAATGTTTATTAATATTTCAAATGGCATCAGTCACGTGATCGTATCATTAGGATTACTGAAATGATTGAATGATCAAAATATTTTTAAAACTTAATGCCATAAATTTATTTTTTCAATAAAGTAGAAATTACTTACACTTTACTTGTACTCAGGCCCGGGGCGAAAAGCAAAGTTGGGACCCCTTATAACAAAAAAAAGGTCCTTGTCTCTAAAATAAGCCTTCCCTTACAACATAATATGGTATACTTTAATAAGGTCGGGGTCCCCCTTTTCCTAGTTGGAAACTTTTGACAAAAGAAAAAGGTTCTCACCCTCCAAATAGGACCCCAACTTCACATAATATACTTTACGAAGATTGGGGTTCCCCTTTTTATATTTTGGTACTAAAAACAACCAAAAGCTCTCACAACAACGCACCTAAACTTTAATATGTACCTTATTTTGGATAAGGACCCCCATTTGAGGCCCTGGGCGGTACGCTGGTGCTGGTTCTTATTACTTTCTGTCATTTTATAATTCTGAGTCTCTTATTAGTAAATCTTTTTGATTTGAAATAAAAAAAAGCCAAGAAATGATGAGTTTAAATAATTGTGTATTTTTTCATAAGGTGTTATTTGATCACCTTCGCCATTTGTCAAGAATGTGTTATTGTACAGGATGTCCCGTTAACTGAACCGACAATTTTAAAGGCCTTTTTTCAATTAGAATAAGGAAAAAACTTTATATGAATAATATGAATATACAGCGCGCTCCAGGATAGATGTTTTAAACGGGCAAATGGATCAAAAATTTATAATTTTTTTAAACGGCATTTTAGGAAACTAGTCCAATGGTCCAAAACTAAAAAATACTAACATTTTGCTTCAATTGGTAATACCCAGGTTAAATTTTAAAAATATATGAAAATTTGCGAGTAAAAAGTACTTTTATTTTTGTCTAAAATGACAAGAAATATGTTGCTGTTGTTTTTGACAAGGCCATTTTATTTTATTTTAAATATACTCAGCTGCTCCCATTTTTTCAAGGCAAATTTCGCAAGAACCTTCTCTTGTTAAACAAAAATGCCAAAAACCAAATATTTTAATTTTTCTATAGTCGACTTGCTGGTGTAGCCTGATTTTTGTGTATTTTACGTACACAAAAAATGTTAGTAATTTTTAGTGTTTCCTTAATCCCTCTTTAAATGTTTATGTTTTTCTTTACTAGACGAACAATCTATCAAATGTAACAAAGGTTTTCAACTTTTCATAAAATTTATTGCAAAAATGTAGCCACAATTTCAAACAATAGAATTTTTACTCAACTTACTATGGCTGTAGTAGTGGCGTAGGTAACTTCATTTTCTGCGGTGAAGGGGGATTATATTTAGAGACTATTTACGAGCCCCCTTTAGCTCAAACAACAGAAAAGGTTGTTTAGTTTATATTAGCACCAAAAAAAAATAAGAAAACAAGCTCTTCAGACAAGCAAACAAACTTTTATTAAACAAGTCTTAAACTATAGAAGTTGTTTTCAGTCTTAGGGAGATCCCCGAGGAGAACGCTGAATGTGCAAGGTTTTTAGGTGTAAATCTAAACCTGGTCTAACTCTCGAGAAACACATTGATGCAGGAAAACTATCAAAAAACATATTTCTCGTAAATAATCTATCGAGAATCCTACCCCCAGTCAAAACGCATATTTTCTCTTCAAAGAAGAGCAGTGCGCACTGTTGCCGGGTTGGGGTATAGGGCTGATGATAGGGCATATTTTGTAAGTCTAACAATTTTGACCATTCCTTCTAGATAGATCTTTGAGTGTGCTATATGCCCATAACAACTAAGCCAGATATAACTTAAATAGAGATTTCCACTCATTTACTACTAGAGTGGGAAATGATATTCGACTTGACTACTTAAGACTGAATAGGACTCGCCCGTCTGTAAATTATTATGCCCCTCTTTTTTATAATAAATTGCGACAAGAACTAAAAGCAACGACCTGTGTTTAAGGCCAAAGTTAAAGATTACCTTGTACAAAAGGCATTCTATAATTTTCAAAAAAATTTTAATAGTAATGTAAGTGTATAAATTGTAACAGTGTATATATTTTAATTTATGTATAAAAAGTGCGTCTTTTTATTATGTATGTCCAAACTAAGTTAACCTTTTAAAAATTATTAATTATTTAAACAAAATTATCAAAAATGTTTTGTGATACCTGCCGACGTAAGGAATAATAATTTATTATTAATTACTTGAATAAAGATTTGAATTTAAATTTGAATTTAAAATTGAATTAGGCAATCTAAACCTCTACAACTTTTGTATTTACGCATTTTTTACATAACCGTAAAATTTATGTCCAAGTTTTTGTTTTTTTATTTTTATCTTTCACAAAAAAAAATGTTATTTTTACAAAATTTGATGAAAATGTATTTTTGCATGTCTCAAATACACTGTAATTTTTTGGTTTAAAATATTAATTTTTTCACATTATTTTGATCTAATATTAAAAAAGTACACTTATATTCAATTGAAAATTTACGTGTTCAAATAACGGTATTTTCCAAAAGTCGGTAAATAGTCGTTTTGTTTCTTAAAATCTACTTTCAATGGTGTAAAAAAATATACATTGCAATGCTAAATGTTTCTAGCAAATGTAAAAAATTATATTAAAGGGTAAAAACCATTGTAAAATGTTTAGAAACTAACAAAAATAAAAAGAAAAATAAATTTAAGGCGATCTGAGGTCAGGAAGTGGAAAGGGTGAATTTTTGAAGATAATTTGATTGATAAGGGTACTTTTTCAATATTAAGTCAAAATATTGTGTAAAATTAAATATTTTAAATCAAAAAGATAACAGTCTATTTGGGACAAACAAAGATAAGTTATCACTAAATTTCGTAAAAAATAAATTTTTGTTTTGTAAAAAATAAAAATTAAGACACAAAAACTTGATTATTTGAATATTTCACATAAATTTTAAGGTGCTGTAAAGAAATTGAAAACACAAAATTTTTAGATCTTTTTGTTATCTAAAACTTTATTTTTTAACTTTTTCCGAGAAAACTTGTAGTTTGTCCAAAAATCTGAAAAACCGTTTATTACATTTAAATTCCCTCTCCAAACTCATATCACCCGTAATTTATTTTTTCTTTAATTTTTGTTATATTTTCTACCTTTTATAATAAGTTTTGTTTTACTTTATTTTTTTTTCTGTTTCAAAAATTATCGAACTCGATCTTTTCTACTACAATGGTACTATAAATGCTTGACATATAACAATAATAAAATCAAAAGAAAAATTTAATGATGTAGCATCGTGTTGCGCTACATGCGCTGCGTAGCCGTGCTTCCGCCAAAAACGGAACTGACATAAAACTGTCTTTTCGAGAGGGTTTTAGCGCTTTTAAAGCTGTAATTTAGGATGGAATAGAGAAATTATCGGCATTGTTTTAGATTATAGCAAATATCGAGCATTCAATTATTGCTAATTTAGTGGGAGTAAAATGACAATTACTTTAATGGGTTATAAGAGATAAAAAAAAGGATAATACTAAGGAATTAACAAAAAAAACTAATAAAATATATAGGGTGACTCTAAAAGGTGCAAAGAAATGCTACCACAAACCTAAAGCTAAAATTTAACGATGCAACACAGCATACCTTATGGTAGGTTTACATCTGACATTTGTTGCTTGATATTAATGTCAAATAGAAATGTAAGCAATAAAAAAATTCTATTAGACGTAAATTTTTGGCAGTTTGGATTATAAATATTATGCAATTAATGTCAGAAGTAAACCTACCATTAGTCAAAAGAGAATGATTTTGGAGATACAGGATGAGGGTGTCAAAGAGTTCAATCTTGTTTTAGGTTTTAATAAATAATTTTGTGAATAATAAGTGTATTGTCATATTATTCGGCTGAAGGGGCTACGCAAGGTAAAAATTAAAATGTACTCTTATTTTTATGAAGACCTGATACGTTGCTTAGTATTAATACTTTAAGATCCGAATAGAAAGTGACCTGCACCCATCTGCTTACCGAATAAAAACGATTTTTTAATAAATATGGTATTTAAATGAAGGTATTGCTAAAGAGTTGCTAAAAAATTATGGTGAAACCTATAGTAAAGCAATAAAAATAAACTTAAAATTTTCGACACACCCTGAATAATGGCAAATCCTATTCTTTTGTAATACATTCTAAGGCTAGTTATAAAATATTTGTATTTAAATAATACAGAATGTACAAAAATATTTTCAAAATTTTAGGTTTAAACTATTTTCCATGGCTTTGTTTATACAATTGAAGAGAAAAAAAAGGTGATATATTAGTACTGTCATGTTGAGTAAACAAAAAATAGGTTTGCGATTATATAGGGTATGTTAAAAATATTGAGGTTTTTTAACCTTAAAAATATAACTTTAACCATAATTTAAATGCTCTATTTAATATAACATAGTTTTTATCCGGTAATCAGATGGGAGCACATCGCTTCCTATTCGGATCGTAAAGTATTAATAGTAAGCAACGGATCAGGTCTTCATAAAAATAAAAGCACATTTTAATTTTTTACCTTCCGTAGCCCCTTCAGCCGAATAATACGACAATACCTATTATTAACAAAATTATTTGTTAAAAACTAAAACAAGATTAAACTTTTAACACCCTTTATCCTGTATCTCCAAAATCATTCTCTTAAAATCTATAAGGAATAAATGTTAAAATTGTCATATCTCAGAATGTTGTTTTGTTACAATCCTCGTTTTATTCCTGAACGGTTTTTTTGGTTGGGATTATAGGGTATAGGCTGAACGGTAAAATATACAAAAAAAAAAACAAGTTTTTAGTGTCTAGTTTATTGGCGCAATCTGATCCACGCTCTCGTCGATTTTTATTATATCTTATTACCTGAAGTTTAATGAAGATAAAAAGAAACTTTAAAAACGTAGAATCTAGTAGCGTACTTAAAACAAATATAAATGTTTTAATTTTTGAGATATTATCCAAACTTTCATTTTTTCTTGCAATTACAACAATACATAACACTTAATATTTTGCTTTGTTCTAAACAGTTAAAATAACAAAAAATAAAAAATACAATAGTTGGTCATGGATTGAATCAATATTCATTTAGTTTTAGTATTCTTTTTAAAGTAAAAGTTTATTATACATACTCTTTAAAAAATAGAAATGAATATTGATTCAATCCATGGCCAACTATTTTATTTTTCTCTTTTGTTATTTTAGCTGTTTAGAACAAAGCAAAATATTAAGTGTTCTATATTGTTGTAATTGCAAGAAGAAACGCAAGTTTTAAGATACTCAGATATAGGGTGTTCCATTTAAACAAATGCAAGTTTGGAAAATATCTCAAAAATTAAAAAAGAATATGTACGCCATTGGATTCTACGTAAAAAGTTTTCAAACTTTGTATTTAGAAAATTTTTTCTATCTCCATTAATGTTTGAGTAATAAAACATAATCAAAATAGACGAATTTTGAGAAGTACCCTGTATCTTCTAAACTAATCAAGTTACCGTGGATCTGATTGCGATATTAAACTAAACACTAAAAGAAAATGGGACATGTAAGTTCATTTATTTGTATCTTTTACCGTTTAGCCAACCAACCAAAAAAAAAAACACCCTGTACACGTCTATACATTTATCACTTCTACTGTACATTTATAACTTGACAACCGGTAAAAAGGTCTAAATCTTAATTTTCTGTTAAAAATATTTCCAACGATCAAACGTAACATGTCGGAAATCGCAAAGCTATCTGGAACGTTCCAACATTACAACACACACATCCATTAATTACTTGCGAGACGTAGTGACCGGAACGGACCGATCCTGCTTCCGGCCAGACCGATCCCGAGGACGAACAGGAATCATCAGCTCCTGCACGTGCTAATGGACGGGATGCTTAATGATGAAGCTGTGTCGTAGCTGATGTTCTCTTCCGGATTTTTTGTAAATAAACGGTCAATATTTCGCATATTATTGTGCGCGTATATTTTGCTAAATTTGAACTTATTTAAAAAATATGTACAATGTGGTCCATAAACTGTGCAACAAATGGAAAACTTTTTATTTGCAATTTGTCAGAAAATTTTATTCTTTATAAAAGTTGGTACATAGTTCGAAACTGTATTAGCAGTAACTAGTTAGGTTTTATTAAAAGTTACATGATATACAGAGTAGGCAAAAAAATGCAAAAGCTGCTTATGAGTAAAGTACCCTTATTTTTAAAAATACAAAAATACTATTTGAAATTTATGGTAAAAAGAATAACTAGCACATGTATTACTTAAATCTAGTTTCTATTATAATATATATTTACATTTATATTTACTTCGGTGCAGTTTGCAAGGCTAACGAAGGGTGGACAGTTGGATGTAACATTTTTACTTATAGACGTATTCTGCACATACGTAGCAGTCGCGCCGTTGTCGTCTCATTTATTGAAAATTATCTTCCAATGTTTGATGCTGATGACTTATTAACATCGAAGGATTAGTGAAAATTTAATCGGCAACATTCTTCTTTGATACAATGAATTTTCAACATAATCCTCAGCGACAGATCTGCTTTTCCGAGCTACACAATGTACCTTTTTAACACATCTGTGTGCTGCCCCCGAGTTGGCAAGTGAAAGGAAGCTTGATGATCTGCGGAACAATGCCCAGTAGTATAGGTTTGCGTCTCGGTAGTCGCGCAATAGTCGCAATTCTGCTTCTCGTAGCTATCCAAATGTATTTTTTCTCATGAGGCTAATTTATGCATTTCCCATTTTTTGTAGGCCACAAAAAATCGTGTAGGCTGCTGTAAATGGCCTTAGACGAGTATATATTTTTCTTACCATTTCCATTTGCATTCGGAATAGTTTTCACTGAGACGTTTTTATTACAAACGAGGCGATCCCTTTCCTAATTTTGTGTCCCGTAGATTCACCAGAAAAAAAGCCTGCATGAGTCGAAGACATCGCTACAGTCTAACTGGCAGAGCTCCAGTGCTCCGGCATTCTCCCGCAATCAGCGCCACCTGCAACAAAATTAGTTTCTATCAGCAATTTTGTAGTTTGTTGATAACAACAATCAATATAGTGTACTTATAGTAGGTCCGCGCGTTTAGTAAAGAGGCCACCGACGTTATCATTTTCTGGCAAAATCTCCTCTGTTCCCTCATCGTATATAATATGTTATTTTTTTAATCAATCTTTAAAATGCATACTTTCTTCAGATCATGGCTTAGTTACTATATCTTACCCTGCACATCCCGAGGTAAATGACGCATACATTGCCACCACGCACTGCAGCGGAACACTACAACTCAGCCGATCGGGATGGCCTCGAGGGACTTCTTTTCTGTTGGCCACTTACCCGGGATTCCATCTCGCTTTTTCTCCGCTGATCCCTTCTGTGCTCTGCAATCAACCGACTGGAATCAGCCCAACCGGGCATTGAAACCTCTATAATCCACACACCATCTAGTAACCTAAACGTTCTAATAATCAAACCTCTCGGTTTTCCAAATCTTGTGATAAAGCTAGAATTTTAAAGTTCAGGCTCACAAAAGTTTCTACAGGATTCCTAGTCCAGAAAATGACAGGCCAGCATTGAAGCAAGAAACTACTACAATCAAACAATTTCTTGAAGCCAAAGACTCCTTCGACAATCGTATTAAAAACAAAGTTCTTTCTTGCTCAAATGGCAGCAAATCTTTCTGGTCCTTTGCAAAAACATAAGTAGAGATTTTTGTACCAGTTCTGTTCCACCACTAACTTTGGAAGATGAAAGTTATTTCTACCGCTAAGAAAGGCAGAATTATTTGCTAAACAATTTGCTGCCATTCAACCCTGACTCTCCGTAAATCATCAATTCCAGCGGTTGCCCCAGTTCCTCATAAAATGCCCGATATTATTTTTTAAGGTAAACACATTAAGCGTATCACTTTCTTCCTTAACACCAAGTAATCGATCTGGAGCTGACGGATGACAGCAGTCGTTTTAAAACAGATCGTGCGTCGCTGCTCCAACCAACTCGGTCTTTCGAATTCTTTTCGACGTCAGTGTGATATCTTTCAGAGAAGCTGCGCCGCACGTACCAATCCGTGTCTCAACCGTGATTCCCAAGAAGGATCTCGTCTTCCATCTGGGCTCGAGTAGACCAGCTGTTCTCTGGACTCAGCCTACAGCTGGCAACGGTACCAGTTATTCACAGTTCTGTATGTATGAAAAACACAAAATTTTCGCTGTGACAGGCAGGTATGGATTTCGCCACAAAAGATCTACAGCAGATCTTCTTTCCTTCGTATCACACTGGCTGGAATAAGCTCTTGAGTTTCTAGGCGAGTCCCAGATCGTTGCTCTTGATATATCCAAAGCTTTTGACCAGGTCTGGCATGCCGCACTTCTTAATAAACTTCCCTCCTATGGTCTTTCAACTAAACTCTGTACTTGGCTCTCCTAGTTATCTATCTGATCGTCGTATATCAGTTATTGTGGACGGCCATTCTTCAAGCTTTCACCAAGTAAATGCTGGAGTCCCTCAGGGCTCAGTTCTGGCACCAACATTGTTTCTCTTCACATCAACGACCTTCTCTCGTCCACAACTAATTCCATTCATAGTTTCGCCGACGATAGTACCTTCACTCAGTTTTCAGGTTCCTAAACCCATTACTAAACCTGACTTGGAAAACAAACGCAGAGCGATGCAGATATCTCTTTCGCAGGATCTTAATTTAATATTGGATTGGGGCGCTAAAAATCTCGTCCATTTTAATGCATCCAAAACACAATCATGTTCCTTGTCGCGAAAAGAGTCATCAAATACTCATCCTCTACTTATGAGCGGCCAAGTTTTACAGAGCAAAGACACCTTTAATCTTGTGGGCGTCACATTTGAAAGTAACATTAACTGGCATAAACACATTGTATCTATAGCCACGGCAGCTTCAAAAAAGCTTGGATTTCTCTTTCGAGCCAAAAGTATTTTTCCCCTTCTAATTTATACACTTTATATGTGTCCCAAATCCGACCTCCCTTGGAATATTGTTCTCATATCTGGGGCATGGCGTCCCCCACAACCCTAAGCATTCTTGATTCTATTCAAAGAAGAGCTATTCGTCTCATTAATGACCCTTCACTTACAGAAAGGCTTCCTTCTCTTGCACATCGTCGGGCTGTGGGGGATTTATCGCTTTTTTATAGGTACTTCCATGGCTTCTGCTCTGAAGAATTGTCCAGTTTAGTTCCTCCACTTACGGTTCCCAACAGAGAGACTCGTAGTTCCGCGCGTATGCATCCCTATACGGTCCAGCTGGACGGGCCCCAAACTTCCCACTTTGTTCGTTCTTTTATCCCTATAGTTTCTAGATTGTGGAACCTGCTGCCCGCGGAGGTCTTTCCTTCCCCCAAATCTTCAAGTGTTTGAAGTCCCGGGTCAACAAACTCCCTCTTACCTCGCTCAAGACACCCACGGTACGTTAGTATTTAGGCTTTTAATAATGATGACGTTGGTGGCCTCTTTACTTAACGCGTGACTTTAGTACTAAATACTCAAGTGTGAGAAAAAATCGGTAATTTTCTAGAAACCCTTTGGCAACTCCGATTTTGATGAAATTTGGTATACTTCTTGGAGCGCTGATTACGAATCTGTAAAAGTTTTTGGCGGATACGTTTCATTCTCGAGATATCCATCATCAAAGTTGAATTTTAAACTAATCCTATTTTCCCTGTATTCCTCTTTCTCTTTTGTACACAAATAATGGATTTAAAGTGAAAGTGTCATACAATATTTGAAATTCGCCTTTTAAAACCACATTTTTCTATGTGTTTTATATCTTTTAATAATAAAATTGCGAAAGTTCAGTTTAAAAATGCGGCAGCCATGTATACACGGTGACGTTATACCTTGCTGCGACTGAAAACGTTTGAAAGTGCAGCTATGCAATTTAATGCAAAAATAATGTAAAGTACGTAAAAAAACGTGGTTTTAAAAGGTGACAATCAAATATTGTATGCCACTTTAGAATTTTGAATCAAGAATTGTGTGTAAAATGAAGGAGGAATACAGTGAAAATCGGATTAGCTTAAAATTTAGCTTTGATGATGGATATCTCGAGTTCAAAACGTTTCCGCCAAAAAATTCTCGTGATCAGCGCCCCAAAAAACCCTGTATACCAAATTTCGTCAAAATCGAAGTTGCCGCAGGTTTCTAGAAAATTACCAAAAAATCTAACTTTTGTGCTAGATATTCTTTATCTGATGCATTTTGAAGAAATGTCTTTAAATTTTCGAGCATTGTCTTGGAATTCTTCGGCTTGTAATGGTCATTTCGTCTCTTTAGAAATGCCGTAAGTTTGCTATATTTGCTGATGTCGATGTTTGCTTCAGATATTATCGTTGTTTGGTGACGCCGTTTGATAACAACAAATTTGTTTTGTACCATAGCAATAGTTTTACAGCACACCAAATTTTAAGTGAATCCAACATACCAAAAACAAGAGATACTTTAGTCCCTAGGTTAATAATATACTGTTAATAACTTTCCTATTCAACATTTTTTTTAGAAATAAGGGTACTTTACTTCTAAGCAGTTTTTGTTCTTTTTGTCCTACTCTGTATACCGTAGAACTTTTAATACAACTAACTACTGCTTATAGAGCAGTAGCGTAGCTAGGCGTAGGCGGTGTAGGCGGTCGACTACGGCCTCGCGGCGAGATGAAGGTATGAAATGTGTCATACGCACATAAGATAGAATGATAAGAAAATGAAAGGGTGCGGATTTTTTTGCGCCTGTAATTGTAATCTGCCATGAAAGGGGCCTCGCATAAAAGTCAGAAAAATTGTGTTTAAAGGGATGAGGACTTTTTTTATTAGTCTTCAAGTTTTTCCCGAGAACAACTTCGCCTACGCCTAAAGGGCCTCGCAGGAAAGATGATGACTTATTTTTAGTCCTCAATTCGCACGATTATTTGTCGACAAAAGGAGCCTCGCGGATACCACTTCGCCTACGCCTAATTTGGCTCACGCAACGCCAAAGTTATAGAGTTTGAGACCATGCACCAACTTTTATACAGAATAAAATATTTTAATAATTTGCCATTAAAAAAGTTTAACATTTGTTGCACACTTAATGGACCACATTGTATACAGGGTGTTTCTTTAAGGTGGTTTTCCTTCATATAATTTTTAATTTAACAATTTATGATACTCTGAATATAATGACGTTATTTGTATTTTTTGATACTTCTTCTTTACAAAAAAATTAGTTAAGATAGGTACTTTAAAAGCCAAATTTTATCTTTTTTACATGAAAAAAATAGTAATACAACTTATTACCGAAAACAATAATGAATATGTGCTTTTTAATGTTATCAGAAATAGAAATAATATTGTCTAATTAGCTGAAATTGAAACAATATTTATGGTGCCAGTAGCATTTTTGTAGCACAGCCATTATATTACCACAAGAAACCATTTATCTCCTTTTTTATTAAAGACAATTATCCTCTTCCTAATTATGCCCTTTGTCTTTAAAAATTATGAGAAAATTGTATGTACAGAGTGGCGCATCTTCCTGGACCTTGCAGGGTATGGCAAAAACTAAAAGAGATAGAACAAATCTGACTAAGTAATCTCAATTTCAATTTTTAAAACAAATTCATTGGTGAAAGTAAATCATAGCTAACTTAATTTGTTTTGAATACAGAGTGTTTTTAAATTTTGTTAATTTGTCCAGGCACTTGTAACTCGCTTGATATTAGAGAGATAAACTCAGTGTCGTACCTATATTTTTTCCATTTACTTTTATTTTAAAGTTATAACACAAAATTGGGTTTTTAAACGAAACACCATGTATATTTTATCATCAGTTAAAAGGTCTCCTGAAAAGCCATAAAAAAATACACCTTTAATATATCTATTTTTATTAGTGCCGGAGCTATGGCCATCATCAGATTTTTTTGGCAAAGCACCCTGTATATTATATTGCCGTTGCATAGATATTTCAAAGGGGTTTAACAAAATACCACAAAAAAATTGTAGATATACGCACTAAGAATTGGAAACTTGTATTTCCGAAACTGTTATATTAAACGTGGTAAATTCTTAAAGGTTTTTAAAATGTCTTTTTAATGATAATAAAATGTATAGAATATTTCATTTAAAAATGCCATTTTATTATCGAACTCCTGACGATGGCTATATTTTCGAAACTGTCACAAATTAAATATATCAAATGTGGTATGTTTTTACGACTTTTAAAGTGACCTTTTTATTAGTGATATAATATGCATGGTGATCCATTTAAAAAACCCAACTTTGTGTTATAACTTTAAAATAAAAGTCAATGGAAAAAATATAGGTAGGCCACTGAATTCTGCGTAAAAATTCCCAAAACTTTTTATTTACAATTTTTTCCTATCTTTAATATTCAGCAAGTTACAAGTGCCTGGCCAAATTGACAAACCTTAAAAAACACTCTTTATTTTCAAAACGAATTAGGCCATGATTTACTTAATCTAGGTAAAAAAAAACAGTTTTTTTTGTTAACTTTAACGCCCTGTATCTTAGAAATAAAGCAAGTCCGGACATATGTTCAGAGGGACTTTTTTCATAAAAAGACATTAAAAATCATCATCTTAAGTTTTGTAACGTAGTTAGGAAACACCGTGTATATGTATACAGGGTGACTCGAAATGTGAGGTCATAAATAATAAGGGTAAAAAAGTAAGCCAAAATAATATTAGTACTTTATATAAAGAAAGGTTGGATTGTGCTTCCTTAGTAAGATATTGACCTTCATAGTTTGAAAAAAAACTTAATTCAATTATAACTTTGTAACTGTTGCCACAGTACCAATGATATTTGGGCATTTATATACCCGTATACCATATTTAAATCGGTATCTTTGAACGTCTTTAAAGAATTGCATTTTAAATCCAAACATACTAGCATTTTGTATGTAATAAAAAATCCATTTTTTGGAAATTTAATATGTGGTGTATTAAAAAATTAATGTTTGTGAGCCTCTTAACATTGTAATACAGATAAAGACATTAAAATAAAAAAATCGTCCCACCTTGTATAATTCTGAGTTACCGAACAGCCATTTACCTATTTCCATCTTTTGGAGTACCAGCATTATTTTGGCTCACTATTTCACCCCTATCAATTATTACCACACCCTGTATATACCCTAATATCAATCGAGTTACAAGTGCCTGGCCAAAATGAAAAAAACTAAAAAATATTCTGTATATCCAAAACGTATTAAGTTAGCCATGATTTACTTTTATAATTGAATTTTGAAAGATTTGTTCTATCTCTTTTAGTATTCGCTATACCCTGCAATGTCAACAAAAAGGCGCTACCCTGTACATACATTAAACTGAGCCCTTTTAGTTCAAACAAATTGTCCTTGACCAAACGTATTATGTCCAACATCGTATTTAAAGGATATGGAGCGATCTGTTACGTTCCAATATTACATTACCAACATTAATTACGAACAAAATGTAACGACTCGAACAAGCCGGAACGGCCCGATTCCGCTTCCGGGCAGTGGGATCCCAAGAGTCGTTCGGAATCATCGGCTCTGACATGTGCTAATGGATGGCAAGCTTAGCGATGAACCTGTGTCGAATTTAATGTTTTTCTTTTTGGCTCTTTAATAAATCTTTAGGTAATACTTTAAGTAAAATATTGGGCTAAATATATTATACAGATTGTTGGAGAAATAATTTTCGTAACTTTAAAAGGCGATTCCTTGCAATAATCGAAGCAAAAAAGTACATAATAAATTATGTCTGAAAATCAATCGTTTTTGAGAAAACTGAGTCGTAAATAAATAATTTTTTCCTAATTTTATGATCTGTACTTTTAATTATCGCTATATTAAGGGCAATTTCTTAAAAATAGAGTAATAGTCGATGTTAACTATGTAATTTTACGATAGATCATCTGTTCCAATAATCTTATGTAGCATGTCCTTGAAATTGAAAATTAGCCATTGTCAGATACGCGGAATTATCCAATGCTAGATAGGCGGACTTGCACTATCCCCGAAGATATGTTTTATCATATTTATGTAATTCGATTAGACACATTACTACTACAAAATGTCTTACTTAAGATTCGTTGTATTATAGATTGAAGTCTGGAGGTCCCGATTTGTTCGGCATACAATAACAACCACATTCAACACTACTCTCATGCCCTTTAATGTCATTTAAACCTCCTTAGTCCATGAATACACATCAGTTGGCAGTTAGCCAATCGAATAAGATATTGTTGGTATGTCTAAGCAGAGCGTTCAGACAACAATCATAAACCCTAAGTCTTTGGACGTACTGACTTTCGGAGAGAGAGTACATTTGCTTTACTATATATGTTTTTTTTTGTGAGTTGAACACTACCAGGTTAAAATTTAAAAAAGAACACATGCCCCTAAGTATCTTTCTAAGGGGATTAAATTTAGATGTTACCTAAGCAATCAGAAGGTCCACACCAGATTTCTTTTTTTGCTTGTATCTTACAACTGAAAAAATCCTATAAATTTCTAAACCAATTCTAGATAATCAGCTTGTCACTAAGACAGGCATGATCCTGTCCAAACTTTGTACCTACTTTGTTTTTCAGTTTCCTTTCCAATAGGCAAATATTAGATATTGTAGATGGTTTTTTTCTTGGGACAAACTAAATATAAGGTTGGTACTCCACCCCCAGGGCTCAGCATTGACACCAGCTCTAAATTTAATTTATATTTTTCGTGATGGAACCTACTGCCTGTCGGGAACTGCCGTCTCCCTTTAATCCCAAAATGATTACCATATCTATATTCCATATACCCTGATTACCATACATTATTACATTTTCTCTTGCTTAAGAGACCCATAAATAGTATATAAGCAATATTTATTAATTAAGAATATCAATTAAAAAACAAATTACCTTTTTAACTCTTAGCATTTACGTAGATGCAGCTTAAAATTAAAACCATTAAATTTTATGCTTTTTTAAAACTACTGCATATCTGCAGAACTAACGGCTGATATTCTCCATTCTGCATCGTTTCTTTAAAAGTTCTAGTAATATAAGTGTCATTAGTTAACATAACTGTTGGTCTCCAGCCAATTATTACAGATATAATAATTGGCTGGAGACTAACAATTATAAACCTTAAGTCTGTGGACATACTGACTTTCGGAGAGAGAGCGAAGTACTTTTGTTTGCTATACACGTCAATTGACTTTCTGTGTGTTAAAAGCTAACAGGTAGATATTAAAAGAAACGCCTGCATGTAAATATCTTTCCAATGGAATAAAAGTTAAATATTCTTGACTTGAAATAAAGAGCCTACTTAGTTAAAAAATATATCTTTTGTCGAAAGATACCTAATTATTCAAAAGGTTTAGATCTTTGTTTTTCTGCTTATTTCTGACAACTGAAAAAAATTGTATGAATTACTTAAAGAATCTCCAAATATTGTTCTTGGTTTTTCAGTTTCCTTCCTCATGGGCAAATATTAGATAATGTAAAGGGTGATTTAAATTGAGTTTTTACATTAAAAGTATTAAAAAAAAAGAAATATATTTCTTTTTAAGTATTTATTTTTCCTTTGAAATTAGTTTATTACAATTATGTATAAAAAATGATATTAAGTAAATGACCTCCGTGGCTCATGTGGCATGACGTCCATTTCCAGAAAATTTCGACTCCTACGAGGCACAAATCAGGTCTTATGTTGGCAATTTTATTCTTCTAGACTTTGCTCTTGAGAAACCGTAAAAAAATAATCTAAAAGAGTTAACACACGACAAATTGATATGGCCGTAACGTAAAATAATGCGACAACTTGCCGCGCAGTAATTGTATGGATTTTCCTGGTGTGTGACGTTGTTCAGTCGTATATTGCTTTATGACTGTTTTGTTTATATTTTGTCCTTAGAAATGTTATGTTGTCTTTGACAAATTCGGTGGCGTTTAAAAAAAATAATTTTGTAATGTGGAAATCCAAATTTAATCCCCCTTTAGATGGTTCTTTTTCTATCTTTTAACAAACTAAATCTGGGGTAGGTGCCCCATTGCCAGGGCTCAGTTTTGACACCAGCTCTCTATTTAATTTACAGTTCTCGTAATGGAACCTACTTAGTGTAGGGAGCTTCCTTCTCCCTTCATTCCAAAAATGATTACATTACGTGTCAATAAAGTTTCTCTTGCATAAGACATCCACGGTACGACTTTAGCCTTAAAGGACTGGACTGAGATAAAAAAAAATATGTTTTCCTGTTACTTTTTAATTAGTCCTATGTTCAAAAAAAGCATCTTATAATAAAAATATTATATCAGCAATACACTTTAATTTAGAATATTATTAGAAATACAAATTACCTTTTTTACTCTTACCATTTACGTAGATGCAGCTTGAAATTAAAACCGTTAAATTTTATGCGTTTTTAAAACTACTGCATATCTGCAAAAGTAATGGCTGATATTCTCTATTCTGCATCGTTTATTTAAAAGTTCTAGTAATATGAGTGTCATTAGTTAACATAACCGTTAGTCTCCAGCCAATTATTAGAGATATAATAAAGATATGGAGCGCTGCAAAGACAATGGAGAGTTTTGCAATTAAAAAAGCTAATCATAAAACTTACCAGGTGTATAAGTATGAAATACGGATTTCGGACAACAGAAGGTGCACTAGTACATTTTGTGTTATAAAAATTTGACACTGCACCATTTTCTGTGCCATCAACAAGCTTTACACAAGCACTATAATAGACTAAAAAGTGTGTTTATTAGGTTGTATCGTTATGTTAATTAGGTATGTTAAAATTGCATAAATTGTTTGCTTGCTTGGTCCAGAAGAAAGTCTTTTTGCATTGTATATTACCAGGAAATGAAACTGATTTTATTTTAAGAAATTCAAGCATCATCTTAATCAACCCCAAGACCAAATTGATTTGGCAAAGAGACGATGCTCTGCATTTGGTGGTGTCAAAGAGGGCTCGGTCTGTTTTTTGCTATTAAAACCCGAAAAATGACTGATACTAAATAATATTAATAAAAATCAGAAAATTAAAACCCTTCGCTGCTTGAAACATGGCCAGAATACCAAAACAGATAATGAAAAATAAATTTTCTTCATAATAATGCCCCATCACGTACGTCAAAATCGGTGCGACACATTTGGTGTACCCTTTTAAGTTCTAGAACCGTTTTTCGGAACGAATCAAAACAGTTTTAAAAGGAACACCAAGAAACAGTGGAATTTGCCCTTTGACATGACATGTATGAGATTTGACAGATTTATTTTTCTTTGTTTGGTTTTTGTTTAAGTCATCCGTGGTTTATATATTTTTTTCGGGTTAAAGAATTAACCACAATAAATTGTTACAGTAAATTTACTTTTTGCCTTTTGGCAAATATCATCATGTCTATTAACTGTATTGAGTTTCCTTACTTTCAAAAAATATTTCAATTAAAACAAAGTTACGTATTTTTGTCCAAATTTCCATATACTCGAAGCACTATGGGGCGGTTCTAAATCATAAAAGGAATACACCAATTGGGAAGTTCTGTCATTACCACTTGTGTGCATTGGTGGGTTACAGAGTTAGATTAGATTAGATTAGATTAGGAGGTGAACTGCATATCCTCTTACACTACAACCTGCTCAGGTTTATTGTGTATCCTTTGTCCATAGTTAAGAGCACGCTATCCAAGCCGGTCTGTTTTTATCAGACTTCACAAGCTTGAAACCGGCTCCTTGGTAAATCTTGCCGTTTTAGGTTTTTCTTTACCCAGTCTTGTAAACCGTAGACGACCAAGGACTTCACAGTAGCACCATACGTGTTCTGCGGTTTCTTCCTCCTCTTGGCAGAACGTACATAGGTTTTCTTATACTAGGCCCATGATTTCCAGGTATTTATTTAATCTGCAATGTCCTGTTACTTGACCCACTATTTTTCTTACTGCCTTCAGGTTGTAATTCAGAAGGTCTTTAATTCTGGCGAGTAAGCCTTAATGATAATTTTTGCTTAAAGCTGTCCTGGTGTTCTCGTCCACCAGTCTTCTTATTCCTTCATAATCCAAGATCTAATAGATGACCTTACTTATGATGGAATACCACAGTAGGGCTCGGGACCTACTATTGTCCCGCCAACCCCTGCTTTGCCAATTTATTAGTGTTGGGTTTTTGAATGGATTTCCACAAAACAAAATCGATAAGTTTAAATTAATGTAATTGAGAAAAATAACGATTAAAAAAGAAAATACAAAAAGCAATTACATGTAAGCGGCGAAACGAGATCTTAAAATACAAGAAGGCGACTGATTAAAACAAAAATTATGGCTATATGGTCTAACTTAAGATGACTCATTCATTCGCGGCATATCGCTCGCTGCCAATATAAACAATAACATTTAGGTTACGGTGACACATATTAAAGTTATGCAGTGTAATAAAAACATAGTATAAATGTATCAAAATGTGGTCACTACTATCTGTCAAATGTCATCTATCAAATGTCATCAGTCATCTGTCATATGTTAAAAATTACGTGACTTAAAAATTGGCCGTTTGAAAAGAAAAAGTATCACAACATAACCTCACTTTTAAAAGAAGAGTAGCGCCAGCTACCATTGGCGTTTGCAATATCTGGCGCTAGTTACCATTGGCTTTAGCATCATCTGGCGCTTAGGGCTCTGGGACCACAGCATTCGTCCGGCGTCTAACGCACACGATAACGCCCCTCCCTCCCGCTTGAGCAAATCACCCAAAGCCACAAGGTTAAGCGAATTACCCAGAGCCCCAGGCTTAAGCGAATCACCCGGCGCCTCAGGCTTAAGCAAATCGCCCAGAGCCCCAGGCTTAAACATCATGGCAGGGCGGGCTTACACCTGGAGCGGCGGGCTTACACTCAAGGCGGAGGGACAGTCCGGGGGAAAACTAGTGTGGCCTTTGGATTAGAGAAATAAAATTTGGCAAAAGGATAGTTGCCGCGAATTATTTCAAGGTCAAAACGCATATACAAAGATAGCTGTGGTAAATTATAAACGTTAAAAAACAAAGTTAAATAAATAAAAAGCAGTGTTTTTGTTAAAGCAATTATTTTTAAATAAAAAACATACATTGTTGCCATATTGCTAGCTAATTCTTAGAATAATGCCTTATAAAATAAAATAAAAAGCAGTATTTGCAGTAAAGCATTTATTTTTAAATTAAAAAAAACATTGTTGCCATATTGCTAAATAATTCTTAGAACAATTTCTTATAAAATAGGATATTTAAACTTTTCTCACAAATCCTGTAAATGGTAAATATTTTACAAGTTTGTCATGAATAATTAAACAATAAGCACTTGAGCTGGCAGGAAAGTTTTATTTTGTTTCAATCTCTATTCTTGCATTAATGATGCCAGAATTCAGGAAATGCAAAAAATATATATGATTTACTAAAAGCTACCGTTTTAAGAACGCTGTTATATTGGAAAATACATATAGACCTTTGGCTTAAATAATACCATTTACACCAAAGTCCTTAAAAAGGCGTCAAAGTAAAAAAAATTCTTAAACACTAATAAAAAAAACACGAACTTCTCTCAACTTTACCAGTCCCGTTAAAAAACAAGACTATATAGCTGCACACGACGATATTGTTGGTGAGATACCGGAACAAGATCAAATAATGGAAGAAGAAGACGAAACATTGGAAACTGATTTAAGCAGAACCATTTATGAGCACCATCCTAAAAAAGGTTACATTAATGATAATGCCTTTAGAAATGACCCACAATTTAATCCTGTTCAGATTGATAGCATTTCGGAAAAATCCTTTCGGACATATCTAGATCAGTATGATCCGCTACCTAGAGAATATGTAAGAGGCTTTATAAAGATACGGAAAACGAGTACGATCGAAACTATTTAAAACATTATATGGCTACTAATCATTTAACTTTTGGTAATCCTCGGCTTCAATTTAACGGCCCGGGTTTAAGGAGAAAAATTTTTGGAACTCCTGGTCTATATGAACCTATATTCAAGACCAATCCGTTAAAAAACAAATTTACAGCACTAAACGGGCGAGCATTTGCGAAATTGGTTTTGCTAGAATGCTAGCAAGAGAAATTTTGAAGAAAAAGAAAAGCATGTTGAAAACAGAGGTGTCAAGCACATGTTGACAATTAAACCATTACTCGATCGTTTAAAAGAGGAGCGTATAAAAAAACCAAAATTACGCGATAAACAGTTGCGAATTACAAGATTACAAAATCCTTAATGCTACGGTTTACCAATTGATATCAAACATATATTTACCAATAATAAAACTTATTATATTTACTTGGATGATCCAAATGAACTTGTGGATAAATTAGAATTGTTAATGGCTAGCAATAAAGTTGGTTTTATTTATTTAACACTGTATTTTAACGTTTATTATCTAACCGCAGGCAGCTATCTTGGTATATGCGTTTTGACCTTAAAATCATTGGCGACAACAACTATCCTTTCTTTAAATTTTATTATTTTAGTCCTAAGGCTCAACTAGTTTGCCTCCTGGACTATCGTAGAGCTACTCTTCTTTTAAAAGTGAGGTTATGTTGTGATTCTTTTTTCGAGCGGCCAAGTCACGTGATTTTTGATATATGACAGGTAACTGATGACATTTGACAGATAGTAGTGGCCACGCCCTAAATAATCCGTTGAGCAAGATTCATCGTAATCTGATCCGCCATGTTTACACTCTAATCCTATTGGTCAAATAATTTTTGGTTAGGCCGTATTGGTCAGAAAAACCCACAGGTTTGGTTTAATTCAATTGGTCGAGCCATCCCATTGGTTAGGGGGAGCCAAGTGGGAGGTGCCAAGAGTGGGGCGGAGTCAAATGGGGAGGAACCAAAGTGAAAGGAGTGGGGGTTCCTAGGGTAACCATATGCCTACTAGCATAGTTTTGACATACATGCCTTAAGCTTCCTCCAAACCACGTACTCGACGGGACAGCAGCGCGGCGTCAACGCATTTAAACACGTTGTAATACATTGAATCCTTGCCTAGCATTTAAACACGCGCGTCACCTTGATGTCCCACCCGGCCTGTCACGGACGTGTTTTTATATGACATTGACGCGCTAATGTCCCACTGACGTCACGTCGCGCTTGCTGTTTACCGGAAGCTTTATTAGGAATGGCATTTTCATAAACATTACAAATTAAGTTTTAATAGGTAGTTGCTGTGTTTTCTACTACAAAACGCATTTTTATACAGATGTCCGTAATTTGTACGTTTGTATAATCTCTCTATTTTACTTCGTTTTTAATTATCCCAGAGCATCGAATAAAATAGCACGGTTTAATTAAAAAGATACAATTTTTAACCAAATAACCACGTTTTATCTAGTAAAGTTTCGTAAATAAAAATTTGTGTTTGCCATTTTATTTGGCGATAGCACTGCAACAATTTTCTGCATAGCGACATTTTTTATGATAAACAGGCAATTATACATGGTGTCCGGAAATTCCGTTCGTATGTTTTAAGGGGTGATTCTACACAAAAATATATGTAAAATAGTTTTTGAACTAATAAATGAATAAAAAACGATTTTTTGGCACTGTCAGTTTGTATTCCTAATATAAAATTCTATATTAAAAATTAATCTTTGTTATTTATTCTTTAATTAGATAGGAATTTGACCATGCCAAGAAATGGTTTTTATTTATTTACGCGAAAACCGTACATCAAACAAAAAAGTCAAGAAACCAAATTTGTTCTAAACTAAATGGGGATTTAAAAAATAATTTTATTTAAAAAAATGCAGTGGCGTACATTTTTTCTTAAAAATATTGACCCTAAACCCCTTATAGACGACGTGACACTGGTAAAATTTGTCTTTTGGTGCATAGGAGATTTTTTCAAATATTTTAAAAATATCTAAATTGGCATAAAAGCTGTAATAAAAAACACGATTAAAATTAAATTTTTAACACCTCGTAGTTCAAAAACTATGACGTTTAGAACATATGTTCATATGAACTTTTTCTCATATATTTTTGTGTAGAATCACCCCTTAAAATATACGAACGGAATTTCCGGACACCCTGTTTAAAAATGTTTTGGTATTAGATATTTCTGTTTTTAAGTTTTTAATGTTTTGTGCATTGCAAAAACTGACTTTTCGTAGTGTTATTGTGGTCGGCAACCTAGTTTGTACCGGACTCCTTATCAGCAAACATTTATATTTACTTTTTTATATCATTAATTTGGACCCTCTTTAGGCAGTGTTGGGTTGAATACTAAAATTCGGTGTTCGAATACGAATACTAAATACCGTATAAAAAAACTATTCGAATACTTATTATTCGAATACTGAGTATTTATTCAGGATAGGGTATTCATAAATACTAAATACCGAAAGAGAGGGGGTCTGACCTCTCTAGAAAACATCACCATTGTCTTTTTCAGTACTTAAGTTTTGAAAACTAAAAACAAAACCATTCCTTTAAAAAATCTTAAAAAAAATCGACGTCCACTTATTGTCAGTACTTTAATTTTGAAGGACAAAAAAGATTAATATTCATTTGTTGTCACAACTTTTATTTTAAACATTTTAATTATATAAATAAATTAATTATAATATTGGGTACTTGCAATCCAGGTATATTTACATTCCGATATTGGGATACTTGCAGTTTAAGTATTGGAATACTACTATTCAAATTTTGGTATTCGAATACTTCAAATCCCGGTATTGGAGTACTACCATTTACATTTAAAAACGTTATTTAGAATACAAAATTCAAAATACTGATAAAAAAGTATTCAGCCTCTTACCGAATACCAAACACACAAATATATTCGAATACTCTTTGAATACCAGCCCAATTTTTTCTAAATAAGATCCAAAATACCAAGTATTCGAATACTACCCAGCTATGGCGTCAGATAAAGTTCAAAATTGTTCCTTGGGATCAGATTCTTCTTGCCCTGTGATACTGCAATCATGGGCGTCGCTAGGTTTTTAAATTTAGTTTATGCAAAGACAATTGTTGTTTAACTGTAGACTCACAGAACAATGCTAAATTTTTGGTCATCAGTTTGGACGCTGGCTTGGCTGAATTTATGAAGCGGCAAATTATACGTACTTTTTACGTGTGTACTTAATGGATACCCGCTTTATAAATTCCACGAAGCGAGCGTCCAAGCTGATGACCAAAAATTTAGCATTGTTCTGGGTGCCTATAGTGAAACTACAATTGTCTTTGGTTTATCTAAAAACTGAGACATGGAACCCACACTAAATTTATACTAGATGCTACTAATGCTAATAGGAACATTTTGGTACAAAAAAAATAATTTGGGCTTTGCGAAAAAAGTTAATTTTTTGGTTGCCCCCTCCCTCCTATAAAAATATAAGTTTTAAAAGCAAATCCTCTATTTGTAAATTTTCCGTGAGTTTGATCAAATTTTATCGACAGATCTTAAATTTCGAAAAAATATCTTAGTTTTTTAATAATTAGGGGCATCTGAAAATCTTGCATAAAAAAAATAATACAGAGTGGGAATATTTTGAGTGGCAATAGTTTTTAAAAAATACAGATATTTTGAAAAATTTGGGATTTGTCGATAAAATTTGATCAAATTTAAAAAATACAAATAGAGGATTCGCTTCCAAAATTTAGATTTTTTTAAGAGGAGAAGGGGGGCCAACAAAAAGTAAATTTACTAAAAGGCGCCTTTAGAACCCTGTATTTTGAATTAAGAGAATATCCGTTTTTTTCTAATCACTTCTGACTTCTCGTGAATGCAGAGAAATGGCTATTTAACATGCCCCCCACAACCAAAATTGGTTAGGATTCGAATACTTGGTATTCTGAATGGTATTCAGAATACACTTGTCTGAAATTTGAATAATATTTGAATATAGCTGTGTGATTGGTATTTGGTATTCCACTAAATACTTTTTTGGTCAGTATTCAGGAATATGGGTTGTGAATACTGCTTTTAAATCATAATATTTATATCCTTGCTTTTTAAATATATTTTGATATTCAGATCCTGTATTCGAATCCTGGTATTAAAATCCCGGTATTCGAATACAGTTTTTAGTATTAGAATACTTGCTTTGTATTTATATTTTGTTATTTAAGCGCATATTCGAATCCTGATATTCAAATACAGCGGTATTCGAATATTTTTTTATTTGTATTCACATCCTCAGTATACAAATACGTTTTAAAATACGGTATTCGAATACAAGATTTATTACTCGGCAAAACTTTGCCTCTGGGTCATCCTGATGCCTTCAAAATTAAATATAGAAAAATGTATTTACTCCACAATTTTACGTTCTTGACTTAGCCTTAGGCAAAAGAAATATATTTATTTAAAAAAATATGAACCCAATGTTATTTTTCATTTTTTTGTCAGCCTGTTCGTGTAAACAAATACCTTCAGAAGTTCTGAGTATAATCTTACAAATAATTTGGAAGCTAAAAATTCTTTTGTCTCGCGAAATTCTTTTATTGTTAAAAGTATTCGCAAAGCTAAAAAACCGTATCTTTTTTATCATACATACCAGCTCTGAATTTTCTTGGAACTATTTTTAAAATGATTTTTTTTAAATGGTTTATTTATTGGCTATGGGATCAATAAAACATATAACAATAAATTTTTATAATACAGGGTGTTTCAGAACTATGGAATCAAAGTTTAAGGTGTGATTCCTTATGTTATTTTATGAAAAAAGTTTATATAAACATTAGTCCAGAATTGCTTCCTTACTAAGATACAGGGCGTTAAAATTTAGAAAAAAAACAGTTTTTTCTAAATATTTTTAATACGCTATGGCCGATTTGGATAAAATTTGGTGCATTTGTTTAATGTAATAAGGCGCTTATTTAGCCCTAACCATATTAATAATATTATGTCCAGTGGCGTATCAGTGGGCACAGCAACTTAAATTATTGAGCAAAAAAGTACGCTACTGATTTTTTTACGTTTTTATATTTTTTTATAATTAGGCATTTAATAATACATCTTTTTAGGCTCTTGTATTTTTTTCGTATCGTTCGTATGTTTTCGAGAAAAAAAATTAAAGCCACTTTAAGTCATTGTAAAAAGTAGCCCAAACAGCATAAAATAAAATCTAAAATTAAAAAATTAGGATTCTATCTTAGTAAATAGGAAAAATGACAATTTTCGATAAAATACACGACTGCTAATTTATTTCAAGGAAAATGTTTATTAAATTTTCATTTTTGCTTTTAATATCATGCTGTCAATGGGTACTTTTTAAAGGAAATTAAAGTAGCTTTAATATTTTTTTCGAAAAACGAAGGTAGATACAAAAAAAATAAAAGATAATAAAAAGCTGTATTATTAATTGCCCAATTATAAAAATATATAAAAATATTTAAAAGTCAGTGACGTACTTTTTTTCACAATAATGTAAGTTGCTGTGCCCACTGAGACGCCACTGGCCATTATTTTAACAACATGGTTTGGGCCAAATAAGCGCCTTATTACTTTAAATGAATGCACCAAATTTTATTCAAAGTGGCCTAAGCATATTCTAAATATTTATAAAAAACTTTTTTTTCAAATTTTAACGCCCTGTATATCAGTAAGGAAGCAACTTCGGACATATGTTTATAGGGACATTTTTAAATAAAATAACATAAGGAATCACACCTCGAAGTTTGATCCCGTAGTTCTGAAATACCCTGTATATTAACCAATTCTCCTTTTCTTTTAGGTTAATATAAAAGATTTCTTATAATAGTTGTAAAAAGGCATAAAACCGATCGACTATTGAAACGTTGTAAAATAACCATATCAAGAATATGACATACCTATATATATTTTAATTGCTGTAGGATATTGTAAATAATAAAGGGAAGCGACAAGAAATACACACACAAAACACATTTTGTTTCCAGTCCTTTTATTGCCACCATGTGTAGCAGAAAAAACACTTGTCTCGATACCGCCCCATACAAAGATTATAAAGACATAAAGTCGAGAACACAAAATTTTATTATCGAATAAAAGTGAATTTCGTCTAAATGTAAATATTTCCCTGGTGGTCCCTGGTTGTTTTTTCAATATAAAGTTTACATGGGGTGCGTTTACATTTGGAGCCAGTTCTTCGTAAAACCGTTAAATATGGGCCCTACAAACTTATACAGTGAGGACATAAATAGTCCTCCCCCTTTCTAACTTTTGTACTCTAACTTTATAAAATTTGGGTGTGGCTAATGGGAGAACATAAACTACTTTTTGACGTAAAAAGAATAGTTGCAACAGTCAAGATGGCGGATGGGCGCCATCTTAAGCAAAAAAATTAAGTGAAAAGGGGATTTTATGGCACATCATTTTAAACCTCCTGACGAGTACTTTACAACCCTAGAATATAAAGTTAATACCTTCACCTACTACAAAATGGCGGCACTTTAAACATTACTTAAATACCTGATTTGAATGGCCATACTTCCGAAACTAATAGAGTTATATATACTTAATGTGGTATTTTTTTAAAGCTCTTTTTAATGGTGATACTAATAATAATATACAAGGTAGGACAAAAGTGGATATTTTTTGATAAAAGCACTCTCTATGTTATATCACCATAAAAAGAACTTTAAAAGAGCTTTAAGAAAATACAACATTATGTACATCTAACTTTATTAGTTTCGGAAATATGGCCATCCAAATCAGGTATTTAGGTAATTTATAAAGTACCTCCATTTTGTTGTGGGTAAAGATATTGACTTTATATTCTAGGCTTATAAAGTACTCGTCAAGAGCTTTAATATAATGGGCCATAAGACCCCCTTTCCATTTTTTTCTAATATGGCACCCATCCGACATCTTGATTGTTGCAACTATCAATTTTTTTAAAAAGTAGTTTAACCCGATCTCGATATCTTATCCCATTCAAAAAATAAAATGGGGGAGGACTTTTAATATCCTCACTGTATCATCAGAATATCGTTTAAGAAAAATATTAAATAAATTATAATAAAAAAATATTTTAAAAATATACAAAATCAAATTATATTGGTAGACATTTCTGATACCAAAATGGTATTTAAATTAGATTCAATTCACTTCATTCAAGGGTATTTTTCTCACATGCGGCTAGTTCTGGTTAGTTTCGAAAAAATGCAAGAGATCAAATCTTTTCAGTGCATTTCTTTAAAGCCTCCCATTTTTTGAACCAGTTAATGAAGGAAAAAAATGAACTCTGGAATAAGAAGTGATGCATAAATACTATATTTAAGTGTCATATTGACATATTATGAAAATGTGTCTTCTGGCACATTATGCTTCTGACAAGTTCTTTTCAACTCTTTACCTAGTACAAAATGACATTACTTTAAAAATTACCTATATACCAAATTTGGATGGTCATATGTCCAAATCTAATAAAGTAAGATGTACTTAATGTGATATTTTCTTAAAGATTTTTTTAATGGTGCGAAAATCACCACTAAAAAGAACATTTAAAGAGCAACTCAGGTATTTAGGTGATTATTAAAATACCGTCATTTTGTAGTAGGTGAAGATATTGACTCTATATTCTAGGGTTATAAAGTATTTGTCATGAGCATTAAAAAAGGTGCCACAAGACCCGCTCCCCCTCAAACTATTTTTTTCCAAGATGGCGCCTAGCGGCTATCTTAACCTTTCCTTTTTCACGTGTTATCTGAGAGACACAATCTATCTTTAAAACGATGTCACGTTTCTTTTAATTTTTTTTTTTGTTAATTAATAATTAGGTTTTTTTGCAATATTTTTTGGATCTATTCTGTCTGTTTAGTCACTGTTATAATAACTGATTGGTTTAATTTCAATATGAACTTTTAACAGGGTAATAAACGGTTATTGTATCTCATTGATACAGCGCGACTGCAATTATTTTTCACTTACTTATTTCATTCTCTTTTTTCCTTACAAAAAGTAGCTACAAATTAAAAAGGCATACAATTTGGTAAACAAAAATGATATTGCCAAAATTTACAAAATTTTAATCATAAAATTCATACATTGGTTTTTACACAATTAGTTGTGGTATCTCAAAGAAACTGGCGTAGATTAGGGAGGGCAAAGTACAGTTTGTACGTGGAAAGATCTTGTAATTGCTTTTGCAATATGCACAATATGATGTTTTAGGACAATGACAAATCAGTAAATTTATTTTTTGTAAGGCGAGGACCTTTTTGTTTTTTGGCTTTTTAATTTTTTTTTGGCTACAAAACGAGGTTAAAACATACTTTATCCATTGCGTTACCCCCCTCCCCCAGGAAATAAAAGTATCTACGCCAGTGTTCAAAGTTACATTCCGACCACCTTTGTCAGATTTTAAACGCGACTAACCGAGTGTTAAAATTTGTGTCTGTCACTAGCAATTTAAAATATAGTATTCATGCATTAATTTTATATACCAAAGCTATTTTTTTCTTTAATTTATTTGGTTAGAAAAATAAGAGAAGAGGAAAAAACATTTAAGAAATGCATTGTATATTTTCCTCTGATTAACTTAATGATGTACGTAATTTTGAAAAGTAGTTTCCAAATACGTATATAAAAGAAGTTAGAAGTATCATATTGTCAGATTCTCGAACTTTTTAAAAGATTGTTTCGTACCAAGCTAAAGATTTCTTCATTATTTTTCATCAATTTTTGGCGTACAACCAATTATAACCGCGGTAATAATTGGTGACAATTTTGACGTATAATACATTGTTTAAACGTCAACATAACCGATTGGTAAATACCGTTTTAGAATTGATTCTTCGCCTAAAATTGATGTTTATGTGAGTTATACAGTGGGATTCAAAAATCTATTACCAAACTAGGCGGTGATTCTACATGATAACCTCATGTTACAGATCAAATTTATAGTAGCTAGTAATAATCAAATAAAAAAATAATAAAAAACAATGTGGGTAGGGAGAGTCAAATCGGTTTTTGTTTAAACAAAACATTTTGAAAACAAGCATTAAAAATGTAACTCTGAGAAGTCGTGACTCGAAAGCCAATAACATTTGGAAAAAATTACATTATCTCTACCATTATTTTATTATCTATTAGGTTTTATCATCGATTTTTTAGTCACCCTGTATAAATCTACAAGTCATATTATGTTTTCCTTAAGATTCTACTTATTAATCCTTGTAGAAGTTACTACCCCTCATTTTATAGATTCTACAATCAGGCAATATACGTGCGTAAATGCTATATGGGGTTTTAGAAAAAAACCGTCTGAAAATTAAACCGTCGACCTTAGCCAAATCATACACTAAATTCCTTTTACCAAACTTGCTTTGTACTGTTCTGAAATTTACCGCTGCAACGAGCCCGCATATTCAAACAGAACGCTATCAGGTGCTCCTGGCTAACCACGCTTCCCACTGCCGCGGACACCCTGTATATATAAACTTAACCATTGTTTTATTATCTAAGTATTAGGTTTCGTCATCGATTTTTGCGTTACTCTGTATAAATTCACCAGACACATTGTTTTTTTCAAGATCTTACTTATTGATTTTTGTAGAAGATACAGAATACGAATATTACTCCGTATTTTATAGATTCTACAGACGGCCAATATACGTGCGTAAACGCTATATGGGGTGGCTTAAAGCACCCCAGCAAAAACAAATATATTTTGGCATTTGTTTATTTTTATGTCTAATGTTTCGTCTGTTATTTATTTTATATGTTGTGTCCCTTTTTATGTCGACTGAAATAACATTTGTTTTATAGCCATTTTGTAGAGTTTATAAGCAAAATTAAAATTCTTTGTATAAACATCCCCTAGAGTATTATAGTATGACAGGGTTGGATTCTAAACAGGGTAATATTTTGGTATGGACTTTTAGATTTCTTTTAAGAAGGACAAGTTATTAGGTTTCTTTAAGTCCATGGGCGTAACCGGCATTTTCAAATTATTTTATTTAGGGAGACATGGAACCTAAAACAAACTTACAGGCTGTTACACATTTAAAGACCAACATTAAAATGTTGGAAACCATAAGATACCTATACATAATATCCCGTTTTAAAAATTTAGCAATGTACAGACGCACTGAAATTCTCCGAAAAAAAAATTTGGTAAATATTTTTAATTATTACACATTGACACTTTTTTCGTTCTACAAGATATTGCCATTAAATTTTGGCTCCGATGTTTCGTCTTTGAGTCGCCATCATCAACTTTGTTTTTTTTTAATATGAGGAATATTTGGTTAGTATAAGTCTGACCAAGCTCATTTACTTGGTATCTATAAAACTTTCATTTTTTGAAGTTATAAAGCCAGGCGTAACCTTCACATTTTAAAAATATTTTAATTTATACAGGGTTACTTACAAAAGCGTAACGGTAAAAAGTTAGGATTTTTTAAATGGATCGCCCCGTATTTTATATTTTTGTTAAATTCGTCTTTACATTCTTACACTTTTTATGGTAATGGGTTTTACATATAGGGTTAAATCTTTAAATTTAGAAAATATTGTAGTTTCCTTTCGAAAAGTAAAAAATTTAGAACATTTTTTATAACGCTACCATTTTCCCAAATTAGATTTTTTTTTGAAGTTGGCTAGCCAGGCAATTACCTAAGAGATCATATTAGTAAATTTTAAAAAGAAAATGTATTTTAATTATACACGTTAACTAGGAAACAGTGGTAAACCCGGAAAATTAAAACCTCCAAAACTATCTTGTTTTAAATAAAACACCCGGTATTTTCTTTTATCATTGGTTCAGGCCTTTCTCTACCAATAAATTTCCTTAAAGTTACCCTATACCCTATACCTAAGTCAAGTAGTTTTTGTATGGTTTTTTAATTTTGTGTTTTTTTTTAATAATAAATCAAAAAGCGTAACGATTTATTCAAAATTTATTCAAAACCTAATGGTTATTAATTGGTCCATTTTAAAATAGGAAAATAAGAATATATTATATCACAAGACCTATAAATTTTATCGAATAAACTATACAACATATTCTGAGAAATATTTCTCTTAGAAAATGGTTGAATGTGTAATAATTTAATAAAAGCACGAGAGCGCACGGCGGTGGAGGGTTTTTATTTTACTATTAAAAACTCTAGATCGCAAAGTGGCCGAGGATTTTTTAAAAATATTGTCTATGAAACTGTTTGCCAAATTCAATCTTGCAAAAAATATTTGGATAGTTAAATCAATTTAAATTTGGTGGGCGAATGGTATACAGCTAGATTATTTCCTAAAAACTTATATTTAAGCCAATAACACGAAATTTTATTGATAATAAAGTTTGACATTTTTGACTAAGTTTGACAACCAATATGGATGAGAGAAATTTATTCGTATATAATATCAAAAGGGAGAAAATTTTGCTGGCAAAATATTTTAATTATATGAAAGGTTGTTGCCTTGGCAATTTCGTGAATGATATTTTCAATAATAACACGAGGCCGAAGGCGAGTGGTATTTAATAAATATCATAAACTAAATTGCCAAAAACAACTTGAATAAAACAAGAGAAACATTTTGCCTAAAAATTTTTTTCTTGAATGATATTCGACAAACCTATTTCACGAGGAAAACAAGCCAAACTTCAAACTTTAATTAAAACGGATGAATTATAAAATGGTATTATATTAACAAGGTAGGATTATATTTTATTACAATTTGTATTTAATGTACAGTTATTAAAATTAACAATAGTTTATCCATTCTTTCCAATCAAAGCCTGGTTTTGAGTTTGGTTAACCTGCAGCGATTGAGACGTAGAACTCTACTACGGAAGTAGACTTCTCGAGCTTATAATTTGCTTTTTCAAAAACTGAGAAAACTGCTTCCAAATGGATTTTTTTATTTTGGTGTATTAGGCGGAATATTTTTACATACTGCTTTTTTAATCTCTTACTCACACTGGCTTCCAAATCTCGCATTTTAATTAAAAAGATTCATATTTTATTTTTAAAAATAGGCGACACTTGTCAAACTGACAATAGTTTTTTTATCTCTTTTACTTTAACCTAACTAAGTTTTGCCGCTGAAATACCATCATGGATTTTATCAAGGTAGGAGAAGGTAGGAGTTTTGCCAGTAGAAAACAGGAGGTTGCTAAGACATTTTGCCAATATAAAACACTAGTGAAATAGTCGCTGTTAAACTTAATCACTTATCTATACAAAATGTATTTAGAAAATGGTAGTGGTAGTGTCTTATTGGTCTTTTTCATATTAAGAAAAATAATCATTTGAAAATATTATCTACGCCAGTGAAATGAATTCTAGTTGGCATTAAAACAAACAATTCAAAATGTGAAAAAAGAGTCGAACTGTTAGTTTTTTTTTAACTTAATATTATACTAAAAGAATTTTCTTTATCTTTATTAAAACGATCTTAAAACTATAGTTTTTTAAGAGCAGTAAAAAAACTTTCCTTTGTTCATTTCTGGCCATGGAAGTTTTGATTAGATAAAGTTTTAATAAGTAATGGCAGTGACAATTATAGTTTCAGTAAATGGTTATTTTTATTACTTGATATCCTTCGTTTAAATGATTTTCAATAATGTTTAATAAATCGATTCAATGCTTTGCTTCTGGAATATTGCGGTTCCCCAGCCGTTCCACATTATCAAGATAATTATCTATTGTTTGGAACAATATGTCCATTTGAACGTTCTAATTTGGTTACCGCCAGCCGAGCTAATGGCACTAAATTGCAACCAAATGTGCGATTAAAGTCACTGATAAGATATATGTATGTAATATTGTAAAGCATGATTTAATTTAATATCAATCGTTAAATAAAATTAAAAACACAAAAATAGTCAATTTATCGAACTCTGGTTGGAGGTAACAATTCGGTTTGGTCAATATGCTATAGACAGGACAAAGAAATTTCCCACTACTGAGATGAAAATGTGCCACATACGTTATACGGTTATTCAACTATAGTAAAACACTCTTTATATCCCTGGTAATACTGGTTTTCCAAAAACTTTCTATACGAAATTGTGTGGTTTGGCATATTTTTCATATTATTTTCAGTATCTAAAGGAAATTTAAATCGACTCTGTGTATATCATCATAAAACTACCTGTAAATCTTTTTAATTTATATTTCTAAATAAATTTTATTCTGAAGTTATTTAGGTCTTACATAAATCTGCCCATAGTTTTAATTTACAATGTAGAGACACCTGCAGTCCTTTGCTTATGTTTGGAATTTTATAATTTTTTGTGCCGCGGTATATTGTGATCTAGTGAAGAATTTTTATCATCTTATATTTTCTAAACAAAATGCTTAGTAAATATTAGAGTTGGGTCGTATTCGAATACTCAGTATTCTGAATAGTATTCAGAATACATTTTGCCGGTGTTCGAATAGTATTCGAATACATTTGTGTGTTTGGTATTCGGTATTCGGCAAAATACTATTTTGGTCAGTATTCGGGATTCTGTATTCGAATACTTTGAATACTAAAGAAGTATTCGACGAATATTTTTTGAGTATTCGGATACTGGCGTTCTGAGTATTCGAATACCGAAAAGTGTAAGTGGTATTCGAATACTAAAATTGTCATGATTTGAATAACAATAGGGAAGCAAAATAGGAAAAAAAGGGGTAAGGACCTATTTTTGCTCCTTAATTTTGCCTTGGGTTTTGTTTAGTATTTCGAAACTTTTCGTTTCCAGTATTCGAATACCGATTCCGGGTATTCATGTATTCGAATACTTTTTTTCTTCCAAGTATTCAAATATTCGGTATTCAAGTACTTTCTTTTGCGTATTCAAATACCGATTTTCAGTTTTTGCCCAACTCAGGTAAATATCACCTTAAGCAACAGTTTTTGAGATATTTAAAATAAAACGTTTTATTGCAAACAAATAAAAAATCAGATTCCAATTCCTTACCTTAAAAAAAACATAAATAACCCAAAACCATAGGCGCAATTTGCTTCGGTTTTTAGGGGGGCTGGAGCCTTGGTAGTCCCGAAAGGTATAAGGCAAGCTTCGAGACTTAAAAAAAATAGGGAAAGATAAAGGGATTTACTTGTCATTACTGCCACAAAAATGACCTACAGTTAGGTAAAAGTGGCACTATTGGCATAAAAATCGCTTTCTTTTTTCGCTTTTAGGTTTTAGTCACATAAGTTTCGGTTCGGATACTGGGAATCTTGGGGGGCTAATTTTGTCTAATTTCCTTTTTGGGGGAGCTAAGCCCCCTAGCCCCCCAAATTGCGCCTTTGCCCAAAACACTGGTCTGGATGGTTTGTCTATGGTATTACCTGCGCAAAACAAAAGTTACTTTTTTGGGCGAAAAAATATGTTTGTGCGCTTGGGTATCGGTCATCACCGAGAGTTGATGCGTGGGACCTAAACAGACTATCCGCATTATCGGAAAGAATTTATCAACGCCTTGTCTGGGTTTCTTGTTCGAAGTACGGAGAGCACGGTCCTTAGCTAAAGATCATGTACGGAGAGAACGGTGAGCCCGTATTGTATTCTTCCATGGCTTTTAGGTATGCATGTTCGTAGACGCCCTAATTCCAAAAATGCTTCAAGCCACTACAGATGGAAATGTGGGTTATCTATGGTACCCATGTGCACAATTAATTTTTTTGCTTACGAAAAGTGGTTTTTGATTTCTGTAGGTAATAATATTGGCAAACCATCCATATCACTTGAAAAAAATCCTTAAAGGTTTTAAAAATAACTAATAATTAATTAAAATCCCTAGAAGAATTTATGTTTAAAACGTTTTTAGGTTTTTATTTAAACCTGCCTGGTATTTAATTTTAAAAATGTCTAATCTAATTTTGAATAAGAGAGTTTGATTTACTGCTTGCGTCATGTGCATCTCTGTGCGCTCTCCCGTTTTCAAATTATCGCAATAATTATCCATTATTTGAAAACAATATATCCATATGAACGTTCTAATTTGGTTACCTCTAGCCAAGCTGATGATATTGAACTGCAGTTCAATGTGCAGTTAGGCGTACTGATAAGACTTACATAATATACATTTGAACTAATTTAATTAATATGTGTAAAAATGTATTTAAATAATTTTTAAAAAACATATTTATTTATATGTCTTTTACTCTATACTCTTAAAAAGATGTGAATAATTACAGAAAAAAATGTTTACCATTTCTATAAAATTTTGTAGTACATGTAGTTTATCTCCATTGATACTTTTTAATACAACAAGGAGAAAAATATTCCAATAGTTGTGTTGTTCAGCACTTTAAATAAATTAATTACTTTTTAATGTATTGGTTGTTTATTCATTTTAAACGGTTTTACTTAACTTTACCCGTTTATTTATTTGGGTGAAGTATAGTAATTGGAATTTTACTTAAAATTTGGTACACATTTTTAATCTACGATGACAATACAATATAGTAAATTCTTTATGATTGTAAATCCAAGACAGCCGCCAATACAAAATGGCGGATTACATATTATTTTACTATGTCAACGTCAATATGGGTATCAAATGAAAGGGCTTGATTGGTAGAATAGGGTTCACTATAAAAAAATAAAAATTAAAAATAGTGGCCGTCGCCACAAAATGTTGAATTATTTTCCACAATTACTTCAATATAAAATCGTTGCTTAGTTTTGGTTAGTTATAGTAAGGCATTAAATGAACTCAACTCAAATGAATAGTATCAACTACCAACTAAAAACCTAAAAATAAATTATGTAAAGAAAGAAATTATGTTAAACGGTTTAATTGTACTAAAAGCTCAAAAATTAATTCTGTAAGTCCTAGCTACCGGATCGCACCAATCTTCTCATCAACCTGGGGTATTGATCAAACAAATATTAAAATCGCTGGGCACCTGACATTTCTATCTTAATATTTACTCTGGATACGCTACGCCCAACGGTTTTATTATTTGTCTGATCAATACCCCAGATTAATAAGAAGATTGGTGCGATCTGATAGCTAGGACTTACAGAATTATTTTTCAGCTTTTAGAACAATAAAATCATTTAACATATTTTTTTCACATATTTTGTTTATTAGATATAACATTAAATTATAATAAAATTATGTGTGATTGTTTACTTTAAAACTGGTCCCCTTAAGCTTTGTACTTCTTAGGGTTGGTTCATTTAGAGGTACTTTTTCTAGTAGATATTTTTGGATAGATGAGAGGGTCCAAATTTTAAACTCTCATGGGATTTGTGTTTAGTAGTGTTTGGCAATTTATCCTGGAAAACACCTAGCCCTCGACAACGTCTAAAAATTGTTCAACTGTATTACGAAAATCATCATTCTTCGAGAAATGTGTTTCGTTCGCTTCAGGCAACTGATGGTCCACGCATAATCGGCGTACTGAGCGACTACGCTGTTACACCACAAAAATTTTAACTCTATTGTTCATTATTGGATATTTCTTGACAAAATGAGCCACATCCAGCACGTAGTGCAGAAAATACAGCGGCACTATCCTCGAGTGAAGGTGATGATTCTGACGAATTGTTTTGGCAATTGGAAATTGGAGCTTAAGAACAGACCATATTAGGCGGAATTAAGGCCAACATTTGAAAGCCATAATCTTTCGTATAATAATTAATATTACTTAATAAAGTTATTTTTTTAAGTACCTCCAAATGAATCACCCCTTATTACCCAAGCTATTGCTGTTGCAAAAGCGTACAAAACAGGAAGGGAACAAAAATTTACAAATTGTGTACACTTTTTTAAAATAAGAAAATAAGTGTTAATATCTTTTTGTTGAAAAAATCATAACGTAATACACACGCCTGTTCCGTAATATAGTTTGTCGTATTCTGCGGTTTCTAACCCCACATTTGAAATTAATATTCTACTCGATCTTAATATATTCTCGTTATCGTCTTATACTCCCTGTCCTAAATTAAAAGAGATTAGGTCCAATAATGGAAAATTATTATGCCCCTCTTAATAGAAGAGTAATCCAGCAAAATTGGTCTTAAACTACAGATCATCCCAAGACAATTAATTTTCCTAACAGATTTGCCTTTCCTTGATCGGATATTGGTCAGTTTTCGCACAAGTCTTTGAGTTTTTATCGTTTGGTAGTGTGTTTGATAAAAGTTGTAAAAACTTTTTGCATTATATTTTAAACCGTTTGATATAATGTAATTTGAAACGATAATATACACTTTCAGCTAAATAAAATGGTTTGTAGACCAGTAATGCAACAACAAAGCGGGACCGATGCGTCACCTAGTTTACATACCGACATTCCTTGTCTAATGTCTACATCTTATTCTTTTACACGCATCAGACCGTCTTCCTCACATTGCCTATAAACCTTTAGATTTGGCTAAAGGTGTATGAGCAAAATGTGCATTTTTGGACATATAAATGACAACTCTAACTGTTAGGGTGACAGCTTGCCACAACCCAAAACATTTTTTAAATGGACATGGTGGTAGCGTAGTACCTTCTTTTAAAGGCTTTTTATACTCTACATATTAATAAACTTTAATAGTTATTTTTGTACCAAGGGCGTTAAATAGCACTTCTACGCCCGCTCGCAGAGCTCGGGCAACAATCAGCCATGGGCGTAAAAGTGCTTTACGCCAGAGGTGCAAACAATATTTTTGTACGACTGAAATAATATACAAGAATTCTCTGTAGTTAGCAGAAAATTTTTCAGCTTGTAATGTTTCTACTTGTAATCAGTATACTTTTAACATATGTTAAATTAAATAAATTTTTGTTTTACAAAAAAATGGGGCAACATTTAATTTTATTATTGTTTTATAAATTTATAAATGCGGGCGTTTTTGATACTTTTTGCCCTAGGGCGTAAAAGTGCTACTTTACGCCTTCATTTATAAATACGGGCGTTTTTGAACTTTTTGCCCTAGGCCGTAAAATTGGAATTTTACGTCCTTAAATGGGGGCGTAAAATTGTGTTTTACGCCCGGTTGTACAAAAAACCTTTATCTACTTTAGTACTTTTTGAGTAAAAGTTAATAATATCGCCTTTAAGTGTATGACCACTCTTGGTTGTAACCTTTTGGATATCATCTTGGATTGTTGCTGCAATGCTGCTTTTTAACACCTGCATTAAAATTGACAGAGAGAGATAAGATACATTTAATAGGGTTATTTTTTTTGCAAAGCTTTTAACAATTTTAACTGTACCCGGTGGTGTAGGTATAGAAGATCCCATGTAAATTTTAATTATTGGCAGCCCTGTACATTTTACCGAAAAATGTAAGATATTTTTTTGAAGAGACGAATCTGACAAACCCTCGTACCAAGTCTCAAAAAATTTTATTAAACGAATCTTGAATTAGTCCATTAAATGTAATTGCAAAATGACCAAATTTTTGGTTTAGGTAAAAACCAAACAGACACCTGACATGAAAAAAAGTGCCAATATATCAGTTACAGTCAGTATTTAAAAGAAAATTATGTATTATTTAATCGACGAAAAAGTAACCATAATTATAATAATTTAAAGCTAGAGTACTATCTAAAATGTTTACCGTTTATTTCCTCACCATGCCCATTCCATCCATTTTATCAATTAAACGTATTGTCATTAAGTTTGAGTCCTGGTGGCTGCTGTCTGTTCGGTTTTACCTAACCAAAAATATAATAGCTAACGCAAAGCTAGGTATTTTGTTCCTGAACCAATTTTTTTATTTTGCAATTAAATTTATTTGAATAATTTTAGATTCGCTTATTACTTTTTTAAACTTGGCACGAGGGTTTTTCAGATTCGTCTCTTTAAAAATGTATCTTAATCTTTTTCTGTAAAATGAACGTGTGTTTATCTTCGAAATAAAAATATATATGTTTTTAATAAAAGAATCCTTAAATACCCAGCTAGAAACATTACCAATAAATTCCCATTAATTTTCAGATACGGCCCCTCGGAAGACAGGGTCAAAATCCCGATAAATCTATTTGTCTTTGTTTAGTGCACTGCTAATACCAACTTAATATCACAAATGTCGATCCAGTCAATACCTAATGATGGATCTTCACCGAGCGATTCGGCCCTAGATAAGCCGAAACCGATTCTTATTTCTTTTTGCAATTATTTTGGTCAGGAGCTGAAGCTATCGGTATAAGATTATTGGATTTTTTCTAAGTCGAATACAGGGTGAATAATATAAAAATTAAATTATATACCACATGAACTGCACCCATAAAAATATACATTATGTAGTTTTATTGTGTAAAATACATGTTTATAAAAATTACAGAATCATTGACAATAGAAGTAAAAGAAAAACAAAACTGATAAAGTAGGAACTAAGTCTTTTGTTGGCTTAATTGTTTTTTAAAATTTGGTTGTTTTGCGACTAAGCAATGTTTGATTGGTATTTGTTACCCAATTTAATGTATTTAGTACTCTCAGACTCTGGCGAAGAAATATTAACACGGATAGAAATAGCACGCAAAACTTTTGTGACATGGAATCCAGTTCTATGTTACAGAAATCTGTCGAGGCGCCTTCGCAAGAAAGTCTTAAGGTGCAATGTATGGTCAATGCTATGCTACGGTTGATGTAGACGCTTAAGGCAACAATGATAAATTAGGCTAAAAGAATTTTAGATGAAGCGCTACCACCGGATTCTAAAGATATTGTGGATCTCGCATACCTCCAACAAGTATGTTCTCAGAATGATGGACACAGAGCAAAAATTGCTAAACATTAAAAAAAGGTGAAATATTTCGAAGACATAATTAGAGAACCTAAATACCAACTACTTCGCCAAATAATACAGGAAAAGTGAAAGGCAGGAGATAAATACGACGGAAAAAGCTATCCTGGTTATGCAGTATTAGACATTGGGATGGTCTTACAGTTTAATAGTTGTTCCCCGAAGCAGTTGATAGAGAGGGATTTCAGGAAATTGTAGACATGATGACAGACAACATCTAAAGACAGACACAACACCTAAACAAGAAGCAGGCACAAAATAACCACCGATATAATTTACAAAAATCGCAAGAACATACGCCTAAGTAGCAAGTGCGCTACCACTTACAACGTTGTTTTGCGGGTATTGGCCAAATGACAAACTTATATACAGGGTTAATAGAAAAAACCGGAACGGTGGATTATCTCAGAAACCGTAAAATATAAATAAACCAAATTTTGTGTGAAGTGTTAACTAAGCATGAAAAATTTAAAAATTATATTTCCAAGGTTGCCAATTTTATATCTTTCTCTCGAAGTTGGAGAATTTTAAAATTTTAAATAGAATGTCCTATTTTTTATTATTGTAATCAATTGTTTGTATCAACTTTATTATCATTTGATATTATCGTTTTTTACTCCTGTCAATTTGAAATATATGGCATTAAGCCTAAATACACAAACGACCAGATATGGCCAATTATCTCAAAAACGATCTAACCAAAATTCGTCGAAATTAGTACAGAATAGTAACTGGACATTTTAAATTTAGGAATTGCATGGGCGATGTTTTATAATTAAATTTCCTTATTCCCTTTTCTTGAGTTTTTTTAAAGAATCTTGAAAACGTCGCAAAAATACTATTCTTGAATTTAGAAGGTCCAGTTTCACCTTTATACTAATTTTGACCACTATTAGTTGGATCGTTCTTTAGATAATTTACCATACCCAGCCATTTCGAAAAATAAATGATGCCATATTTTAGAAATTAACAGGAGTAAAAGAACAATAATATTAGGCCATAATAAAGTTGATACAAGCAATTAATTACAATTATAAAAAATAGGGTATTCCATTTAAAATTTTAAAATTCCTAACCTACGGAAAAACTATAAACTTGGCAACCTTGCAAATATAATTTTTAATTCTTAATGTTCAGTTACCCCTTAATACAAAATTTGGTTCATTTTTCTTTGTCGTTTACTGAGATAATCCACCGTTCCGGTTTTTCTACTAACCCTGTATGTATTTTAATTATTGAAAATATTTTAAGAAAACTGGGCAAATATTTTATAGGGCAGTTAGTTTAGGTGACATTACATTATTTTATGATAACCTTCATTTTACATTATTAGCGAGTTGTTCAAGCCGACGCGACGCATCAATTATGTTACAAATCCTCAAAATGCAGTTTGAAATTATACAGTTTTAACGAAAGTTAGTACATATGTATTTTTAACTATAACTTTTTGGGATATTCCCTTCTCCTCGGTGGTTTATCTTAACTATTTTTATCCCTTAGTTTAAATTAACCTTTTTAATTTAATATACAAACAATACACCCATTTTTTAAATTTATTACTATATTTACATACTTAGCCTTGCCTGCTAAAAATAAAAGTAGACAACTAGAATACAAGTATACTTCAATTATTGGCAATATTCTGCACCAAAATAGGTTAAACTAAGTTTCTCGAAAATGAACCTTTGAACGCAAAACTTCATTTGTGTTAATTTTGCAGATTCGCAGTGTTCTGCATACATGAATTTTCCTTAAGCTCGTAAAAGTGGTTTAACACTTATTAAATACTAAGTGCTCGTCAGTAGAGCAACTAATAGAGCGAAGTGGCAGCCTCGATTAGTTTGGAAAATTGGATAAGCATGAGAATTGCGGTGAAAATTCCGAATATAATATTTGATATCAGATAACTGATTTTATTACTTTAACTGCATTAACGATTATAAGAAATTATTTATTTTTCTTTACTTTCATTCTAAATGACTGAATTTATTAAATATTAAGTGCTTGTTAGTACACTAATCGATCGGAGTGGCAGCATGCATTAGTTTGGAAAATTGGGTAAGCATGCGAATTTTGGCGATAATTATGGATACAGTACATAGCCCCACAAAATATTGAAAGTTTATTCAGAAGAATTAGACATACTTACGTATTTCCATCAATTTTTAAAATCTAAATCAGATCCCTTGCCCAGAAATAGTTCTACACGGGCATAATCCTGTCGAACACATTCTAAGCTACAAAATTTTAAAGTACATAAATATCTCACTGTTGGGACTCCTACCTCTGAAACACGATTTGCGACCCCAAGTAAGTTCAAGAATTCAAATGTACATGAAACTATCACTATTGTTATTGCTAGGTCTGAAACACGATTTTCCGACTCTTAGGGGTTATTTTCTTGGTTCCAGACAGAAAATTTTCGTTAGTCGTCACCTATCGAGCACAAATCCAGCTTTAACTTTAGATTGCACTCTCGACCCCGCCTTACCCCGAAAAACGTTTTTAGGGCCTATTAAGGCCATTTTTGGCCCGTCGGACCAATTCGAGGCATGTAGTGCGATTTCTGAGCTCGGAATGGGATTTAGCATCGAAAAATACATACATAGGAATACATATTTCGGACTCTTGTGTATTAACTTTTTTTTCTTTGGGACTATGTTATTTAAAACATGGTTAGATAACTAATTACTTTAATAATTGCATTAAAGGTAATTAAAAGGTATTTATTTGTATTTTTTTTCTATACATAATGAGTGAATTCATTAAATACTAAGTGATTTTTAGTAAAGCAACTAATAGAGCGGAGTGGTAGCAGGATTAGTTTTAAAAATTTGAGAAGCATGAGAATTTTGGCCAAAACTTCAAATACGTTATTTAATAGAGGGTTACGTATCTAATTGTATTAATTTAATTACGTTAAAGGTTCTAAAAAGTTATTAATTTTTATTAATTTTTATCCAGAATGACTAAATCCAATAAATGTTAAGTGTTTTAGTGCAACTAATAGAGCAGAGTGGCAGCAGGATTAGTTTGAGAAATTCGATAGGCATGCGAATTTTGGGAAAAATTCTGAATATATTATTTAATACAGTCTTATATACCTAATTGTTTTACTTTATTGAAAAAAAGTGTTTACAAAGTTATTTATTTTATTTATTTTTTGTAATGGAGAACTGGCCCCAATAAATACTAAGTGTCTGTCAATAGAGCACCTAGAGCAGTGTTCATCAAGATTAATTTGAAAAATTGGACAAGCTGGCGAATTTTGGCTAAAATTTCAAATATAATATTATTAACAAAAATAAATAACAGATCGCATTCCATTTATTGAATAAATATTTTTTTTTAGGTTTTTATATGTAAAACCAGATATGTATATCAATCGGAAGTAAAACTGGGAAAACTTATACGTCTTTAGTTTTTAATTTTTAGATAAGGAATTTTGCTTGCATTGTATAAAAATTACTATTAAAATTATTTTTAGATGTTACCAATGATGCTGATATTTTATGTAAAATAAAATCAATAGATCGTGTTTTAAATGCTCGTTATTTTTAACTAATTTGAGAACGTTTTGGCCTAAGACTTTAATTTATTGGAAGAAAAATTATACAAATCGAATATTGCTTTAAGGATAACAAAGATCTTCTTCGATGTCGCCGGCTTTTTTTATATCTTCTCTGCACAGAACACTCTAGCAATGGTAAAATGCTAAATGTTTAGCTTTTTTCCAGTTAGAATCAAAATAACCCTCTTAAAATATCAGATGTCGTCGGATATAATTTTGAATTTTAGGTGATGGTGCAAAATTACTATGCGCAAAATATAAATTATAAAGTTTACGATACCTGTTGAAAATTTTCCAAATGTAATAATAAAGTATATTTACATTTACATATATACAAATTTAAAAAAATGATATTTTTGTATGTGCATTTAGGGGTCTAAAATATACAGATATATCACCTACATACCTTAACTAAAAACTTTTAGTGGCTTTTTGGTGGGGCATTTGTTGCTTGTCTCCCCGTGCAGTAAACAAAGTCTTTATTCTTTAATCTAGAAGATCCAGGTTCGATCCCTAGCCAAAAAGATACTTTTAGGTACATAAGGGTGGTGCATCTCTATTGAGGTAAATTTTGTTTTAAAGATTCTTACTGGGTTACCGTGCAAAAATGTTCCTTTATATTAAAAAATAAAACCGATAAAAATTCAAGTCAATCAGATTAGAGGAACACGTGCCGCAAGCAGGTCAAAATATTAGGTATAGGTGAGTGCACAAAATATTGTATTGTTATTTTATTTTTCCTAGCTAAGGTGGGGTAGATGGATGTGAGATTTTGTTGCATGTATTTAAAATGTATTTCTAAATTCGTCAATTTTAAGAATAAAAATATACCCGACACACTTGCTATACTCGTACTAATTACTACTGGATAACTGGATACTGGAAGGGTGCAAGGAGGTGGACTTGCACCCCCTTGCTTTTGAAAATGATTGAAAAGAAGTAAGTTTTGACAAAAAAGTATTGATTTTAGGCCTTTTTAGATGTTTTGCACCCTCCTAGCTATTAGGAAAGGAGCACAATTTTTAAAAACTTAGCAGTTTCTAGCAAATACCTCACCCCCGAGTTAATTACAAGGATTTTCTACTTTACTTTGCAACTTGTCTTTTAAAGAGAAACCATTAAATATTATATTTTATTTTCCTGGTGTATTTCATTATGCACGTTGGATGTTAAAAGCCAATAGCTGCTTAAAAATTAATTTCTTTTTATGCTTTATTTGTTTTCTAGAAGATTAAATTTAAATAAAATGTTATTTGGCTTTTCTGCAGAATAAAATTAAGAAGTTTATTTAACATTTTAAGAAAATTAAAACTTTTATATATTATGAAGAGCTATTCTGCTCTTACACAATATAATAAAAGCTATAATTACTTTAAAAGAAATAAAATATTAAAATATTTAATATTAAGTTACTTACAATACAAAGGTTTTAATCTATAAACAAAGGTTTATTAGCTCTCGGTTGAAATTATTTTAATCCAACAAAATAAAATCTTAACAAGACGCCAGACTCAAAATTGGGCCAATATTGTGTCTTCAAAAATGCGGTAAATAGTTCACCAAAAATGTGGCAAACAGTTTACCTAAAAACTTGGTGATAAACTTGTTAAAAAACTGAAAAAGTTTCATAAAAAAAATTATATGTTTGATGGATACTAGGAGTCAGACATTTCTTTTAAAAAATTAACTATTGGTAAAGATACACCTACTCTTAACTGAAAAAAAAATGATAAAAATGTTTAAATCCTTACATTAAAAGTATTTCATGCTTCTACCTATTTGTTTTCTGAGGGATTAAATTTAAATAAAATATATTTGCTTTTCTCCAGAATAAAAATTTAAATATTTAACATTTAAGAAAATTAAACTCTTATATTATAAAGAACTAATTTGCCCTACAATATAATAAAGTTATGATTGTTTAAAAGAAATAAAATAATAAAATAGCTTAATATTGCTACTTACAATACAAATACTATTTTACCGCATTTTTGAGACGCAAACTATCACCTAGTTTCCATCTGGTGATCTTGTTAAGATTTTATTTTGTTGGATTAAAATACCTTAACCGAGAGCTAATGAACCTTTGTTTATGGATTGAAACCTTTGTATTGTAACCAACTTTAATATTAAATATTTTTTTATTTTATTTCTTTAAAGTAATCATATTTTTTTTTATATTGTTTAAGAGCAGAATAGTTCTTCATAATATATAAAAGTTTTAATTTTTCTTAAAATGTTAAATTAGCTTTTAATTTTATTCGGGAGAAAGCCAAAGTATTGTATTTAATATTTTTTTATAAAATTATTTTAAACAAACAGGGTGGAAAAATAGCTTTACGGACATACTCCTGCTTCTCCTAATTATTTATTTAAAATCTTGGGCTACAGCACTTTGACACAAAAATCTCCCATTTCACGACTTCCCGTTTTCTAAGGAATTAATTATATATTAAAACATAGACCACAGTACCTATATCTTAAGCTGTCATTGGGGTAAAAATGAAAAACAATTATGGTACCTAAATTCTAAAAATGGTTTCTTAGCATTGTTAGGATAAAAAAATGTTAAGAAGAAACTAGTGAGGGGTGTAAATAAACAAGCAAGATGAAGACGGCATCAAGCGAGTAATAGTAGGAGAATTAGATCAAATAGACAAAAATATACTTAAACAACTTATGTCCGTTACTGATTTTTTTTTGATTAAATTCTTCTGCAGAAATTTTGAAAGCCATTCATCAACTTGAATAATAACGAAAGGTATAGCAAAAGTAGAATAGCTATACCGTTTCTGGACCAATAAGGATAGTTTTCCCATAAGAAATACATGGGGAAAATTTAAGGTTCGATCTGCAGTTTTGGTGCCATCCCAAGGCCTAACATAAAATAGGGGATGATTTTAAACCACGTGATAGATAGGGGTAGCACCTGACGTCATCACCTAACCATATTCGGAACGACCTATAAATTAATTAAAAAAGTCTCGCCTGGACCGGGATTTGAACCCGTACCGCCTGCGTGAGAACCCAATTCAATCAATTTCAATTTTAAAATATATTTATTTTCAGAATAGATTCACATGTCAAAATGTAGTTTACATTGCAAGGAGTGTGTTTCTTTGAAGATGACGGTCCTCTTCTCCGAAACTTATAACCAGGTTTTCGGGAAACCCTTCACCTGGGGGCTGGTGTTGGCCCTTTGGAAACTATTTTGACCGAAAAGTAATGATATCAACCTTTTCCGATCTACTTTAAAGGTTCTTTTATTCTTGGCATTTGGTTGTTTCATTTTTTGTAAATATTGGCTAGTTTTGTTTTAATGTATTTGATTATTAAAATTTCAGGAAAAATGTAAGCAAAAAACCTGATATACATTCATTTTGTTTTTGTTGAGTTGACTGGCTAGCAGTCCCGAGTTTTGCTCTGGTATGCATGACATATATTAAGTTTTGGTTTTATTTGGGAACCCATTACTTATTAACAAAAACTTAATTTATTTATGGAGGTATATGTTCATTATACAGGGGGTTCTGTGAAACAATGGTTTGTGTGTTACGTCGTGATTTACTCTTGTGTTTGCTAGGTTTCTTGTCAAATCCGAAATGTGTATTTTATGTCTGTAGAATTTGTCTGTTTGATCTATTGTATTGTATTGTTTTATTGTTGGGCTATTTGCTAGGTGATGTAAGTCGTCTATTCGTATGTATCTGTCAGATTGCGTTGCAGATCTTAGTATTTTGTTTTGTACACGCTGCAGCCTGTATAACTGAGTGTCAGAGACACCCGACCATACAGGTGCAGCGTATGTTATTGCAGGTTTAATTATACTGTTGGGATATCGGATTGGTATAAGTTAAATAGTATTGGGCTAAGCACGCTACCCTGTGGGACTCCAGCGTGCGTCGCACTGGAAGAGGATAGTGAGTTATTTACCCGGACTTGGAAGGTTCTTTGGGAAATGTAAGAGTGGATTAAGGTTATGAAACGAAGGGGAAAGTTATGATAATCGTAAAGCTTGCAGATTAGACCATTATGCCAAACTGCGTCAAAAGCTTGTTTGATATCTAATGAGACGAGTACTGTATTTTGTTTTTGGTTTAACTTATCTATTGCATGTTGCAGCACAGCTGCAACAAGCATAACTGAGCTTAGTCCCGGTTTGAAGCCGAACTGCTCCGGCGGGACTTTTTCGTCTAGGTTGTTTTGACGCATTTTTAGCAAAATGGCCCTCTCAGCAACCTTACCAGGGGCGTTCAAGAGGGCTATTGGACGGTATGAGGAGGAGATTTTGGGATCTTTGCCGGGTTTAGGATGGGTATTATTATGGCGTGTTTCCACTGCCGTGGGAAATGTTGCAGAAGAAGGATGGCGTTAATAATATAGAGGAACTGTGTTAAGGATTTTTTGGGAGGTTTTTTAGCAGGATATTTGGGATTTCATCTATTCCGGGAGCTTTGTTGTTAGGTAAGGATTTTAGAATAGATGATAGGTTTTTAGGAGTAATAAGGAGCTTGGAGAGTACGGTAGGAGAGATGGGATATTTTTGCCTCAATAAAATGTTGGCTTTGTTTGTTATTTCGTTTTTCGTCTGAGTGGTATTGGGAGTGCCGCTACACACATCGACCAGAAAATCTGCCAGAGTCTCGGCGGTTTCCTGTCCGGTCTGTGCAGCCGCTGGATTCAAGGATGGGATCTTGTTATACTTGTTTTTTAATCTTCTTGTCAGGCGCCACAGTAATTTGTCTCTTGTTGACAGGCCACTAAGGATACCTGACCAGGTTTCATTTTTGAAAGTGTTTATTTTCTGTCTAATTGTGTTTTGAACTGCAGTTAGTTTTTTTAAACAATATTAGGTTTTTAATTTCATCGGGAAGGCGGTCCTCTCTTGGCTTTATAGTGATCTTTTTAGCTACATTGTTTCTGGCATTTTGAAGTATATTTGTAAAAATGTAAACTTGTCTTTCTAGTTCTTCTGGGCTATTGATGTTATTATTTAGTTGCGTATTTTGTGTACACTATTTTTCTATAATTATTCCAGTTTGTAGATCTAAAAGACCAAGAGAGGGGCCCTCCTTCGAAATCTAGTTCGGTTTGCCATGAGCAAAAAATCGGAAGGTGATCTGACGACAGTTCGTTAAGTACATTTACTTCATGCATGTTATTTATGTTTTTGTTTATAATAAGATCCAGGGTTGTGGGGGTCATTTGATTTGTGGGGTAGTGTGTAAAGGAAGGGGGAAAAAGGATTTGCAAGTCCTGCTCTGTGGCGTATTCACATAATAAATGCCCATTTCTATTGTTTCTGTGATTACGCCACAGAACATTTCTTGCATTTAGGTCGGATAAATAATACCACTTTGTTTCCTTGTATAAATATCTTATGTAAGTCGATTGTGTGCATAGGTAGTCTTGGTTTGGCATATGCGCTACAGAAAATCACCCCATTCCTCAGTTTTAACGAGATGTTTTCAATTAAAGTGTTAGCTTGTGGTAAGACCACATGAGGAATGTTTTGCTTTATAAGCAGCGCAACGCCACCTCCTCTGACATTTCTATCCGCACGATGTATTGTGTAGTTTCTAATTTTGAGTTTAGTATTGTTTCCCAATTTTGTTTCACATATTCCTATAATATCTATATTATATGTATGTAAGAAATGGATAAGTTCCCCTAGTTTGTTACGTATGCCATTTGCATTCCATTGCACAACTTTTAATCTTTTAAATGTCATAATTATCTATGCGGTCAATAAAATTTATTAAAGCCATAGCTCTGTCCATTTTTTCAGAGTGATTTGTTGTGTAATTTATAAAGTCAGATAAAAATCTTACTGTTTCTTTGATATTTATTTTTCTTTTAAATTCTTTCATAACATTCTGTAGATCAGATAAGCCGATATCATTACCTGTGTATTCGTTTCTTTGTGAGTTTTGTGAATTGCCAGGTGGAGAAATTTGGCTGTTTGCATTTCTGAGGCGTAGTGGCGGAAAATTGGCGTTGTCATTAAAGTTAGGGGCACTTGCCCTGCCCGCTGCAGAGGCACTTTCCTGCCCTCTTCGCTTCTGCGTCTGCGAGCACCGGGCTTTAGCGGGGGATTGCCGTATTTTAGAAAAAGGGTACCGTATTTAAAAAAACAGAGCCGTATTTTAGAAAAACGGTGCCGTATTTTAGAAAAACAGTGCCGTATTTTAGAAAAACAATGCCGTATTTTAAAAAACAGTGCCGTATTTTAGAAAACGGTGCCGTTTTTCTAAAATACGACAATCCCCCGCTAAAGCCCGGTGCTCGCAGACTTTGGGTGCAGTCCGACAGTCGCCATGTCGTTTAAAATTGTCTTTTCGGGTGAATTCGTGGTTACAAAATTCACATTTAAACATAATTTTGCAAAACAAGTGGTATTTAAATAGCTTAAAATTATAAAAATTGTTAAAAATGCTTAATTCGTAACCTCCAAGTCAAGACCTTTCATTTAAACCCAAACAAGACTACTTTCTGACAACCGGAAGTTGCGACCAGAAATGACGATTTTATTGCAAATTCGGTATCTAGAGGCTTTAAGGAATCTAAATAAGTTAAAATTTTCAAAAATATACATAAATAAGAAAGTTGAAAAATAAAAAATGGTTAAAAATGTTTAATTAGTAATCTACAAGTCAAGTCCTTTCATTTGAACCTAAACAAGACTACTTTCTGACGACCCGTTCGAAAAAGCGTTCGGCAAGCTGTTTGAATTTGTTGATTTTCTTTAATAACTTGTCTGTCAATTATAACAACGGCTGTGTAAGAACTTTGAGGGTATCTATTTAGGCACTATTTACTCTCAAATAACATATTTATTAAAAAATTAGTGTTAATATATTTATTACAAATAAATTGTTTAAAAAAAGAATGACTAAAATCAAACCACTAGAAGCCAAGATATACATTAAAAACTGTTAAGGCCCTATTTACACTCAAATAACATAATTATTAAAAATGTTAGTACTAATATTTATAGGCTTATTAAAAATAAATTGTTTAAAAAAGAATGACTAAAATCGGTCCGCTAGAAGCCGAAATATACACTAAAAACTGTTTAAGCCACATTAGCAACATGCGCAGACCCTAAAACTCATTTTCTGACTAAACCATTTTATTTAGGCTTGCGCGGAAAAAGTACCTTCGGTACCCCGGCTGATAACGATCTTTCATGTCACCCTTATATAAAATATTTTTTTAAAAACCCTTATGTCATATTTTAGGGGTTAATTTTATAAAATATTCAAAAATTCTAATTTTTTTATTATTAATACTTGACTAACTGTATTTTTCTTGATTATAATTATTTTTACATTCACCATTTTGTCGATATTTTTACAATACTCCACTCAAGTTTAAGGTTATGTCAATCGTTTAACAACTAAGATTAACCCTTGCGATCGTGGGCCCTCCCCCGGAATCTGGGAGGCGGTCCGAGGCGCAACGGCCATATTTCTAGGTTATTATGTGGCTATGGAAAATTATATAGAGTGTTGCCGCTTCGGTTTAATATGAGGTCATCTCCAAGTGTTCAACTAAATTCAGTGTTAGGTCTGGCAACTATGCATTGATTCATTGTTATGCTAATACCCAGGCTTCAATTAAGCCTCCTTTAACAATTTACTTATCAGATCCTCTATAGCGTAGTTGTATATGGCGTTGGGTTCTCACGCAGGCGGTACAGGTTCAAATCCCGGTCCAGGCGAGACTTTTTTAATTAACTTATAGGTCGTTCCGAATATGGTTAGGTGATGACGTCAGGTTATTATATAAAAACTACCCCTATCTATCACGTGGTTTAAAACCATCCCCTATTTTATGTTAGGCCTTGGGATGGCACCAAAACTGCAGATCGAACCTTAAATTTTCCCCATGTATTTCTTATGGGAAAACTACCCTTATTGATTCAAAAACGGTATAGCTATTCTACTAGCAAGTGTTGTTAAATTGTCAACAATCTTATAGTAGTATTTGACAAAGCTGAGAAAGGTATTAAGCTAATTAATGAGTATAATAACATATTAAGGACTATGAGCAAAAGCAATTTTTGCTTTGAGTTGTCTAGCATTACGAGACACGTTTTAATGGGTATTAAAAAAGAGACAATATTTTAGGTCTTGGAATAGTTTTAAGTAAACTTTTATCTATACTTACATAAGTAAACCTGATATATATTCTTAAAAGACTTTATTTACATTGCTTTTTGAATATTTTTTGTTTATAAATAAATTACTTTAAATTATTAAAAATTAATGTTTAAATCTAAAAGTGCTTTAACGCTAACAAATTAATATTTTCTAACATAATTTTCTTTTGCAAATACAACGTTAATTTGCAAAATTAGATAATTACCATTTTTTTACATTTTATCAGTATTAACGTTGCTTGCGGCACCTCTTCCCGTTATTCGATCAAAATAAAATATTGTGACGTTGAATTTTGAAATACTACTTGACGTCACTTGGGCAAATGGACCATATGGAACTATATTCTTGGGTCATGAGACCGGTGCACCATCACAACTAACTTTGCTTTTTAAAAAAAAAACCAATTTAACTTATTTGACTATTTAGATTTAGTACGGGCATATCCCTAGGGATAGCCCGTACGGGACTTAACTCAAACTTTAACTTTTTACTTGACTTCACTAACTCTTTCTTATCTGATAAACAATCCCCTTTTAATTTCTTTCTCTCTTCTTTAAATATCAAATTTACCAGTGTTTGTTTTGCATTTCTACGCTACTCAGCTTGTTTTTGTTTTATTATTATAAGAGTAACCTAGAAAATTGTTTGATTTATACTTTTTAAACCTTGACACCTCACGTATTGCTTTATGTACCAAATTTCCCAATGTTAAGTAACCCAATTAAAATTTAAGTTTCCCAAAAATGTATATTTTTAAAATTCCCAAAATGTATACTTTTTATACAAGGTGTTCACAATATTATGAAATTAAACCTTTTGGGGGTGGCAGCACAAATTTTTAAGGGTTGCCTAAGATGGGCCACCTTAAGGTACATAGTAGTTATTTAAAAATAACGTCCCTGTCGCATTGTCTAAAAGGTGCAGTAAAACACAAAAACTGCATGTTTTAGGGCTTAAACATCTAAAAACCCGACTAATAACCTGACACCCACGATACTCTAATTATTATTTTTTAAATAATATTTTTCATTTTTAACAACATCAATTTTCTAAATAGAATTTAAATTAATAAGTGACTTTTTCTTCAATTTTCCATTAGGTGCATTGTCGAGACATCACGTATCTTTCATAAACCACCATATAACGTGACAGAAAAATCTCCACATTCATTCACAATCGACAAAAACTGCACAATTCCGACATATTGCCAATTTTCTCCCGACTAACCCACAACACGAAAAGCGAGAACAAATCTTTTGCAATCAAAAATATATTGTAGCTGCCCCAGCTTTAATATAAAATATATTTTTCCGCCATAATCACCTTCCGATGCCGTTTGGGCCGGAGTTAACGCCATGTGCGTTAAATTTACTTGATGTTTTATTAAGACGAATCAAAAAGTAAAAAAATGTATGTACAGGGTTACCTATATACAGTGCGTCAACAAATAGGTGTTACAAGAGGACAATTAGACAAATTGGCGATACTCTTGGTCATTTTTTATATTAAAAGTTATAACTGGCCATGCATGTAATAGTACAGTGTGGTCCAGATTAAAATGGCACACTTTTTAACTTATAATAACTTTTTATATACTGTGCCAATCTTTTTTATTTTTGAGGAACTAATGGGTAAATATATTTTCTCAGGGCTTAAGGAACTCTTTCTAAAATAATGCATTTAACTTCGCTGCAAAAAATTATAAATAATTTTATCTACAATTAGGCTTATACGTTTATTTTTAAATAATTTACTGGTAAGTTTGGGCAGCATCCAACTCAGAAACCATGATAACCTCACATTTTTAATTTCCAAACGTCACTAAAAGAAGTTCTTTTTAAAATCAAGAAAAACGCATGCTTTATGGGAAGTATTATTTAACAAAAATAAATATATTTCCGAAGTCCTCAAATTGTTGACAGATTTTACTAAATCATTTTCCATAGTTTGTCTACAAAAAAAAACGTATTAGCTTAACTGTAGCTTAATCAGATTTCTTTTGCAACGAGCTTAAAGTAAAGTCATGTAAGTACAGTCCTGTCTTAATCTATTTGACCAAAATTGGCAAACCTAGAGAAAACATATCTACCTATTAGCCCTTTCAAAATAAAAAAAATAGGCGCAACAGATAAAAAGTTATTATTAGTTAAGAAGTGTGCAAGTTTAATTTGGCTCAACCTGTATGTCCATTACGGATACAGGTACAGGTACAAGATCATCCAAATTAAGTGTTTGGATCGGTCACTTTGTTGTAAGTCAAAATACAAAATTGTTTGAATTTGTGACTTAATAGCATTTTAACGCTCTTTAAGATCAAAAATTGGAAAATTAAAAAATATGGATAACCGTGTTTTAAGTAAAAAGTGGACCATACCACTATATTTTATAACCATTTCAATGATATTTAACAAAAAAATATTCATAAAAAGAGACGTTTGGCTTATTTTGATATGTTAAACCGCGAAAAGACGGGTGTAATGCAACGTGCAACGCAACATGCAACGCAACATATATCCGGTCTTAATAACGTTGCTGCAACCTTTCCTGCAAATAGGATTATCCGCATTCGAAACAAATATGTAGTCTAACAAGGTTGTAGCGCGGGATCTTGTTTATTGCTTGGTAGAAAGAAGGCAACCAACAAAAGATACTGTCGCATGTGCGTGTAGAAAACTTAGCTATTTAATATAAGAAACGGTTTTTCAAAACTTATTTAAATTTTTAACCTAAAACCAAGCACGTACCTATTTTCACTTTCGTCCACATTTTAAATTCATTTTCCATTGTTTTTGCAACACTCCAACACGTACAAACGGATCCTGCGAACTCACATTGAACGTCTTTGTGCGTAAGCAAATATCCGACACCTGGGTGAATCGTAAGCAACGTTCCACCGCCCATTACTCGCAACCTTCTAATTGAGCAAATCTTGTTGCATTGCAGGTTGCATTACATCCGTCTGTATGCAATAATAAGTGTAAATATTAAAAGCAAATGTTATTGTCTACTTAATTATAAAATTTGCCTATTTCTGAGAATTTAAATTAAAATATAAAAATAATAAAATACCTAAATTTACCCTTTGTATACCGAGAAAAATCAAATATTTATTTATTAAACCCACTATATGTTGTTTTGATGCGACACCCCTCTGAAGGGTGTAAATTGGCTAAAATGTAGACATTTTCGGGGTGAAATTTTCAAACTTCAAACTCAGGCAAACATTTATGTAATGTGTCAAGTCAATATGGGGTGAAAAATTCTAGAAAAGGGTGGTTTTTGGAATGTATTCACTAAAAATAAAACGCCACAACTTATATTCTATATTTCAGAGTTATAGGAATACTAAAAATTAAAATTAATTAAACTGCAAAAAAGATGGCCAATAAAATACTTACAATGTATTTAAAACTTTATCAAGAAAACTTTAGATAATGTAATAGTAGAAATTCTAATTTCCGAGTATTATTTAATATTTAAATATATATTTTTTAATTTTCTTTAAAGCCAAATTTATATATGTAGGGTTGTAGCACAATAAGGAAACGAATTCCTAGATAGATTTTTTACCAATATTGTCTTAAACAAGGCCAGAATCCTATAATAAGACAGGAAAGGGCCATACAATGGAGATTTAAGGAGGACCAAGGAGTCATTTCACTATATGATATGCCTTCGTATAAAATAGTATCAAGCTTACAAACTATACAAACGTTTTTAAATAATTTTACCAAATAGAAAAGACTGGGAGGCAGACTCTCCCGTTCAATCCGATCTAATCTATCTGATATACAGATGTCTCCAAAACAAACCAAGAAGTTGGAGCAGGTATATATGGGGACAAACCAGGGATGAAAATAAACTTGGGTCTCTGACAACAACTTTCCGTGATCCAAGCCGAAAATGTATCCAAAAAAACAATGTGCTAGGAAAATCCTCAGAAGGTTATTTACGGATAAAACCATAGTAATTTATTCGGAGAGCCAGGCAGCCATCAGGACGACCAATTCATGCAAGATCAGCTCCGAGTTGGTGCAGGACTGCGTAGTTTCGCTTGAAGAGATTGTCCAACAAGCTTACTATTGCCTGGATACCAGGATACAATGGCCACCATGGCTATAAGAAAGCTGATACAAATACGGCAGCCCTACTATGGTATTCTGTCATACCAAGTAAGGTCATCTATTAGATCATGGATTATAAGGGAATTCCAAGACTGGTGGATAACACCAAGACAGCGTCAAGCAAAATTATTTATTAAGGCATACTTGCCAGAATTAACAAAAGAGCTTGTAAATTATAACTGGTCATTGCAAACTAAATAAACACCTGGAAACTATAAGCCTTGCAGAATAAAACCTATGCATAATCTGCCAGGACGAAAAAGAAACTGCAGAACACTTATGGTGCTTTTGTAAAGCCCTTTGTCGTTGTCGCTAGGCTGGGGAAGAAAAACCAAACCCGGTAAGATTTACCAAGGAGCCAGTTTAAAGCTTGTATTTAATTTCAAAGACTGGCTTGAATAGCGTACTCTAACATATGGATTGAGGACACATAAAAACCTGAGCAGGTTGTAGTGACAGAGGATATGCAAGCCACTTCCAAGCATATCTAATTTAATCTAGCTTTTTATGTACAGGAATAGTTACAATACCTACCTTTCCTGCGTATGTTACGATTATAAAAACTTCTATTGTTATTACGCTTACTCAGACAAAAAGAAAAAAGGAGATATCCTCTGAAAAAACAAAAAAGTCAATCAGGTAAACTCCCCTGCCTTAAGAGTCAAGTGTTAATCAGTTAGGTTCTGTTGAATCGATATAATAACTGTTAGATATCGAAGTTTAAATAAATCAGGGAATATAATAAGTGAACCTCTCTACTTTTAATATAAGCTTTTAATATACCCTAAAAACTATTGGCATGTTCTGATTTTAATTAAACCAAAAGTGATTTTTATTTAATGTGAACATTTCTGGTTTTAATGGATTTTCGTACTACCAAATTGGTTTTTTCGACACCGTATATTGCTAAAAAATGATTTGTAAATTAATAGAAATAAAAAAATTGATTTTAAATAATTTAAATACACACTTTTTAAGTTAAAAAAATATAAAATTTTGATAAAAATAAAGCATTATTTTAAAAACTGCATTATTTTATCAGCAGCAAAATGCATCAGAAAACGCTGTATCCAGGGAAATTTGCCATGTTGTCTTTTAAAGCTACAGGCGTTGACACAGGTCTGAATGTAATAAAAATTACATACGTGCAATGAAAACAAAACTGTGCCTGACTGTATTTTAAAATTGATTCTAAGTGTATGTTTATCAGCTACACGAGCCCAATTTTGCAATGACTTTATTTTCAAAGTAAACCATAGCGTGTTGTAGCAATAATTTTGTTTTATTTTGGATTCACTAAAAGTCGCTTGTAAAATTTGTTGTGAAAAAGAAACAATAAAAATATAATATTTAGGCAAACTGGATTCTTTTTGTTTAGATACAGATGTTTACAGGCATTCTTTTATAGAAGCTTAGCTAGTTGAATTTCCAAAAATGAACGTGTAGGTGTACGGGGTAGACGATCGATCTCCTACACCGTACTGATAATAACCAAAATAGTTTGAAACCGGCCTGCGTTGGCGATCTCAATTAACTTCGGAGATAAACCTTTGGCTAATGTCTACATCACCAGATCAGAAAGTGTACCGACAGACGCTTTCTTGGAGTGCAAGGAAATAACAAGCAGTAAAGAGCTTTAGCTCTATTTCATTTCTGTGTAATGAAAAATAGGAGATAAAACTATTTAAAAAATAAAAAATAGTAGTTAAAGGTACAGACGATCGCTAAAAAAAAGGTTATAAAAAATTGTGCAGTTTAGCTTTTTCATAAACTAGCTGATTAGCTTAGCTTAGTGTTTTAAAAATATAGGTGATCTTATACCGGGTGGTGCACCACTGAGCGGTTAATTATTGGTTCCCATTTTACATTTTACAGACAAAAATAAAATATATGGGTGGACGAACATGCGCACTTAAAAGCCGTGGCAAAATACAAACACCGGCACCTCGTACCCCTCGTCCGCGGTCTGACCGTGACGCTCATTAGCTACCGTACTTCGAACAGGAAACCAGGACGCCGGCGACAAATTCTTTCCGATACCAAATAGTTTGTTTGGCGCCAGGTGCGTTTACCTTCAACTTGCTTGTGCACAAACCGGTTTTTTCGCCCATGAAATGTAACTTTTGTTTCGCGTAGGTTATAACATTGACAATCCATCGAGATCAGTGGGTAAAACCAAATAGGCACCTGTAAAATGAATGTTGTCACTGACATGAAAAAAGTATCAATAAATAAGTGAGAGCCTTATAACAAATTGTTTGCTGGTGGCTGCTGTCTGTTTGGTTTTACTTGAACCAACAATTTGCAATTTCGTTTAATTAAATAATTAAAGATTCGCTTATTAAAGTTTTTTGAAACTTCGCCGAGGCTTTGTCAGATTGGTCTCTTCCATAAGTTATTTTTTTTACATTTTTTCGGTAAAATGTTCAGGGAGCCAATAATTAACCTCCTTGTTATTTTATTGTATTTATTTCTCTGTGTAACGGGTTTTAAACATTATTTTAGGTCTGATGATGCCGGAGACGGCGAAACATGTCACCTTTTAATATATTTGACAAATTTGAGACTCTGACTTTGTCACTTAAATTGTAGTTAACCTCCTTAAAATTTAAATAGGATTTCCTATGTTCCAGTCGGCGGCGAACTACCCGGAATTAGCTTAAGGTTTAAATATAAAAATAAAGTTTTATATCAAAAACTCTCCTTCATGGTTTAAAAATACGTCCGAAAATGCTGTTTTGGAGGGAAATTCGGTATGTCGCCTTTTAAAGTAACTGGCGTTGACACGAGCATGAATGTAATAAAAATCACATACGTAAAATGGAACAAAACTTTGTCGTATTGCATTTTAAATGGATTCTAAGTGCAGATTTATCGGTTTAATAGCAAAAGGCAGCTGATATTTTGGTTTTATTCAACAGTTTATAAGGATATTTGATTTGAGATAGAAGAATATTTTTAAAAATCCTTAATAAAAATAGATAGAGTTAAGCATAAAAAAGATAAAAACATTTAAATTTATAAACTAACGAACATACCTGGTGTCAAGTTGCGAATTTACACCTCTTCTAGCTTTTTTTTATTGTTTAATAAATAAATCAGTTTGTTTAGCTAATTTTTTGAATGAAAAGAATGAAAATCTAATGAATGGCAAATTCTGTACAAAATCCAAATATGTATTTATAGGAACAAATCAACATTATAAACAAGTGTGAAACTCTTTTTTTATTGAATACTCATAAAAATTGCTTTTATTTAAAAATGTGAGATCTTAATGCAGATTACATTTGACTTGGCCAGTTTTTATTATATAGGTCATTTTATAATGGTATTGAACTCATTTAAATATATTTTTTAATTCTAATAAAAGCAGGCCAAGTAAAATTAAACCTACTTTAAAATCTTATATTTTTAAATAACACAGCAGTTGCTATACAGGTTGAGCTAAATAACATAACACATAGGCAATGTAAGGAAAAGAGACAATCCAACTAAATCCCAGCATTTAAACATGCGTGACTTGTTTTGTTATTCTATTACTCGCCGATGTACCAAAACTGCTTGCTTAAGCAGTATGTAGGTATCCAGTAAAATAAAAAAAAGAGTTTTATACTTGTTCATAATGTTATTTTGTTCCTATAAATACCTATTTGGATTTTGTGCAGAATTTGGCACTCATTTAGATTTCAATTCTTTTTGCGGTAAAGCCCACAGCTCAGCATAATTTTAGTTTAACCAAAGACAATTATAGAAACTTTAATTGTCTTTGGTTTTACACTGACGAAATATTACCGGCTGACAAAACTCATACTTGCTACTTGAAAAAATTAACATCATGGTAACACAATATACATGGGTGAAGTAAAAAGGTAAAAAACTATTTTTTGTTTAATAATTGTATCCTTAAAAAGTTTGGCTTGTTTTTCCCTTATAATAGTCTTGTCAAATGTTAAAATATATAAAAGAGTATACTAGAATTTTTAAATTTAAATAGTGTTTGACTCTTCGTTTATTAAAATCCAAGTTAATATAGTAATTTAAACTTTCGAAAGTATTCAAACACGGCACAACAAGCAGAATTCATTCTGCCAAAATTTCATCATAGTAATTAGAATAAGGGCTTACAAGCATTGCTGGATTATCAGTTGTTATATTGTATGAAACTATGTTATAAGTGTTAACCCGTTTAGCAATATCCAAATTCATATATGCAGAACACTGGGGAATTTGCAGAATTAACTTGAAGTTTTGCATTTAAAGCTTCATTTTCAAACTAATCAAAGCAAGTGAGTTAACTACTATATTGCCGATAGTACCATCAGGGTTTAATTAGAACTTTGATATGTGTGATTATTATAAGTTAAGTCCAATACAGCACTTTAAGGCCCGGTTTTATAAATTTCGTTTAAACTGAAGTTTTAACCCAAGTTAAAACCATAAATTAAAACAGGATTTTAAATCTAAGAGTTGCGGTATAGCTGTTGTATAGGTTGCGGTTAAATTATATTTGGCTAACTTTACGATGTTATGAAGTAACCAATTATATATATTGCCATTATTTGTCAAATAAGCGCTGGGTCATGGGACCTTGCGTCATGCGCATGAGGGCTGTGCGATTTTTTTTTAGTATTCTATAAATCACCTGGTTTAACTTTTCTCTTTTGTGGTTCGGCTTTCGAATTAATTTGTCATTTTGTCTACTTTGCGGCATTGCTTTCAGAATAAATTATTTTTGGTTTAAGCTGTACATTAAACTTATCCTAAAATAATTTTTTTGTAGTTACTTTCTTAATAAACAAAATAGGCGGTTCAACTTACAGTCTAGTAGGTCCTTCTTTGGGGAAGTCCAACAAGGACTTTTCAAAGCCTCAAGCGTTAAATAAATTATTTATATGCCCACTGATCATCATTATCCACTCTAAGGAAAAATATTTTATCCCGCCTGGAATTTTTAATACTATTAATAACATCTAGCTGGTCTTTATCATTAAAGGGTAAAATGTCAAATATATTAAAGACGTCCATTTTTCGGTAATTAGTTTGTGGTATTTTAATAAAATTTGCTTTTTAACTTAAAGAAAATAAAAATAAGGTTAATTGTTATCATAATAAACAATAAATGACAAGATGTTAGATAACTGTAAACTCAGCTTGCAGTTTAAACCATACCCAATCCATTGTTTATAGTTTAACTCCAACTGAAGTTTAACTAGACCTGTAAAACACCTATTTTAACTAAAACCTAAGTTTAACTGTAGGTTAAAGTTTAAACCATACTTATAAAACCGGGCCTAAATGTATTTTAGGTATTTACAAAGTTTATTTTGCCTTAAATTGTTCTCCTACTTTGTCCGGGCGACATTTTTGACAGTAAAAGAAATCTCTTTTATTTTCAATATTGAAAGCAAAAAATAAATTCGGACGTTACACGAAAAATAATTTAGCTTTATTTAAACATTTTTACACAAGAACATTAAAAAGGACCAACAGGTAATTTATAGTATTTGGTGACGGCTTTTGTCACTGTTTCTCACACTTTCCTTTTCAAGAGGCTCAAGGCGCTTTGATGCTAAACTTTTGCTTAAATAATTAAAAAACTATTTCGATAAAGGTTTAGAAGGTATTATTCGGTATATTTTTTTCTCTTGAAGCTCCTAACGCGAAAAATCATAGTGTAACACGTATGCATTCCCATACGATCTAACTCGAGAAGCTTCGAAACTTCTATTTTGTTCGTTCTTTCATTCCCAAAGTTTTTAACACGTGCAACCTGCTTCCCGACAACGTCTTTCTTTGCCTTCCAAATATTTAGGTATTTAAGTCTGGGGCTAACAGACTCCCTATTACCTTGCTTAAGACACCCACGGTACGTTACCATTTAGCCTTTTAGCATTTGCCAATTTCTCAATGATAAAAAGGTTTACCAGTCTTTGATAAATATTTACGGTTAGCCAGCTTAACATTTTTTAAAACAATTTTGGTACTCACCATGCATAATTCACATTTATCAGTTAGATAAACTCTGATAATTTATTAGCTTGCTTTTGCTCTGTTAGGAATTTTAAAAATCAGATAATTAGTAAATAGTGAAACTAAAGGTCTTGCCACACATGCGTCTCGCTGGTGAAATGTGGGGGCATGCGGTGCAAAAAGTTTTTATATTTATTAAAATTGCAGTAATATGAGTCTGTTGTACTACGCTTTAAAATAACACCTGATCGTAAAATAAGCCTTTACAAATAAGGTTACACAATTTTACTAATACTACACTGAAAGTTTGGTAAAAAAAAACAGAGATAAGTAGAAAAAACTGTTTCATTTAAACAAGAAGTTATACATACTCAAAATAATAGACTCAGCTTGACAAAAGGCTTTTTATATTTTAAAGGACATAAAAAGTGCTTTTTAATTTTGTCGAATTAATTTGCTCTACTTTCCTCTATCATTGTAAATCCTGGCTCGGTGCGGCCTTGGTGCGGTTATGTGTGGCCAGACCTTTATTCGTTCATTTTGAAAGAAAACTAAAGTTCTGTTAAATTTTGACTTTTCTTTTCGGAAAATAATAAATTAAAACCTTAGAAAATGTATAAATCACGCGTCGAATTTTCCGCGACGTATTGACGTGACACATGTTAAGAAAATAAATATTTTACAATAAACAGAACTTATATAAAACAGAAAACGTGTTAAAAACATAGTCAAAATAAAATACATTCTATGCAAGAAATTAACATAGGATGAGAGCGATTGTGAAAAATGCGAATGGTCAAAAAACCACCGCATGGCGGGCTTTTTAATGGTCAATAGCATGTGTTAGTATCGAAGAGATAAATAGTAGCAGATACCTATATGAGAGAAAACAATGAGAATGGTGAATGCGGCTGTAAGGAATTTAATGTTTAAACAAGAAAAATAAATGACGTCTCCCAAAATTCGCCTATTTAATATACGATCTAACCCATCAAAATATAAGTTTAATGGGGTGAAAAAATCAATATGAAGAAGGGCTAAGCAGTTAATCTGCCATACTATGAAGGATGAGAATTTTTCTCTCGGGCAATTACCCTCAAAGGCTGCTGATGATTTTTATTTGTAAATTTGCATTTTAGCAAAATGGGGTAAAAGCTATGATGAAGTATTAATTAAGGACGAGCTATTAGAACAAATTTTGTATGAAAAAGTTTTATGAGTTTATTTAAGAGCATTTAAGGAAATTTTAGAAAATATGGAAAATAAAGTCAAGTAAAAACTTGTTTTGTTTATTATAGAGGGTGGGCTAAATTCGACACTTTTAATAGGAAATTTGCATACGTACAAAAAGTGACTTTAATTGGCCAAGCTTAAATTTTAAGCTATACTACCTGGTAATAACCACATTTCCTTATCTTGTGTTGTTCTCTCGCTACAGCGTGTTTCTTAATTTCTTTCATTATTCATACCTTTTTTATTTTTAAAGATTTTGTAATTCTGTAACAACTTTTTTACTGCAATTTTTTTATATGAATTGTGGATATTGTTTCGTCATACCTCATACCTCGCTTTATACCATCTGGACCAAGAGAAAATACGTTATCGACGTAAGTCTGAGGGAGATCGTTGATAATTAAACAATAACAACTATCGTAATTATATGTTAGGGTTTTGGACTTCTTAAAAAATATATATTCAGAACAGAAAAAAAAGCCGAAACTTATTTTTCTTTAAAAATCTTCTCTGGCCGCCATTTTAAAAAGTAATAGCGTGAAAATTGAAAAGGGAATTTTATACAAAATACAATTATAGGAAAAAATGTAGGTACTTGTATTTAAAATAAGAGTGCTTATGGTACTTCCGGTTTCTTGAGGTCTTCATAATGACCAAAAATGCTAAAATATGCTCTACCTAATATTACTGTAAAATTTTTATTTGTCTAACTTAAAAACTTTAAAAAATTGGGGAGGGGGGAGGTAACAACATTCTGTGTAACCCTGTATATCACCCAAAAAGTTTTCACTTTATGACAGATAATTTGTCCAGCCATGGCACACGCAATAGCCTACTACCATTTTTTTAATCTAATGTGATTGATTTTATAATTAGTTATTTTTGTACCTAATAGATATTTTTATTAGATGGTATTTCTTTGGGTACACGCCAAAATAAAATTAAAAGTACTAAAAACCAAAAAATTTTAAACAAGTAAACAGATAATTATAAATCGACGTTTCGGTGGCAAATCTGCCACCGTTGTCAAGATAAATGGAATAAAACTAATAAAAATAAAAACTTACTATTATTTAGGCTTTAAAATTCACAATTTTTCTGTTTTTTTGGGATATTCTGAAAACTTTGACATTAAATGTCAAAACATGTTTGTTTGGTTATAGTGTCATAGTGACATAGATAACTGGTTGCTGGTGTAATGATTGTTTATTTTACAAAAAAGGTGAATAGTTAGTTAATTTTTAGTCTTCCTGAAGATACTTCAGTATCAAGCAAAGGCAACCAAGTGTTATTTAAATTAACTGAAATTGATGCTACACAGTTATCTTTATTTAATAATATATACGCACTTTCTTTGATTTTGCGTTTTTTAGAACAAGTTTCCTTTGCTAAAATGCTCGAAGCATCCCAGTTTATTCTATGATTGTTATCAAATGCGTGTTGACAGATTTTTGATTTATGAAATTATGTGTTTTTAATGTATGATCTGTGTTCTTTTATGCGTTTGGCTAATGGTCTACAAGTTTCACCTATATAAAACTTATTGCATTCTGCAAGGTATTTTATAAATGACATTTTTTGTATTTTCATTTAAGTTGTATGGTTTTGTTTTTGTTAATTGAGATCTGATTGTGTTTTGTGTTTTAAAGATTGTGCGAATATTAAATTTATGCCCTATTCGTTGAATTTTATTTGATAGTCCGGGAATGTATGATAAAAATAAATTTGTAATAGGTCTATTTTGATTTTGTCTTATAACTGGAGTTTCAAATTCAAGGAAACAATTATTTATAAAATCAAGAGGATAATTATTTTGAAATAAAATATTTTTTAAATAATCTTTTTCAATATTTATATTTTGATTAGAACAAATGACTTTAATTCTATCAAATAGACTTTTTACAACTCCTTTTTGACCATTATTGGGTGATTTGAGTTAAAATTTAAGTATCTATTTGTATGTGTAGGTTTTCTGTAGATTTTTGCTTCAAAATTGTTTAAATCTTTTTTATTAAAATGTCTAACGTAAACTTAATTGTTGGTTCTTGTGTATTAATGTGTGTTAAAAAATTATTTAAACAGGGTTCGTCATGTTGGTATATAGAAAAAAATGTCATCTATATATCTCCACCAAACCAAAGGTTAATATTGATAATTTTCTACAAAATTTGATTCAAAGTTTTCCATAAAAATATTACTTAATAAAGGTGATAAAGGTGAACCCATAGCCATGCCAGAGGTTTGTTTATAAAAATCAGTGTTATATTGAAAATATGTTGTTTTGACACAAAAGTTAAAAGCTCAAGAATAGTGTTTATGCTTAATTTTGTTCTTTCCCCAAGATGGACATCATTTTCTAATTTATTTCTAACAATATTTAATGCTTTATTTACTGGGACATTTGTGAATAAACTAACAACATCAAAACTTACCAGTGTATTATTTGGATCAATATCTATGTTTGATAATTTCTCTAAGAAATGTTTAGAATTTTTAATGTATGAATCAGTGATTGTTTACCAAAGGATCTAAAATGGTAAGTAAAAATTTTGCTAATGGATGTGTAGGTGAGTTTATACAACTTACTATAGGACGGAAAGGTATATTGGGTTTATGTATTTTTGGTACTCCGTAAAAATGTGGTGTTTTACTGTTGTGAGATGTCAGTTTAAATCTTTCATTATCTGTAAAAGAGTTTTTATGTTTCTTTAACATATTATAAATTTGTCGTTCAATACATTCAGTAGGGTCATTGTTTATTTTTATGTAATTACCATCATTTAAAAGAGACATTATTTTATCATCATATGTATTACAATCTATTATAACTGTTGCATTTCCTTTATCTGCAGGAAGAATTTTTATGGAATTGTCTCTTTTTAATGATTGTAATGCTTTTGTTCAATTTGTGTTAAATTTTGTTTAATTTTAAATGGTTTTTCTAACGCGATTTTTGTTCTAATTCTAAATTCATCTTGATGTTCTATTGGTAAGTTTTGACATGTTTCTTCAATGCAAGAAAAAATGTCAAGCTTGGGCACTGTTTTGGGTGTAATTGCAAAATTTAGCCCTTTAGAAAGAACAAGTTTTTCAGCATTTGTTAGTTCTTTTTCAGTTAAGTTAACTACAGTTTTATTAATCATTTCATTATTATTTATGCTAGATACTTCAGAGTTTAATTTTTCTTGAATTAAAATATTAAATTTATTTTTATGTGTGTTTTTTTGAATTTCAAAATGTATTAAATAGCTATTATAAACACAATTACATATATGATTAAAATCAAATATATGAATTTAATTTTTCAAAATAGATTTTAAATTATCAATTTCTTTTAATAAATTAGTTTTATTATGTCTATGAAATTGTAATCTTTCCCGTAATAAAGCTAAACTTGCTCTTTCTAAAATATTGTTAACTCTGTGATTAGTGTATGGTGCTTTAAGTCTTAAACCTTTTTACATTTGTGTAAAAATGTTAAGCTATTTTCAGAATGTCCTAATTTTTTATATTTATTTTCTAAATCTCTAAAAATAGAACATATATAAGGCCCATACCTGAATTGAAGATATGTTCTGTAGTTTGGCGGATTCATTTAATAGATGTTATTTATTTGGGTACACGCCAAAATAAAATTAAAAGTACTAAAAACCAAAAAAATTTTAAACAAGTAAACAGATAATTAAAAATCGACGTTTCGGTGGCAAATCTGCCACCGTTGTCAAGATAAATGGAATAAAACTAATAAAAATAAAAACTTACTATTATTTAGGCTTTAAAATTCAAAATTTTTCTGTTTTTTTTTATATATGTTCTATTTTTAGAGATTTAGAAAATAAATATAAAAATTAGGACATTCTGAAAATAGCTTAACATTTTTACATAAATGTAGGGACAATAATATTATTCAAAAAGGTTTAAGACTTAAAGCACCATACACTAATCACAGAGTTAACAATATTTTAGAAAGAGCAAGTTTAGCTTTATTACGGGAAAGATTACAATTTCATAGACATAATAAAACTAATTTATTAAAAGAAATTGATAATTTAAAATCTATTTTGAAAAATCAAATTCATATTTTTCATTTTAATCATATATGTAATTCTGTTTATAATAGCTATTTAATACATTTTTAAATTCAAAAAACACACATAAAAATAAATTTAATATTTTAATTCAAGAAAAATTAAACTCTGAAGTATCTAGCATAAATAATAATGAAATGATTAATAAAACTGTAGTTAACTTAACTGAAAAAGAACTAACAAATGCTGAAAAAGTTGTTCTTTCTAAAGGGCTAAATTTTGCAATTACACCCAAAACAGTTCCCAAGCTTGACATTATTTCTTGCATTGAAGAAACATGTCAAAACTTACCAATAGAACATCAAGATGAATTTAGAATTAGAACAAAAATCGCGTTAGAAAAACCATTTAAAATTAAACAAAATTTAACACAAATTGAACAAAAAGCATTACAATCATTAAAAAGAGACAATTCCATAAAAATTCTTTCTGCAGATAAAGGAAATGCAACAGTTATAATAGATTGTAATACATATGATGATAAAGTAATGTCTCTTTTAAATGATGGTAATTACATAAAAATAAACAATGACCCTACTGAATGTATTGAACGACAAATTTATAATATGTTAAAGAAACATAAAAACTTTTTACAGATAATGAAAGATTTAAACTGACACCTCACAACAGTAAAACACCACATTTTTACGGAGTACCAAAAATACATAAACCCAATATACCTTTACGTCCTATAGTAAGTTGTATAAACTCACCTACACATCCATTAGCAAAATTTTTACTTACCATTTTAGATCCTTTGGTAAACAACACTGATTCATACATTAAAAATTCTGAACATTTCTTAGAGAAATTATCAAACATAGATATTGATCCAAATAATACACTGGTAAGTTTTAATGTTGTTAGTTTATTCACAAATGTCCCAGTAAATAAAACATTAAATATTGTTAGAAATAAATTAGAAAATGATGTCCATCTTGGGGAAAGAACAAAATTAAGCATAAACACTATTCTTGAGCTTTTAACTTTTTGTGTCAAAACAACATATTATCAATATAACACTGATTTTTATAAGCAAACCTCTGGCATGGCTATGGGTTCACCTTTATCACTTTTATTAAGTAATATTTTTATGGAAAACTTTGAATCAAATTTTGTAGAAAATTATCAATATAAACCTTTAGTTTGGTGGAGATATATAGATGACATTTTTTCTATATACCAACATGACGAACACTGTTTAAATAATTTTTTAACACACATTAATACACAAGAACCAACAATTAAGTTTACGTTAGAAAAAAAACAACTCACAACTACCATTTCTTGACATTTTAATAAAAAAGATTTAAACAATTTTGAAACAAAAATCTACAGAAAACCTACACATACAAATAGATACTTAAATTTTAACTCAAATCACCCAATAATGGTCAAAAAGGAGTTGTAAAAAGTCTATTTAATAGAATTAAAGTCATTTGTTCTAATCAAAATATAAATATTGAAAAAGATTATTTAAAAAATATTTTAATTCAAAATAATTATCCTCTTGATTTTATAAATAATTGTTTCCTTGAATTTGAAACTCCAGTTATAAGACAAAATCAAAATAGACCTATTACAAATTTATTTTTACCATACATTCCCGGACTATCAAATAAAATTCAACGAATAGGGCATAAATTTAATATTCGCACAATCTTTAAAACACAAAACACAATCAGATCTCAATTAACAAAAACAAAACCATACAACTTAAATGAAAATACAAAAATGTCATTTATAAAATACCTTGCGAATGCAATAAGTTTTATATAGGTGAAACTTGTAGACCATTAGCCAAACGCATAAAAGAACACAGATCATACATTAAAAACACAGAATTTCATAAATCAAAAATCTGCCAACACGCATTTGATAACAATCATAGAATAAACTGGGATGCTTCGAGCATTTTAGCAAAGGAAACTTGTTCTAAAAAACGCAAAATCAAAGAAAGTGCGTATATATTATTAAATAAAGATAATTGTGTAGCATCAATTTCAGTTAATTTAAATAACACTTGGTTGCCTTTGCTTGATACTGAAGTATCTTCAGGAAGACTAAAAATTAACTAACTATTCACCTTTTTGTAAAATAAACAATCATTACACCAGCAACCAGTTATCTATGTCACTATGACACTATAACCAAACAAACATGTTTTGACATTTAATGTCAAAGTTTTCAGAATATCCCAAAAAACAGAAAAATTGTGAATTTTAAAGCCTAAATAATAGTAAGTTTTTATTTTTATTAGTTTTATTCCATTTATCTTGACAACGGTGGCAGATTTGCCACCGAAACGTCGATTTTTAATTATCTGTTTACTTGTTTAAAATTTTTTTGGTTTTTTAGTACTTTTAATTTTATTTTGGCGTGTACCCAAATAAATACCATCTATTAAATGAATCCGCCAAACTACAGAACATATCTTCAATTCAGATATTTTTATACCTATATGTGACTAAAAAAATAGTAACCTTGGCTGAAAAGTCGTATTTACAAAACGAGGATGTCGATAACATACCAATTATCGTACTTATGTATATTTAAAGCACCTTATGACTACTGTGGGTAATAGATGTAGATAATAAGTGTAGATAATAAGTCACTTTACCTGTTTAAAAACACATTAATAATGATAATTTTTTTAACAGCTGTTAATGTTTTCCCCAAAGAACTTTTTCGATCGTGTTTTACTTACGTCTTTTTTTCAGAAGACAATTAAAGATAGCCATGAAAAACAAATGCAAGCTATCTTTAATTAGCTAATTTATTAGTTATTTGTTTGTAGTGACAAATACTAAGATTTTTTTATCTTTACATCTACAACGCATTCGTAAATGAATAACCATTGTTTGGGATTTGGTTTAAATAAAGCCATAGTAAAGCATTATAAACCCATATGTGAAATATATTTTTGATCTTATTTAAGGCATATCAATATTTGTCGGTATTTTGTTTCATGTCAGGTTAAGTTATTTATCCAAATATTTTCAAAAAATAGTGAGCTATTATAAGTACTTCAACCATAAGGGAAAATGATCCAACTCCAATTAAATTAATACAAAATATGTTGATAATACATTTTCCAATCATAGAAATACATAAAGCAACAATTAAGCGGCGCTTTAACCCAGCCCGTGAATTTTGACATATTTTGGTCGTCAGACTGGGCAAACGCGTCACTTTTTTATTGAAAAAGTTTATCACAATATTTTACATCCAATTTTTAAACATTGTGCTAAAAACGGTAAGTCTTGTTTCACACTAGCCGAAAACAGATAGCCGGTGACGAACTGACGCGATCAAAGTGTATGAAGTCTTATGAGACCATTCACACATTAAGAATCTGAATAGTCGAAGTGCTCTAACAAGGCTTCATATAATTATTTATCAGTCTTTCCGACCCAGCTCGGCAAGTGTTGAACGAGGGTAAAGGCTACAGTCACAAAACCATAAGGCTCAAAATTAACATTTTTCGGGTTTCGTGACTGTAACCCTTACCATTTTTAGCACAGTATTTAAAAATTTCATGTAAAACAATGTGGTTAAGTTTTCCGATAAAAAGGTGACACGTTTAGCCAGTCTGACATCCCAAAACATGTCAAAATTCACAGGCTGGGTTAAAGCGGCGCTTCCATATATGGCGGTATAAATATTCGGGGTAGACTCGTCAAAAGGAACCCCCTAAAAATATTTTAAAAGGGTTATTTCTATGAAGTCCATTTCATGGTTGGCCAGGCACTGAAAACTGACCATTTTAATTTTTTATTTGTAAGCACACTCTTAAATTTTCGTATTTGAACACCCCGTAAAAATTTTTGAAATAAACATTAATTTGTAACACACACGTTATTAGGCTAAAATAACATAATTTAGGTAAAAAAATAATTACTTAACCATGCTAATTAGCTTGGAATATAATTACATGTAAGGGTAAAATGTTTTTGTGTGTTATTGTCTAACCATATTATGTTTCATAACAAGAATAATTAATGGTTTGTGAATGTTTTTGCAAAAGCCTAATTATGTTTCATAAAGCCTGTTGTGGTTTGTAATATATGAACATATTTACCAAAAACAATAGTAAAAAAGCTTTAGGCTAAATATAATTAAAATTATTAAGAAAAACACAGAGAAGTTTAGTACTGTTACATAGAATAAAGGAGACTTTGCTCTAATTACACAAAAACCTCATGCACTTACTTTTGTCATTATTTTTTTATAAAATCAATAATAAAAAGTTTATTTTTATCTGACAATAAATTCTAATAACGATTAAAATTGTGGATTTTATTTAAACTGTTAAAGTATACAAATATTTTAAAAATGTCCCCCAGTTGAATCTAGGAAAGTGTCTAATAAATATTTTGTTTTAGAAAAAAGGTTCAAGTGAAAATTTAATCCGAAATGGTTTTAATAAGAAAATTTCACAAATATGTGGCAAAAAGATAATGACTTTTTTAATAAAAACAGTATGCATTGTATGGTCATTAAATAATGACTTTTTATTTACTTTTTTACACAAAATAATGAGAAATATTTGCTAGAGGTTTTCTACAAGTTAATGTTGCTGTTTTAATTTCAATTTCAGCTAACAAAAATCGTCCCTATTTTATCATTTTTTTCTTAGTTAAAAAAATTGCAAAATTTTTCTGAACATGAATATTTTTCAAAATTTTTTAAATATTTTCAATAATATATTCAAAATAAATTTAATTGGAATTTTATTTACTGTTTTCATTAAAAAAATAATAAAAATATATTTAAAACAAAATACCGTTACAATAAAAACTAAGCAAATACCTCATGCTTATGTTAATTTAGAGGTTTTCCAAATAAATAATTTTGGCGGCAAAATGTGTATCATAACTATTAAAATTATGCCTAATTTAGGTGTTAGCTTCTTATGCCCAATTAATTTTTAAACAAAAATAATAAACAAAAATAATTTATAAAATTATTATTTTTTTAATATTAAAAAATCCTGTGTGTACTAATGAGTTTTATCGTTTCTAAAATTTTTCTAATTTTCGGAACTTGAATCTCTAAAGGATTTGTTTTTTTAATTCTTTTTTGTCAAAATGTTTATTGGACTTAATCTCAAAAATCAGCCCCTAATATATCTCTACGACTGTTTAAAAGTTACACATTATTATTGTGATTTTAAATAATTAATATGCCTTTTACTCAAACTTATTACACAAACCCGTTACCCATGACCTGCAAATAGTGCTAAAAATGTAAATGAATAGGATAAGTCATAGTTCTTCGATAACCCTTTGTTCAAATAATATTCTTTAGCCAAGGTAGCTAATTTTTAGACTTAAATAAGAATAAAACTATCTACAATATGCCATAATCAACTTATAATAAATGTAATCGCATTCCCTAGGGATTTTCCAGTTGGCTATACTTAATATCTCTTATGATATGGCTGACTGGTCTTTTTTTGTTGGGTACAAAGCAAAAGTCTTTTGAGAAAGAATTGAACCGCTTCGGTCCTGGTTCTGTGGTATAGCGAGCTAACCCTGTTTAGCCCTATCGACCCCAATGAACTTGGCGGTTGCCTGAAACAAAATAAGGAAAAAAGCCTATTCCAAAAAATTTAATTAAAAATGTTTTTAACTAGATTTTTTTGGGGTTTTTACACCTAATATTTTTTAAAATAAATTTGTTGCCTTATAAGATATTTGCGTTTAGGATTTTTAATGTCACTAAAAAGTATATAAAAGAGTACATAAAACCGTTCGACTATGATGTGACAGTTGTAGTTATAGCTAAGTGGCTGCAAATAATAGTATTTTTCGGTTAAACTAAACACAAGTATTTTAAAAACGGTTAGTTAAAATGGTTTCTATAAATTATACCTTTTTTGTGTAGAAAGGATATAAGATATTAGATGGTACATACAGGGTAGCACAAAACAGTTGCAATATTTTTGAAATTTTTAAAGTAGTGTAGATAACGCCCTTTAGTTTCCACAAAAACTTATTATTAAATCTAAGTAGTTCATGTCAAAAATATTTCAAACTCATCAAAATAAATTATTTTTTTCCTTTGACATTATGTACCATTTTTGTTATTAGCTTTTGGTTATTGGTATGTTTGATTAAATTTTAATATTTTGGCAAAAGGAATCTGTGTTTTTTTGTATACCATTAATTAGCGGACACCCTGTATTAAAATCTCCTGGGAAATTTAAAGCCTATCCAAATCTACACCAATTTTAATGCCTAAGACAAAAAAATAGAAAAGATTACCTGTAACTAATTGAAGTAAACAATAAATTTTTTTATAATTACCATTTATTTTGGTTCCACTTATCCAGACAATTCAATCGAAACTTTACCTCTATAGCCGGTAATAAATAGTTTCCAGCCCGTCAGTTCCTAAACGCTTTGCCTGTGTGTGGTTTTTCTGGATACGACTTTCTTCACTTTTCCAGACAGAAAAGCCGTTTGCCCTTTTGTACACTAAGCCATGTTAATTGATTGATGAGGTGCACCAGCTCGCGAAATTGTCACACCGATCTGGATAAATCCCCATTCGATGATAAATATATTGTTAAAGAGAACACCGTTTTTCTTGTATTTTTTTAAATGTTATTTTTGATAAACAATTTTAAATAATCAGAAAAAAGTATATAACCTAGTTTTTTTTTTACACTAACCCCGATAATTAAATGTCCCGGTGCACCATAAATATATTGTTAAAGAGAACACTGTTGTCTTTTTTATGTTATTCTTAATAATAAAGTAGCATTTATTCTCTTTTAAAATAATCTGAAGAAAGTTTATGACCTAGTTTTTTTTTTTACACTAAGCGTTAATTAATTGTCCAAATGTACCAGCCCGCACACCAGTCTGGATAAATCCCCATTAGATGATAAAAATATTGTTAAAGGAAACACCTTTTTTGTTGCATTTTTTAATGGTATTCTCGATAAACAAAATGGCATTTATTCTCTTTTTAAATAATCAAAAGGAAGTTTAGGACCTAGTTTTTTGTATACTAAACGACTAAGCCACGTTAATTGATTGATCAGGTGCACCAGCCCACAAAATTGCAAAATTGCCAGACCGATCTGGATAAATCCTCATTTAATGAGAAATATATTATTGTAAGAAAAGAATCTCGGATTTCCATTGTCTTCACAAATATATTGTTAAGAGAACACCGTTTCTGTTGTTGTTTTTTGTTAGTCTTGATAATAAAATTGCATTTATTTTCCTTTAAAATAATCAAAAGATAGTTTATGACCTAGTTTCTTTTTACTCTAACCCACGTCGATTGATTGATCAGGTGCACTAGCCCATTCAATGAGAAATACATTTTTGAAGAGAACAGCTTTTTTTGTTTTTTGGGTTATACTAAATTATAACATGGTATTTGTTTTTAAATAATTAATAGATAGTTTGGGGTTTAATTTTTTATTATTATTTTTAATATATTTTTTTTATTATTTGAGGCACAACGCCTAAATACGTACCGGGATAGTAAGTAGTAGCAAGAGAGTAAAAGAAAAGTTATTTCCTCAAGCTAGATACCTTGAGAACAAGCGAATAAACAAAGTGGAATACTTAGGGAAAAGGAACTGCAATGGAAGAAAGAACCGGCTATTTCCTTAAAACAGAAGAGGTTTATATAACTATAGTGTAATAGCTTTTATTAAATACGACGATAGAAAAAAAAATGGAAGCAGTTCTGTAAGCAAGGCGTCAATACTAAGCAAGTTTTCCTTGAATTTACATAAAACTGCTAGGAATTATGAGAGATAAGTTGTAAATAAAAAAATAAAGTTGAACGTATGGATGTTTTCTGATTATATTAAATGTTTTAAATGAAAACCAACAAAATTACCTGAAAGATAACAAAATTTCACATACCTCCAGACTGATCATAGGAAATCCTTTGTAAATTTTGATGCCTTTAGATATTGGCTCCCCTATTGTTTAAACAACAAAATTGTCTAAGACTATTTTGAAGACGTTGATAAAATAAGCTTACACAGATAATTTCTAATTTTTTAGTAAGCCAATTTAATGTTATTTAAGAAACACTATTTATAAAACAGTTGCATACTTGATACATACCGTAAAGAATCTACCAGTAATAAATAAAATGTCTTTAAACTTTTATTTTAATTAAAGCTTAAATTATTATTTATTGGTATTTATTTACCACTGGTGGATTTATTACGAAACGTATCGGGTATGCAATAATATTAAGTTTTTTTAATAACTTTTAATTGGCGTATTATAAAACAACAAAATTTAGTGTGTGAGCAAAGCTTATCAATGTTTTTAAAAAGGCGTATACAATTTTAATGTAAAATTAATAGGGAAGCCATAATTTACAAGTATCAAAATTTACATGGGACTTCCTATAGACAGTCTAGTGATGCTTCACTCGGTATAACAGTTATAAGTTAAGAATCAAACGTTATAAAAGGACACACTTTGACTTCAATTATCTGGTAAAAAATGCGTTTTACTTAAAAACTAAATATAAGTAAGAAAAACTTAAAATTAAAAAAGACAAGATATGTAATTGGGATTGACTTTAAAAGTACCCTGGATATTTCTTTAGAGTGCTTGTCCAAATTCAGGACCCCCTTCTAAGTTTTGGATTGTCTGGTATTTTTCTATAAAAATTTGAGGACTTAAGTAAAACAGCATAATAGTCTGGTCAACATGTACCTTTTTGGGTAAATTTAAGTATATTCTCCGAAAATTACGATCGAGGTGTCTTTCGATTCGGAATAAAGTATAGAATGTTTAAGGAAAACTTCCAAAAGGGGCAGATAAGAATTGCAAAAGTTATAAACACTTAATTTTTAAAAAATGTATGGGGTTTGTTTTTTTTGAATATCCTAAAAACTATAAAAGATATTTAAAACTTAAAAAAGATTTAAAAAGAGGAAGAGTTTTTCTAAAAAAAAATGCAACCTCCCGAAACTGTATCTTGAATATTTATAATTTTTACAGAGCCCCGAAAATAGCGCTAAGATTAGGCAGTCTGACATCCGCGCGAAGTCTGTCCCTCGGACACGGCAACAAAAAAAAACATTTTGTCATATAAAATATGAAAATAAAAAAACAAAAGACAATTTGGCACAATTAGGCTACAAGAATAAATAATTTTCCGCTAGCAAAAAATTTCTATCCCCATTTTTCCATTAGTTATCCATTAGTAAATTACCAAGTTTTTCAAAATTTTATGCTAACAAAAATAGCCCGATTATTAGGAAGTTAGACTACCCGCGAAATTTCTTCCTCTTTTTAAATTTTAAATATTTTTTACAGTTTTTAAGATATTCAAAAAAAAACACCTACTTTTTTTTCATTAATTGTTATTAACTTTTGCAATTTTGATCGGCCCCCTTCCGGACTTTTCCTTAAACTTTCTATACATTATTCCAAATCAAATGACACCGCGATCGTAATTTTAGGAGAATATAGAAACATTTTAACAAAAAGGTACATGTCGACCAGAATATAAACCAAATTTTAGACAAAAAAATGACAGATATAAATATCATACTGACAGCTGGGCGCCACTTTGACAAAAAAATAAATGGAAAAGGGGGTTCTGTGACTAATCATTTTAAAGCTCCTGACGAGTACTTTATACTTTATAACCCCAAAATATAAAGTCAATACTTACTAGTCAAACCTACTACAAAATGTCGGTACTTTGGAAGTTACCTGAATACCTTATTTAGATGGCCGTATTTCCGAAACTAATAAACTTAAATACACCTAATGTCGTATTTTCTTAAAGCTTTTTAAGGATTTATTTATTTGTAATATTGGTGATACTATAGAGTAGCACAAAAGCACAGATTTTTTAAGGGCGCTTCCTGTATATTATATCACCATTAAAAAGATATTTAAAAGGACCTTTAAGAAAATACCACATGAGGTATAAATCTACCTTTATTTGTTTTAGAGATACGGCCCCCAAATCAGATATATGGTTAATTTTCAAAGTACCGCCATTTTTGAGGAGGTAAAGGTATTTACTTTATATTCTGAGGTTACAAAGAACTTGTCAGGAGCTTTAAAATGATTTGCCACAAAACCTCCCTTTTCATTTAATTTTTCTTTTTAAAAAGGCGCCCAGCTGTCAGTTTGATATTTATATCAGTCATTTCTTGTCTAAAATTTGGATTATATTGTCTTGCTGAAGTACTCAAATTTTCATAACAAAATTACCAAACAATTTAAAAGTAAGGAGGGGGTCCTGACTTCAGACAAGGGCTGTATATTCACACTTTTGTTTAAATATAAAGAAAATCACACACATATATATATATATATATATATATATATATATATATATCTTAAGTCCTAGTTAAAAAGCCATGTTAATATTAGGATCTACAAAAGGTCCAGTAACCTAAAAAAGTTTTACCTGCAAAATTATAAAGTAAAAAAGTGAGTACTACAAGTAAAAAATCCGCGTATCAAAAGAATACTTTCCTAAATTAACTATTGTCCAATCGATGATTTATTGTCCACTGACTAAATTTTAGTATAGACCAAGTTAATTAGGACATCGAATTACCCTAAACAATGCCTAAATTCGAAAACTACAAATCAATAGTCATTAGATCAAATCGAAAATGATTTACGTTTAACCTTTGTATTAAATCTTGGACACTAAAATTATTTATTATTTATCAAAACCACCAAAATATATAGGGTGTTAGCAAAATAATACACGTATCTTCACAAATTTAAATATTTATATATATATATATATATATATATATATATATATATATATATATATAGCCACCAGCAAATACACACATACTACATATCTCATTTTCGAGTCCGAGGCTTTTTTGTAAGGTGGTGTTATGCTTTGATGGCTTTTTGATCTAGACACGTGGCAGCGTGTTAAGCCAAGTTTAAGCAAAGAGTCAGTCTTCAGCCAGTACAGCGTCGAGTGTAATATTACACAAACCACTTGGTGTCATTTTTGCCCCCTTAAACACATGAATCTACGTGTGGTTATTTACATCCATAGGGACAACTAGAAGACCCAATTTAATGAAACTGGATGAAATTTGGAATCCAAGTCGGCAATAATCTGTAAGCGTAGAAAAAAATCTAAAAACAAAAAAATATAAGAAAATAAGGTGGTTAGGGGTCCCCAACCAAAAAAAAGGTTTTTATTGGTAGCTTTTGAACCCTTACAAGTAGATATTTAAAACTATGTAATATTATATTTGGTATATAACAGAAATATAAAAATAAAATTAAGGCAAAAAATAAGTGGTGTCTCCATACAAAATACTTGTAATAAGCACCAATAAACAACCTTTAACAAGATCGGTATATCGTAAAGCGCCCGAACTTGGCAAATTTAAGCATAAATGGGAAGCGAATTCAAAAGGTGGAAGATAATGAAGGGCAAGTCTTTATCAGATTTTAAAGAAATATATATATTTAAATAAGTTAAATAACTTTATAAAGTTACTGATGTTACGAAAACTGACCAAGTCAAATCTAACCAACTTTAAGATCTCATACATATTTGGATTTTGTTCAGAAGTTGGCACTCATTTAGATTTCCATTTTAAACTTGGCTTACCTTATTCACATTTATGTATTTTGTGGGATATTTTTTATATTAAATTTTTGGGAAAATTTTAATTTTAGGTAAGTTTTAGTATTTGTTTAATAGGCAGGCGCACATCAATCACAAACCCCAATGTTTCTTTTCAGTTTTTTAAAAACCTAGGCATCTGTCCTATATACAAATTCGTGGTCAGTTTTGCTCCAGCACCCTCGAATCCTTTATACATTGCATATAATCGACAAAATTGCAGTTTTTCTTCCGGTCTTGAGGTAAGGAAGAAATTGTGACTTAATGACCAAACCCTGACTCCGGATTTGTGTTAAGAAATAAAAAATACATTAACACCTATACATTATATCTCTGGTACCAAAAGCCATTTTTTTAGGGCATATTATGGTTTTAGAGAACTACCGACATGTAAATAATAAGATAAATTAAAGTAAAAAATAAAACCAAATGTTACATAAAATTTATATTTTAAATTAATAGTCTTTATATCCGTGTTGTATTTTACCATAATTAAACAAGTTTTATTAGGATAAAGTGCACTTTCTTCAAAATAAAATACAGATTCTTCACTTTAAAAGGATTAAACGAGTAATTCAATCAAAGCAAATCTTTTTAAAGCTCCCAGTCAAAGAGGCTGCTTCTGCTCTTTCAGACAAAATCGGACTCTTGTATATTTATTTTTTCAAAAGCGCTTTTAAAGTCTTTTTGAAAAAATACCTCTGGCCAGCCTGGAAGACTCGCCTAATACGCTTCTCCTGTTATCTATCAGCTAATTAGTTCGACCCTTTGAACAAATTAAATTAAACCGATTACTACAAAACCCTTTATAGACCAGGAACAGACGCATCCGATCATGGGTAAAGCGATTGAAAGGAAATTCTTGTGGCTTACAGTGTTGCCGCATTATACTTGCTTAAAATGTTGGGAAAAGCAGGATTTATTTACAGTAAAAAGCATTTTATTTCTTTTTCGTTATGTTAAGAAATTTGTTTTATTTTGTACATGGGCTCCAAAAACCATAAATATGTGAAAATAGGCCAACACAACAACTGCCTTTATTTATACTAATATTATACAAAGGTAGAGTATGTAGCTTTATTTGTTTGCTTGTAGGGCTAACTTCAAAAATACTAAACCGATCATGACCATTTTTCACAATCAAAAGCTTCAAAATACTAAACCGATCATGACCATTTTTCACAATCGAAAGCTGCACCATTTAGGAGTGCTATACCTAAACAATGTTTTTAATTTTTAAAAATTATAGGAAAGTAAGTAATTATAATTACCTTAATTGGCATCAACTCTTTGTAAAATCAAAAGGGACCTTATCATCAGTGGTTTGCTAACACAAGGCATCAGACTAAACTGGTCAGTTTAGTTATGAGCTTTCGTAAAGCAAACGTTGAAGAGGTTTTGAATTTCAACAACATGCCTAATACACTTACTGGTAACGTTACTTTAACTTTACCTAACTAAAAGTGTACTCTAAACAGTCTAAACTTCGTATTGGTACTTATATCAAATCAGTTTTACTTACATTTTTATAAGATTTTTAACCCAGTTGGCATACTATTTCATCAGTGTTGTAGGAGAATTATACCTTGTAAAATATGGAGCAAATAAAATAAATACATAATTTTGGCCTACATTTTATAAATTGAGATGTTGAGATGTTGAGATGCAAAGTGGCCTAACCCAAAATTTTACCAAAACGCGTTTATTACAGCAAAGTTATCTGTTATTGAAGTAGTTTTAGTTGCAAAGTAGCCCAAGCAACCTTCGAGTATATCGATTTGTAAATATCCCTTGTTTTACAAAATAATGCGATATCATTTTACATTCACAGTACTAATTTCAAAGTCGTTTTTCTCATTTGTAGTATTTTGGACTTAAGCCACTTTGCATCTCAACGCCTCAATTCACAATCAGCTACCAGGCCGTTCTCCTGTCTACATTTAGACAGAATGGGTTGACTGGTTGGTTTAAGGCGACGTTTGTTACGCGAACATGATTGCAATGTTACCCGTTGGGCTATTTTGTACCTATCTTTTTACCACATAAACACCCTGTAAAACTGTTTCGATACGACGCGCGTCCAATGGACGCACTTTGACTTGTTTACAAGCCAGGCGGAAAAATGTAGTGCAATTTGTCCGCCCAGTAAACGCCTAGCTTTATAAATTCCCATTTTCTACTCCTTGCATTAACTAAGTAAGCCTTCGCATGTCTTTGTCCAGGTGGTGTATATCAAAGATCTAGATGTTGTATTTGAAAATATCCATACAGGGTTATAAAATAAGGACTAAACAAATAACATTTACAGAGTTAAGTTAAAACAAAAAAAAATAAAAAAAAATAACGGAAAGAGGAGCCAATAAATAAGACCAGTTACTAAAAAAATGGCCTAAATTAAAACAATTTGAGTAACTTTATACTGAAAATGGTGGTAGACTTTTTTGGGGTGATTCATTTTAATCTCAGCAATCTGCTGGTAAATAAAGTAAGGATACTTAGTTTTATATTGCGGAATCGGGGCAAAAACGGTCCCCAAAAAAACAGAACGTATTTAAAAATTTAATTTCTTTAGCGATTTTCTGAAGATTAAGGAGCAATGGAGCAAAACTAACCAGGAGGGATCAAAAATGTTTATTTTTTAAAGGAGATGACTACACTCTAAAAACTAGGGCTTAAACCCCTCCTGTTTTCAGTGGCCACTTGTGGCACTGATAACATCTCTAAATTCCACACTTTTTTAAAAAAGGATTCTTTTTGACTTTATAGCTTAATTTATACAAAATATTTGTATTTAAAATTTATAGAAATACTAACCAAAATAAAACTGTAATATTCATTATGCGAAAATTCTCTTATCAAAGCCTAATACGGGTCTATAACTCTGTGGATTTTGCCATAAGCTAAACAACGGATAGGCCGGATCCCTTTGAACATGGACAAATTAGATAGAAGAGACTTTGTTAAGTTGGTGGAGATCCAGGGAAATCCATACGTATTATACAGTTAGCCGTACGAGGTGGTTTATCGATGATGTTTAGGTTATGGTCAGTTGCCTGGAAATTATGTGTGGTGTGCCCTTTGATCCCTTTAATATACCCCATTACTTATTTTGTAAGGGTAACAACACGAAATCTGATATGATATAAGGAATGGTTCATCCTGTTAGAAATTGAATAGATTTTTTTATATGGTTTTGTGTAGTAACTAACTAGGTATATATTTAATAAATGTCATATGGAAAAAACATTGCTATGAAATTTAGACTCTAAAACATACAGTGCATTTCAATTAAAATAAACTAACTCATGAATTTTTAATTGTTTGTACATACACCTATAAAAATTCCGAGACGCGCCATTTTTTCATTTTCAGAGTGGCACATTTTTGTTTTAACATTAACTTGTTCAGGGTTATCGTTTCCCCTCACTTACACAAAGGTCAAAAAATTATTTGTTTGTTTGTCAAAGTCCAAATGGGAAAGGGAGTCAAATAATACCTTAACTTAAACAGTTGTAAATTCTTCTTTTAACATTTTTTACTTATTTGAAATGTGTTTAGTAGGTTACAAGAAACTTAACTTTAAATAATAATTTTTCAAAAAATAATTGTCACATATTTTTTATATTTTTTTATGTAGTGTCTGTTGCCCAATTCCTTTGTTTTAATTATTTTTTCTTTTTTAAATAGAACGTCGTATTTTTTCCATCGCAGTAAATTGCACAGCCCAACTTAATAAAGTCCACAAATTTTTAACATTCCATTTTTAATAGTTGCTAAGATATGACAACACCACCAGGTTTCTGGGAAAGAAGAATTAAGCAGTAATATTATCATTCTTGCCACTTTTTTACTTTTGCGTTTCACGTAATATTTTTTGTTTTTTAAATAGAATGTTTTATAATTTATAATGTTTTTTTTAATATAACATACCCTTTGTCTAAAAATGTAAAGTAAGAATGTTATAATTTTCCAATACGCAACTATTTATCTTAGGGCCGCCGAGAACGGGGCCCGGACTAAACGGGGAGACCCGCGCGAGATGAAAAACGTAAATGAAGAAATAAAGTTAGGCCCTTTTATTTATTTTTTTTAAGGGTAATGTAAACAATATTAGTTTGAAGGAGGCGAAGACTCTTTTTTGGCTTTTTAAATGAAGGGGGCCGTAACTTTTACTTCTACAGGGGCGCGGCACGGCTCTTGGAGGCCGTGCTAAAGCTACTTTCCCCTGGAATCTATCTTTTATGAGCATTCATATTTCTCTTCCCCAGTGGCGTAGCTAGATAGCAAAACGTCCCGAGGCAAAAATATTCTAGTGCCCAACCAAACTATTTAAAATCATTTTTCCGTATTTGTCGTGTTGCAAATTCGACGTACTTCAGATTCGTCGTAATACAGTCGACTAGTAATAAAATTAAAACCTAAATACAGATTGCAACTTATTTTAGTACACAAATTAAAACCATTAAAAAAAATAAAAATAAAAACTACCGGTTACCATTTAAAAAATACAGCCTTGTGACAAAGACACAAAAAAACAGAATCTGGTTTATTTTTTCCAATTGAAAAATTTTCAAAACTTAAATTAATAGTTTGTTATTTAGAATCCGAGGGGCCCTGTCCCCCTCTAGCTCTGTAGCTCCGTTAGCTACGCTACTGCTTTTTTACTTTTTATATATAATTAGACTTTATCGCCTTAACAGCAAAAAAATAAAGGAAAAAAATAAATAATTTATTATCATTTACGATTATATCGCTGACTCAACTTTAACCCACTTCTGATGTAAATAAACATTCTTTAATTTTTAAAAACAACTTAACAACTTCCTTTCGACTTCCCAACTCAAATTACTTTTCCATAGAGAATATATAGCACGTATTCCAAAACTATTATCTCAAGAAAACCACTATGCCCGTCTCGCGCACGAAAATGTAACTTTAATTAAAAGCACCCAAGTATGGAATGCACTACACTGGAAATATAAACTTTATAATTTTAGTTGAATCTTTACTAACTTTATAATTTCGCTTTAGTACTGGTGATTTGTAGATGATTGCGTAAAGTTTTATTTGTTAACACGCTTTTTTTACTTATTTTCTTTTCGTTATACGCGATGATTGTAATAAGGGAAACATTTAAAATCCCGGCCAAATTGTACCTTTACATGTTAATCTAAATTAAGTGTTTGCCATTGGTAACTTTAATTTTTTTACTTAAAATACGAAATAGTTTAAATTACCAATCTAGTAGCATTTTTACCGCTTTTTAACACGCTTTTATTAACGGGTTGTAACTATCTATCTATCTATCTATCTATGTAACGGAATCTTTAGGGCCTAATTTTTACCAACTTCCAGCGATTCAATTTCTTTGAAACTTTGCACACGTATCAGGATGATGACAATGGGTGTTTTGAAAACAGTATCCCGTTATCTGATTAGGACCGCCAGGATAAATAAATTCCTTTACAGATCCTCTGTGTCTCTTGACAAAATGGCGAAGGAATTTTTTAGTGAATAAACTGGAGCAGTTATTTTTAAAAAACTAATTGATATATCAAGCTAAAAAATGAAAAATAAATAATAGTTTTAAAACTAAAAAAACACCTTTTATATACAACCTAACTAAAAATTAGAAATAATTTTCATTACAAAAGAGTTTGTCACTTCAGAATAAAAGCGTGGGGTGCTTTAATATATTAAATGTTATAATTATTCTATTTGCAAATATCTATGAGGGAAAAGTTATGAAAAAATAGTAAAATGCACCCCACTTACTCTGAAGTAGAATAAATCTTTATAATGAAAATTATTTTCATTTGGATTAGGTACATATAAAGCGTGTTTACAAACTTATTATTTATTAAGGAATAAGGTTAGAAAACAATTGAAAGAAAACATGATTTTAAGTTATACAGCAAACTATAATTTTAAATGGAAACACCCTGTATGTTTTTATTATTAGATCATTCTAAAAACCTTTAAAAAATACCACATATCCAATTTTCATAGCTTCGGAATATGGCCATCGTTAGGCTTTGATGTATATTGTATTACTAACAAGGTATTTCAAAGAGCTTTAAAGAAAATATTACATTTGATATGTTTAACTATGTATAGTTTTGGAAATATGACCTTTTAAATATTTATAATAGTGAATGTGGAACAATTTTAAACTAACTTAGTTATAAATTACGTTGCATAGTCAAGTTGTTCTTGTTGTTGATGCAGTTAATATCGTATTTTTAAATATTTTTGCGATTTATCTAATAAATATAATAAAAACGCTACAAAAAATTGGTCTACAATTTTGATGCTAAGTGTTTTGGTGGTTGGATCATGGATATCGTTAAAAATTCTGCCATGAAGCAAGACACGCAAGTCGGATTTACTATGTTTGCAGTTTCAGTGTTAATATTAAAAAACTTACATTTTGTGGCTTTATATAAAACCAGCTTTTGATCGCGGCTTCGCAAGCGGTAAATTCGGAGTAAAACAATGCCCCTTCCCTATCCCCTAAAGATTTTGAATATTATTATATACATATAAACCTTTTTCTTGAATCACTCTATTTATTTAAAAAAACCGCATTAAAATCCCTTGAATAGTGATAAGAAACTGAATACAAAATTTTTGATACTTCCTGTATAATATTTTTTAAACACTGAAAATTATATTGCAAATATTTATATTTAAGCAGTTTTGTCTTAATGGTATAATAACATATAAACAAAATAATATTTTTCTTTTCTTCAGAATACAAAAGTTTATTAAACATTTTAAGAAAAATAAAAACTTTTATATACAATAGTTCTTCACTATTTTGTTCTTAAATAATATAATAAAAGTTTAGATTACTTTAAAAAAATAAATTAATAAAATATTTAATATAAAATTACTTACAATACACAGAAGGCTATAAACCCTAAACAAAGGTTCATAAGATTCCGGTTGAAATTATTTTTATCCAATAAAATAAAATCGTTACAAGACGCCAGAACGAGAACTGAGCTAATGGTTACGCCTCAAAAATGTGGTAAATAGTTAACCAAAATTGCGGCAAACAGTTTACAAAAAAACTTACTAATAAACTTGCTAAAAATTGGAAAAAAATGTTTTTATTAAAAATAAAATTTCTAAAAGACAGTTTAGAGTTTGACGTTACTTTTAAAAAACAAATTAACTGGTAAAAAATACATCTATAAGGTACATAACCAGGCAAAAAAACAGTAAAAATGTTTATCCATATAATAAAGTATTTTATGGTTAATATTGTTTTCTGGGAGATAACGTTTAAACAAAATATTATTTGGCTTTTTATCAAAATATTGATAATAATAACATAGTTAAAATGTACTTTAGTTTTAATGGTTTTTTAATATAACATCTTTTTGGCCACATATTACAGCCACACATTTTAAAAAACATTTTTTTGCTATTATTTTTGCGCTACCCGGAATTCGAATAAAAACGATGCACTTTAATGTCAGCCTTCTATAAAATATAATAGGTATGTAATTTAAAATTTTAGTTTCAACTGAAAACAAACCAGAAAATAACTTAATAAAAATATGTTCTAGAAAATACTCATATTTTTGCATCCAAATAAAGAAAAACGTAGTTAAATTTTAAAAAATGTATTTACAAATTACCCGAACATTAAAAATAATAATTAAAGCCTTAACTCCTTAGGTTAAAGTGCATCGTTTTCATTCGAATACAGGGTAGCGCAAAAATAATAGCAAAAAATGGTTTTTGAGATAGACTTCACATTTGACATTTAATTTAAGATACTTATTTCAAATAATATTTGGATGTATTCTGAAAAATAAGGGTATTTTACTCATGAGCCATTTTTATATTTTTGTATCTCCCCGGTATACAAATGAAGATATTTTAATTTTGGCAGTTGTATTTGAGTTTGTAAGGAAGCAGCAACAACATTTTTTTGTGTAAAATTTTCATTTGCGTCCATATATCTGACGGACACTGTATATTAGTATACATGGTGGGCCAAATTAAACTTGCATACTTTTCCAATAACAATAACTTTTTATCTGCTGCGCCCATCTTTTTAATTTTTACAGGTTTAATAGGTATATGTTTTTCTAGGTTTGTCAATTTTGAACGAATAGTGTTAGTCAGGACCGGACTTATAAGACTTTTTCCAAAAAGGTGCATATAACCTCGTTGCAAAACAAAAACGGCTTTAGCTAAAATTAAGCTACTACGTTTTTCTGTAGACACACTATGGGAAATAATTCAGTAAAAGCAAATCTGTCAATAATTTAAGGATTCAGAAATTATGATTATTCTTAATAAATGATGCTCTTCAAAAAGCATGCATTTCTCTCGATTTTAACAGGAAACTTTTTTTGGTGTGCTTTAAAAATAAAAAATTAATTTAGATAAATTCGATTTCTTTAACAACGAAGTTAAATGCATCATTATGGAAAAAGTCCCGTAAGTCCGGTCCTGACTAAATCTCTTTGACCAAAATTGACAAACTTAAAGAAAACATATCTGCTTATTAGCTTTGTACAAATATAAGAGGTAGGCGCAACAAATAAAAAAAGCTTTTATTAGTTAAAAAGTGTGCAAGTTTAATTTGGCCTACACTGTAGATTACGCAAAACGTTAGCTGGTAACTACTAACTTTGTTTTATTTAGGTTTTTAGACAATGATGCCTAATATTTTATCTGCAATTTAATGCCTTGTTTTCAGAAGTGCTTTTGCTTCTAGCCGAGACACAAACCCAAAATCTTTGGTGTAAATATGGTAAATATCTTTCGATATTTTTGATCTAGAAACCCATTTTTATCAGGTGATTGACCATTTTGCAACATTATATCTCTTAATAGAAATTCCAAATAATTTTAATTTAAGCCATATCGGTCAAGCTTTGATGAAGAATGAGTTATTAAAGAAATTCAATTATCACTTGAAAACGTTTGGCATAGACATCATCCGAAACGTCGTGTATCAGATAAAAATAAGGACAATGGAAGTCCAAAAAGAAGTATTATTAAAAACATTACATTTTCTACCATCTTCAAACAAAAATTTTGAAAGATCTTTCTTATGGTGATGAAATATACAGGATATTCCATTCAAAAAAAATATTTTGCTTTATAACTTAAATACCCGATTGGTAATTGTGTTTTCTTATCTCTAAAAAACTTTAAAAATGAAACTAGTTTGTTAATTTACACTATTTTAAGTAATAACAAAGTTACTAATAGCGAACACTTAATTCTGATGGCTCTGTATACTTACTTATTAAATAAAAATCTTTTAAAAAATACTAAAACTATTTGATTATAATATTTACCCAAGTAAAAAAATGAGCGATAAAATTTAAATGTCTGTACATTTGGAACAATAAGAAGTGTCAAACGCCCCGTTTGATCTAAGACAACTGACACTGCTTTGAATTTCGAAATCAAATACCCTTTAATGAAAGCCTTTTTAACTTCAAGTTGCACTGATTTTCAAGTCATAGAAATATAGAAAATAAAATAAAATTCGCGAGGCGATGCAATAAACAAAGAAAGCTCCCTTTGTTGGTGTAATGAGCAAAAGCTTTTATTTTCGAGCTGGCTGCTCGACTTACGAAAAGCTTTGGGTTGTTTTTCTTTTGCTGCTATGTTCGAAAATTGCTTTCATATTATTTAATTTACAACTGTGTCATAAGTACGGTTACACTATTCGCAATTTAAATAAACACCACAATGATACAACACATAAACAAAACGGCGAAAAATATCAACCATATTTACAGAAAATTACCAGCTTTTTGGTTTGTTCCTCGGCTAAAACCGAGCACTTTTAAATTTATTTATTATAAATGTATGCTTTAAATTCAAATAAAAGTCGTACGCAGGGGGGCAATTGCATTCCCAAGGAGTTGTGTGAAATGGGTTTTTGGCGGAAGTGGAAGTTGTGTGAAGCCCAATTCTGTGTAAACAAGCAAAATTTCAGTCTACATGTAAAAATAAAATTCCCACCAAGTTATATACCGGGTGCCCACGAGATAACTAGCAAGCCTGTTATTTCCCTGATAAGTGTTACACGATTTTGAAGTTTGGTTATGTAGTTGGATACAATGCAGGTCTCTGAATTTTCAGATTTTATAATAATATGCCACATTCGGTTTAACCGAAAGTGTTCCCAACCTTGCTATTTTAAATAAAATACCCTTTATATTTTTCCAAATATCAATTCTACCGGCAATTCCAAGAAAATACATGTACCACTTGTTATACCTAACTTAATTAGTTTTTGAGAAAATAGCGTTCTTAAATGTTATGTTAACCGACATTTTTATTAATTTATTAAAAAACAAATGATGGTAGAAAAGGGTTATAGCGATTTTTAGACAACTTTAATAATCCTTATATCCTAGTACCGTTAAAATGCAATTTCTGGGTTAACCAGAAGTGCGAAAGAAATTGACTTTCGGCTGTAAAGAACTTTAATAATTTAAATGGAAACCACAACCTTAAGCCTTAAATTTATACTTTACACTTATTCCTCAAAATTTTTTGTTTATTGTATCTCCATCTATTCCTACTAGTTTTTAAGTTATTAATAGTGAAACGGTAAAAAATATATTTTTTTCTCTATTTTCAAGGCAGCCTAGAGTTTTACTAATAATATATTAAAAGCCATTTCTGTTTAAAAATAGGATATAATAAACAAAAAGATTGAGAAACAGGTGCTAAGTTTAAATTTAAGGGTTAAGGTAGTGGTTTTCATTTGAATTATTGAAGTTCTTTACTGCCGAAAGTCAATTTCTGTAGCAAAAAATTAATTTTTAGGATGATAGGACATAAAGTTTATTAAATATGTGTAAAAATCGCATTAGCCTTATCTATTGTCATTTGTTTTTTGACAAATCGATAAAAATGGCGGTTAATACGACAACTTCAAATGCCATTTTCTTAAAAACTAATTTAAATAGGTTTAACATGTAATTACGTATTTCCTTGAAATTGTCTGTAGAATTGGTTTTTAAAATACACCTTAAAAAAATGTTTTTCTTTTTAAATTTCTAATGCTTGGCCGCTTTTAACTATATTGTAATTTATTTTGATGAACCTAACGGCATATTGCTTAAGTGTTTTTTTTTTGTATAACTTGAAATCCTATTTTACTCTAAAAAATATTATTGTGAGGAAATATATAGGTACTTAAAAATAAACTAACATTTAAATAGCATGATTATCAATTTTTACGTTTAAAGCCGTAAAAATAGTTATAAATTTATCAAATGTTGCTCGGAAAAAAAAATTATAAGTCAACCCTTTTGTTGCTAATTTTTTGTGGTTTACTTAAAAAGTAGAAAAAAAACACTTTATATTTAAAAATTGTACTTTGACGACTCCTACCGGCGAATCAGTTTAAGTTACACAAAAAACACTAGGAATTTAAAATTTGAAAAGAAAAACAATCTTTTACATGCATTTTAGAGGAAAAACTTCAATTTAAAATGGTATGTACTTAAAATTATTATTAAAGGCTCAAACTTGGTGGGAATTTTTCTTGTACATGTAGATTAAAATTTTGCTTGAGCACCGAAAAAGGAAAAACTTTGCAAAAATTAATTACCCTCATGTGTTTAAATGAGGACCTTTCTTTTTACATTTGCGAATGAAAGTATGTTTATTTTGGTTAGTTTATAGATAGATAAGGACCTTTTTCATCTTTTATTTTTTTAGGTTGATTAAGTTGTTTTTGTTACTTTCTTGCCTCCCGCCAAAATTCATTTCTGCGTACGTCTCTATTGGGCTGCAGACACAGAAAAACCGACTTTGTACATTTCTTATATTGCACCGTATTTTACGGCATCCGTCGTGAAAATCACTGATACGACACAAGTTGCAGACTAAAGCGGCATTTACATTTACAAATACTCGGATTCGAGCAACGCGGATAAATACTACGACCATAATTGTGAATTTTTACGGTTGTATGGGCGATTCGTATAGTTTTTGCTCAGAATAACAATATACAGAAGCAACAGTAGCATTTCGCGCCAAAAATATATAGGTGGAAGGTAACACTGGTCAAATGTCAACGCATTACCGGGAAAGTTTAGAACGGTCTGAGAATACGAGTTAAGTGTTAAACAAGTGTCAAAAGTTTATTATGAAAATATGACCGATTTGGGTATCTGTTATAGTTTTTAATTTAGGGTAGCGTTTTAAACATCTCATACAAAGTCGATACGAGGCGTTCGAGGTCATGAAATCCTCTACCCGCTACTTCAAAGGTGCCGACAGTTATTGTCGCTTCTGTATATTGTAACATTTTGCATCCGTTTTTCTTGTTTTCTTGTCCCTTACAGCTGATCGTAAAATATACTTTTTTCGACGACCGTTAAAAAAACGCTGTTTTTTTAACATTTAACATTAAGTTAAAGTATTTTTTTAACAGTTCGAAGCTTTTTCTCACACTTTGAATTGCTGTTTTGTTTCAATGCCTACTACAATGAACTTAAATATAAATTTATTCAATGTAATAGTAAACGCGACATGAACTAAACCAAACGGTCAAGTTACCTTCGGTTTCGTCATTCTTTTTAGTTCATTGGTCACTCGTTTTAAGATTTGACAATTTGCAAATAAACCTAATAAAAATTATTGAAAATTATTAGTAATAATAAATTTGGCTGATTAAGAAATTAAAAAGGAATTTACAAAACGTTAGTTCATACAATTTTCTAAATTTAAATAATAATGCATAGTTATGAAGAGAACAATTGTCGCTTAAAAATAAGGAGGCTATGATTTTTTGTTGCAATATAATGGCTATGCTGCAAGAAATAAAATTTATAAGTTTAGATAAATAAAACATGTATTAAATGGTATTATGGGAAATTTTTAATTGGTCGTGAAAAAATATAGTATTTAACACATGCATAAAGTGTCACTTTTTACTCACGGGATTGCCGCACTCACCTAACGGCTCATGCTGTCAAACTTCCAATTCGTAAAAGAAAGTATCACTCTATGCACTTGTCACACAAATTACTATTTTAACACTAAAAATATAAATAAGTGTCAAAAAACTATATAAAATATTTTTTGACAATATTCTTGAACGAAGTTAATCAATTAAAACTTTGCGCTTTTGTTTTATATCATTGCCGTTCTGTTATCAATGTCTTTTATTCAGTTTTAATATTTCCACCAAGTTTGCTTTTATCGCCGTTAAATAAGCTTTTTACAGAAATTTATATAAATATATTAGGACAACCGTTAAGAGTAATTAACTATGATGTTGTGCAAATTACATTTTGTATTCCTGGAAATAGTTTTAGGAAAAACCAACACTGAAGTTTTTGTTTGGGAAGGATTAATTTGAAACTCGCAAACTGTGATGGTTTGGAATAACTAATAATTACAGTTTAGTAAATTAGCTTGGTAATTTAATGTATAAGTCTATTAAATATTTGATGAAAACTAAGTACCATTAGTAAATCCAGTTTATAATTTACTTAAAATTTGACTGGCTTGTTTCGAAGTATCAAGTTATAAATTTAAATACCTCTTTTACCTTTTTTATTTTTTATTGCATAAAACAAATTTTCATTTCTGGTTGTTGGGTTAATTCTGTACTTTCCTAAAAAATAATTATATGTTTAATTTAATTTGAAAGAACAGTAACAGGAGATTACTGGAGTAAATGGACACTTCGCGAAAAAAATCTCATAATAGAATTGATATCTGTAAATTTTTTGAATGATAATTTTTCGCACGACAGTTCTTGGAAGGACATTTATTTGAATTCAGTTATTGAAAAGAGAGTTCTCTAAATCGTAAATTTTTCGAATGGGTTATTTCCTAAACAGGCAATTTTTTTAAATATATTTTTTTCTTTTATGTAATTTTTCTACACATATACTTATTTATTTAATACGTGCCGTAATGCCTTTAAATTTTGTGAAAAGTTAATCTTCTATATAGGGTAGGTATTAGTTTAGGTGTATCTTTGCTTAATAAAACCGGTAATTTTGTGTTTAGAAACCCGATTCCCATGTCCAGCAATTAGAGTATATCGGTCTAGGAATTCCGGAACCATAATTTGTTTTGATTAATTTCGGGTAGTTCTTTTTTTTGTGTCTTTTCCTTTTTTTTGTTGTTTTTTGACATGTAAAAAATTATAATTAAATTTATAAAAACATTTTTAACACGTTGAATATGACCGGCCATTATAATGGCCACAAAATTTTGTCAAAATGTACCGCGGCATTTTAAAATATTTTAAACAAGTCCTGAATTACTGTGGTCTCAAATAGAAGGTTTGGTTTAGTGGTGTGGTACACAGAAAGGATTGGGAAAACGCCTCACTCGCAATGACCACTATATTGGCCATTTAGTACCCACATTAGTCGTTGGTTTACATGTGTTCTGAATAGGTGTCTTGTTCGATTTTAGGCTACTCTTGTGCATTCTGAGTGACAAACTGATTTATAAAACTATTATGGATGATAGAAATAAACCAGGGTAAGTAGGATTTACAATAGTTTTAGTAAAAAATTAATTGTACATCATAACCTCAAATATTACAAAACGCAAATCTTATATTTTTGTCTAATTTTTGCATGCCTTCGACACCTGGCATGTTATGATATGTATTAAACTTCATTGTTTTCTGATTTAAATACAGTGTGTTCCAAAATTTGTGCTATATGATTTTTGTATTGATCAAAATATACTGCCTATATTTTCGAAAAACAAAATTAGCTTTGAGAGAGGTGCTTAAAAATATACCATACTTTGGCTTTCTTACTTAAATTCCAATTTTTGTTACAGGATTAGCGGTTTACAAACTAAAAAACGTAATAGGAAAAGGCCCCTTAAGCCGGAAGAACTAGAAGAATTGGCTCTTCATTCTAATGACAGCCTAAGCATCGAGGATCCTTACTCAAGCGATAATTTCGTGGCAGATAAAAATTACTCTTCAACAGAAGATCAAGTTGATTCTGACGAAGAAGATTATTATGGAGGCTGAAGTTGCTAATGATTTAAGAGATTCTTATCAAGAAATCGATGCTGATCCTGGGTAGGAAGATACCGACTTTGATCATGAAGTTTATTTCGATGGTCAACCTGCTTTCAATGTAAACTTGTCAAAAATTCACCTCCTATAAGGTTTTTTGATATTTTTTGTGATACCATATGATTAAAACGGTCGTTAAAGAGACTAACCGCCGAGCAAATACTTTTTTATAATAAGCCTCGAACAAGAAAAGAACGCCAAGACTTAACAGTTGTCAAATTTAAAAAATTCTTGGTTTGTGTCTGCTGGGAGGTACAGTAAAATGCCCTGTTCAAGCAATGGAGTCAAGATTCGATATATTACCACCTAATTTTTGAAAAATAATGGAAAGGTCTTGCTTTTAAGAAATTTTAAGAATGCAAAGATTTATAAATCACGACATTGTTGACACCAATGATAAACTCCACAAAATTAGAAACATTTTGGATAAAGTTTTAGAAAACATTAAAAATGCTGGCTACCCAGACCAGCATAGGCGAATCAATGATATTATGTCGAGGATGTTTAACATTTCGCCAGTATATTTCCAAGAAAAGACACCAATACGGTATTAAACTTTATGAGCCCACCACTCATGATGGATTTATTCTAAATGTTATTGTATATACGGGAAAAGGAACTTTTGTAGCAGCGGAAGCAACCCACACTGAATCTGTAGTATTCGAACTCTTGAAAGATTATATGGATAAAGGACATATTGTTTATTTAGACAATTTTTACAATAGTGCATCATTAGCAGAAAAATTGTTACGTCGTAAAACATATGTTGTCGGAACATTAAGAGAAAAACGAATAGGAAATCCTAACAATCTACTAAAAACTAAGCTAAAAAAGAACAGGCTGTTTGAAAGAAATTTTGACTAAGCGGGGAGTACCTAAGAAAAAACCAACGTGTGTTATAAGTTTCAATAAGTATATGAGCGGTATTGATCGCTCAGATCAAATGATGAGTTATTATTCAACTCCAAAAGTTTCATGATATTATGTCAATCCGTTTCCCACTTATCCACTGTGGTACAGCATTATAGAACTGGTTAAAGTATTGCTGGTACTCGACGTGGTAATAAATATAGTATAGATATTTTTTGTTTAAATTACCTACACTTTACCATTCCTCAAAACCTATTTTCGAAAAACAGTGTGTTCAAACAATTAGCTGGTTGAAAAACTGCCAGTTCAAACAACTGTTTGTTGGAATATTTGTCCATTGCAAAAACTGTCATTCAAAACATTGTAGTTCGAAGAACTGTCCTAAATTCAAGAGAGTTAAACGCAAGTTGTTGAAGTTTAAACACTCTAATATTGTGAAACAAATCAATACCTAAAAACAGGTAATTTTTTTTTGTTTTTTGTGACGGACCACAAAGGCTTATGCTTGAGTACCAGAGTACTGTTGATGTCGGGTTATTAGATGTAACCCCTTTCTTCCCTGTTCCGTCAACGTTGTCCAAGCACTGAAACGTGCAGTTTTTGTATTTTATAGCACCTTTTAAACTACACTAAGACACTAGACTACCTAAAAATGTCTTCCTTGCTAGGGATTGAACACTGGGCTACCAGGGTAACAGCAAAAAATAATTTAAAGCTGTGCCTTTGCTGTCGATGAAAGATGCCGTATTGTTTTTACCTCCATGACGGTAAAAAAACACGGATAAAAATTGATGTACGTCCCAAACCAAGCCATCCCCTCGTCGTGTTGTTATGGTCACCAACGGTTTGTTCCCGTTTTGATTATATTTCTATTATTATATTTTGATTTAATTCCACATATAAAAATTGGACTTTTATAATTCTTTCCACCGCAATGGCCTTTTTTATGATCTACCACTGGTTAAACACTTTTGCAAATAAACAAAAAGTTTAATAATTCAAAAATACATTTTGTACACGGCACAGTTAATTGCTACTATTTAATCCTTTTAGAGATGGCTTCATCACATACTTAGCTTTTATTTTACTATCTCATAAAATATAAACGTGGATTGCAAATAAAGTTAAATCGTTTGGAAAATCCACACTATAGTGTTTTGGACCGAAATAACTTTCAAAATTGCTTCGTTGAGTACAGGGTTACCGTGTACACTGTTTGAATAATGTCATATATCATAAGGATGGCGTACTTGAATTTTCAAGTTGCATGCATGTTAATTTATTTTATATTAAATTATATGCAAGTTTAATAAATTTTCATTTTAAACAGTGACGTATACCAACAAGCCCGAAGATAGGGCGTTAAAGGTGGTACAAATTACCGGGGTTTGGACTGCAGGGGGCCTGTTACAAAAACAAAGGCAAAGAATATAGGATTGTAGTAGGTAAAGACCTTTATTTCTTTTAAATTTTTTTGTAACTTTTTTATTAGGGGGCCGTAACTTTTACTTATACCAGGGCCCGACGCGACTCTCGGCGGCCCTGTATACCAACAGTTACCATGTAGAGAGTAGGTAATAGTTAATTTCTTCTTCCTCAACTGTGGCATTCTGTCGTGAAAACTCTTGCCAAGGAAAGTAATCTATTAGATTATGGATTATGGGAGAATCCCAGGACTGGTGAGTAAAAACACCAGAACAGCGACAAGTAAAAAAAAATATAAAGGCATTCTCTCTGGAATTTAAAAAGACCTTAAACAGTTACCATGTAAAAAGAAGGTTATAAGTTTTTTTTCTTTTCTGTGGTAATCCGTCATGTTAAGTCATGCCAAGTAAGTTCATCTATTGTATTATGGATCTTAAGGAAATCCCAAGACTTGTAAATAAGAATACAAGAATGGCGTTAAGTGACAAAATTTATAAAAGCACCTACCCGCCGGAGAATTTACAAAAGACCTTCTAAACAACAACCTGAAGGCAGTAAGAATTATAGTGGGTCAGCAAACAGGTCATTGCAGACTGAAACACCTAGAAGCAATGGGCTTGGCAGAAGAAAACCTACGCAGGTTCTGCCAGAAAGAAAAAGAAACCGAAAAACACTTATGGTGCTACACTGTGAAGCCATTTCTGGTGTGCGATTTGCAAGGCAGGGTAGGGACAAATCCAAAGAGTAGCAAGATTTACAAAGAATGTAGTTTTAAGCTAAGGAAGTCTTATTAAGAAGAGTTAATTGAATAGCGTGCTCTAAAGTATGGATGGAGGATACACAAAACCTGAGCAGATTGCAGTCGTAGAGGATGTATAATTCCCTCCTAACCAATCTAATCTACTCAGTGTTAAATTCAGACATTTTTTCTGGGTGGAGTTTAATATTCCCGGGGACCCTGACGTAACCAAAAAATTTTTATTGACCTTAATAAACTTTTCAGGTGTAACAACCATACCAACTGCTTACTTCATACTTTTCTTTACGCTTTGGTATATCTATGTACAAAGTTTATACTTTAAGATTATATTCATACCTATGATTTGACACTAAGTTTTCCAGGGGGCGAATTTCTTTTCCGTGCAACTCCTTAGATTTAACGCTGAATCTACCTAAATCTAATCTTAAAAACTGGTAGTTGTGATGTGCTACGTGTGAAATAAATTTAAGTGTAGAATTTAAATATATAATTTAACAGAGGTGTTTCCTCTTAAATTTTTTAAAATATTTCGTGGGTTTTTTTGGTAAGAACATTAAAAAATTAAATTAGAAAATGTATATGATTAATTACAGACAATAGGATATACGATAACACTATGTGTGAAAGTAAAATAGATTTTTTTTGGTTTTTACCGCATACAAACTAAACAAAATTTCCAAAGCAAATATAATAGCCCTACTTGGTTTTATATAAAGATTATTATACTGTAGAAATTTAAATACTTTCTCTTAAAAAGCAAAAAAAAAATATAACAACATACTGTATATAACCTAGTGTAACCGTTTTCTTCAGAATGTCATATTTTTAAACGTTTACGCCTACTGTATGTTTAAAGCCATATTTAATATTTTATTTGGGTGGCCTTGATGGGAAGCAAAGGACTCTGCACAAACCTTATGAAGTCGTGCCTTTGGTTAAATTCGCTTAAACTTAGCATAAGGGTAGCACTCAGCATGCTAATCAAAAGTCCCAATAATTGCACCGAGGTATCTCTGAACATGAGTCAGAAGATTCAAAAGACGCCACCTCCAAAAATTAACCCCTGACCCTCCACGCCCCCGAAATCTCAAAATATGCCGTAAAGAAAGTTATGATATTTAAGGGATATATTCATCTGAATTTGCGAACAAGGTTACATATATCTTAGCATGATGATCCAAAAATTCAATGCACGCAACTCCCATAAAATGTTACAGTGTTAAAGAGATATATTTATCTGCATTTTTGCACAGAGGTAGCACTGAGCATGCTCATTGAGTCCCAATTGACAAAACCCCATACTCAACCCCAGACCCCCATGCCCCCCTCCCAAAGGTTGTTGAGACAAAATGGTACCTAATCAGTTAAGGCTAAGTGGTGTGTGGTACCCGGCCAGTTAAGGCAAGTGGTGTGTGGTACTCGGGTTTGTGGTTGATTTTGGGGGTTGCACCAATTGGGACTTTTTATTGTGCAAAAATGCAGATGAATATATTTCTAAAATACTGTAACATATTTTGGGCTTATTTTTAGATTTTGAGAAGCGTGGGGGTCGAAAGTTGTTTTTGGGGGTTGCGTCTATTGAGTATTTTGATCATCATGCTGAGAGATACCTCTATGCGAAAATTCAAATACATATATCCCTTAAACATCGTAACTAACTTTACGGCGTATTTTGAGATTTCGGGGGCGTGGGGGTCTAAGGTTGGTTTCAGGGGTTGCACCCACTGGGATTTTTGATTAGCATGCTGAGAGCTACCCATGTGAAAAGTTTTAGCGAATTTAACCGAGGGCACAACTTCATTGGGTTTGTCCGGGGCCTTTGTTTAAGGGTTTACATCCGGTTGTAAACACAAAAAGTGTTTTTTGGGAATTTTTGTAAATTGGTGTTTTATTAGAGAAATATATACAACCAATGTACATGTAGCAAATTTAATTTAGTTTAAGAATCCACAATAAATTTATAAGAGAGAACCTTCATAGAAAGGTGTTGGGTGGCGAGAAAGATATCTTTAATCCAGATTATGTCAAAGGAAAAAAAATTAGTATAAGTTAATAGAGGTAATGATCGCATGATTAGTAAAAAAATTAATTATAAGATCGCGGCTTCCCAAAAACACAAAAATAGTTTTTAGAAAAAAATTTAAGTGGCTAAAATGTCGAAAGTATCATTTTTGCCATCACTACCTGACAAAAGTATTTACGAAGATCGTGTAAAAATTTTAAGCCGATCGGTCCAGCCGTTTCGGAGAAATTTTCCTCACCGACTTTAAAAACATCATTTCGAAATAAACACGTTTGAAAATGGGTACCATTTAAACTAAGTTAAAATGTTTTACAAATATAAGTATATCTCCGAAACTATTTGCCGGATCGATGTGAAATTTTCAGACAATATTTTTAAATGTTTATACATTCAAAATATTTAAAATAAAAATATCATTTTTTTTAAATTACAACCGGATGTAACCCCTAATGACCTCGAGTAACGTCAGAAAAAGTTTGTGTGACTAATATAAAAAAAAGAAATAAAACAAGTTGGCAAAAAGACATAAATCACTATCCAGAAACTCCCCTACTATCTCTATAACAATGATATCGCATATCTATGCACAAATTCAGATTAGTTTTTAACTATTCTGCAATGGAAAATGAGTTACATTTCAGTAGTTTTTTAGTGTATAAAGCCATATATCCATTTTTCACAACTCTGGTAAATAATTACACTACACTATCAAAACTTTGAAATTTGGATTTGCCACATTCTCAACTCTAGTTTTGGCTCGCTTTAAGACGTTAAGTCTTATGTGCATAAAGTTAAATCCGTTGGAAAATCCACATCACAGTGTTTTGGATCGAAATTACTTTAGGAATTGCTTCTTTGAATGTATGGTTACTAGATACACTACTTGGTTAATGTTATGTTTCTGTAAGATAACATTTATTAGTTTTACTTTGGTCAATATACACTGGTGCCCGATTGAAATCTAGGTTGAAAGTATAGTTACGTGATTGTTCTTGTTAACGTTTCTATTTTTACATATTAGATTAGAAAATGTTTCAGAATAGAATGCTGATACTTTAGGTTATATATCCTTAGGTGATTTTAGGAAGAGAAAAAGCTATTCTTGACAAAAAATTTTGCTCGGAAAAAATATGATTCACAAAGAGAAAAAATTGATTTTGTATACAGGGTACGCAAAAATTTAAAAAACACGATTTTTATCCAAGGGGTCGTAAGTATTACGTAAGCACTATAGGGGAGGCGGGAGGGTCTTAGTTTGGTCTACTTTTGATGACATGGGGAGTTGGGGGTCTAGATGGTGATTACGTCAGCAGCAGCTTTTTACTGTTTTACACATATGGCAACCCACCCACACAATGGGGCGCATTCAAGAGTACTTGGTCGCTGGGTAAGCGGAGTGTCAAAATTGTCAAATTAAACCTTATTTTGATAGTTCTGACACTCTACTTACCCAGTGGTTAAGCGGCTGAGTACTCCTGACTGCGCCCATGTTTCAAAACGGTACACATTTTTGGTTATTTCCACAAATAATAAATACATTTAGGTATCCGCGAGTATGGGAATTTCGGTGCACAATATCGAAATGTAGCTTCCAATAGATAAATCCAAGTTAGACCAAAAATTTTTTGAAAGCTTTAAAAAATTTCATACAAATACAAAAGTAAAAAATGTAGTTAGTAAACAAAGTGTAGAGTAAATAATATTGTTTCTAAGAAAATTAAAGAATAATTGAAATTAGTGACTAAGAATAATAGACTGTTAACCAGATAATTTTGCATCTGGTTAGTTCTGGTTAGTTATTTCCTCTAGGTCCATAACTCGTAAAATGCATCAAGATGGGTTGTACATGAATCGTTGTGAGCCTCAGCTGCGTCCCCGATGGTAGAATTATACAGGGTTCTCCAGAAAAAATATCAATATTAGTTTTATTAGTTAATTTTAATAAATAGAACACCCTGTTTATTAGTTAATTTTTGGATTGTGGGAGTAAAAATATTGTAAGTTTTATCAGCGATCCCTATACGAAAACTAAAAGGTTTTTAAGAATATTTGGGATTTTTGAAAAAATCATGACATAAACAAAATTTTAATATGTCATACCTTACTTACGCTTGACTTTTTAAATTATGTTTGATTGCTAGAAAATTAAGTGTACAATCACTTTCATTTAAATTTTTACTAGAAATTATATAGGATGTCCCATAACTAACAACTACATTATATTAAGTTCTAGACACCCAGTATGTAAAAAATTTAAATGTAGTTGATGTTACAATTACTAACATAATATACAAAGTTAAGTGTATGTATTGTAAGATATATTAAAATTTTATTTTTGTCAAGAATTTTTTAAAAATACCAAATATCTCAAAAACCTTTCAGTTTTGGTATAGGTATCACTGATAAAACTTACATTATTTTTACTCCTACAATCAAAAAATAAACTAATGTACAGGGTATTGCATTAAAAAACACAAGTTTAAAATGACTCTTTTCTTTGGAGTAAAATTATAACTGCTGCTTATAAAACAATAAAAAAAAACGAAAAATTACAAGAAAAATGCATATACAAATGTTTACATAAGCATTAGGGGGGTAGGACTTTTACCTAATTTTGATGACATAGGGGAGGGGGCGGTTCATAATTGTAATAAATCTGCTTACGTCATACTTGAACGGCCCCCAAGAGTAAACTAACTTTATTTTTTCATTATTAAGCAAAATTAACTTAGAATTGCACCTGAATAACTTTATTATTGAAACAGGGATATTAAAAAGCTTTACGAAATTAATAGTGAAGTTATCAAAAATTAATTATTTTTAATTTTTATGATACAATGACCTTAAAAACTCTCATAATTTGCTTTTCAAACACCTGCTTTCTCCAAATTCCTACACAACACAATTTTTCAGCTTTAAACGGATGTAATCAAGTTATTTTCGCCAAATTATGAACGTCAATAAAAATTTTTATTATTATTTATATCGAATAATTTTTTATTAAGAATTACCATTTTCTTATTAAATTTTTCAGTCCATTTGTATTCTTGTAAACCCCATCCGTGGACATTTTGCATGCAGTGTTTCTACGTAAGTTGGCGTCATATGGGAAACTTTTGTATTATTGATTTTATGAAAAAAATTATTATTTATAAAAATTCTGCATGGTCCAAAACTTAAAAAGCAACCATCAGATAGTAAATTGTATCAGCCATCTACAAGGTTTGGCCAAATATGCAATTTCGTTTATTTAGAAAAAATATTTTTGATTTTTTTTTTGCGAAAATGGTTAACATTTCGGTTTGTACATTAGTGCCCTACATTTTATGATGATAAATGTTATGGGACAGTTTTAAATACACTTTTTAAATTTATTGGTAATAAAAAAAACAGTAAAATGCCTGTATTTTTGCAGATATTAAAAATTGGTATAAAGAAAAGATGGTTAGAATTAAAAATTTCTTTTAAATATGCAATTTCGTTTATTAAAAAAAAATATTTTTGATTTTTTTTTGCGATAATGGTTAAAATTTCGGTTTGTACATTAGTGCACTACATTTTATGATGATAAATGTTATGGGACAGTTTTAAATACACTTTTTAAATTTATTGGTAATAAAACAAGAAGCATGTGTACAATGCACTATTGTACAAACTTAAATTTTATAGATTTAGAGGAAAGCGACCAAATATGGAATAACATTTTGTTTTTACATCTAATTTGCCTAAACATTATAAATAAAAAAACTTTTTGTAGTAATTATTAACAATCATATATCTGTTCTTTATTTTGTTAAAAATTTAACTTTATTTGATCAATTTTAATTAATATTTTTTAAAAAACTAAAAAATGATAAAGGTAACAAATATGGAATAGGTACCCAAATATGGAAAATGGAAAAACAAAAATTTAAAGATATATTAGTACTGTCATGTAGCAACAACAAACAAAATAAATACTTTTTGAAACAATTAAGTTAGCAAACAATTATAAGAGACCTCTTTTGTGAAGCGTTAAATTTGCAACAACGGTTATCCTGTGCCGATATGATCCGGCTATTAGTGGATAACCTAAAAATTCCAAAATAATAACAGACCTTTTTCCATGATAATTTTACTTAACATTTTAGCTGTCGTGGGAGCCGAGCAAATTTAAAAATTAGGAGCTGCAATTTGGCACGATTTTTTTAAATATATTTGAAACCTATTCAGAACTTTCGTGAAAAAATTCAGACTTACCATTATAAGGACAACCCTAGTATACATACATATACATATACTATTTTTTAGTTTAAAATGATTTCTTATTTTCTATACTCTGTTCACTATAAATAAAGAAAAACACCTGGACAAAAACTGTATTTCATTGGTTTAAAAAGTCAGGAACCCTAGTTACCACAATAAAAAATGTATTTTATTGGTATAAAACTACAGCAACCAGAGTTACTTACTAGGTATTCATTATCCATTTATAGTGGCCAAATTATGGATACGTTTTAATATGTTCGTTTTCTGTTTAAGCAACATTTGCAAATTATCGCTTCATTTTAATTTGAAAACGAATTATATTGTTTTGACCAAAATGCCAATGCTAAATCGACAGCATTATCCTATTTAATTTGAAACGTGTTGTGTAGGAAAGACCCACAAGCATAGTTGTGCTTAATAGGTTTCCTAAATCTGTCAATTACAAATTGTTATTTGAAAACCTAAACGTGTATCCTCTGGTTAAATGTTGTTTGCTATAAATAGAATTTTAAAATTGTAATCAACTGCGGTAAAAGTCATAAATGAACTTATTAGTTGGTTTTTACTTGTCAATTAGTAAAAAAATCCACTAAAATAGGCATATTTAAATTATATTAAAATCAAAATATACAGTGTGTCTCTAAAGGTATTCTGACGCTTAAATATCTATGTGATCTAACCCTACTTACCTTAGTCTAAAATTGATGGTTTAGAACATAAGTGGCCAACCGGTCGATCGCGAAGCTTTTTTACCACTCAATCAGAAAATATAAAAAAATTAGCACATAGATTTATTTGAACTTTTCTTTTCAAAATCACTTAAAGATTCATACTTTCAAAGATTAGTATGCTATTTTCAAAAAGCTTGTATAATTTGAAGGTGGCTATACAGGAAGTAAAGTAAGGTTTGAAGAAAAAAATGCTTGTGAAATTTTAGGCATAGTGTAATACTGTCAAATACCTAAATATAAATATTTTTTATTTTAAAATTTACTTCTAGAAGATTAAAATTTGCTAAACTAGTTTACTGACAAGTAAATTGGGAACAGTCTTTTCATTCCTTTTCATTGGTCTTTTTCTGTAATGAATTTACTTTTCGGAAAAAATTGAAAAATGATTATGTATTATCGGAAAGAACAAATTTTTCTGTTCATAAATAAAAAACACAATTTTATTAATGATGGCATTTGAAATTCTCAAGACGACGACAGGAAAATTACTGAGAGATTCAGGCGTTTCCAGATGCAACAATGGATGGACTATCATAAAGGTTAAATTAATTTTCGAAGACCTTTTGACGTTAACGATAAAATTGAGGCATACTGCCGGTAAAGTTTTAGGGTAAAAATATAAGATCCGAATAGAAAGCGACCTGCATCCATCTGTTTGCGGATAAAAACTATTATATATTAAATATAGTATTTCAACAAAGGTATTGCCACAGGCTTGCCTAAAGAATTAGGTTTAAGGCTATACAGTGTGTCTACGTAAGTTGGCGTCATATGGGAAACTTTTTTATTATTAATTTTACAAAAAAAAGTTATTCTTCATTAATAGTTCTACATGGTTCTTAACCTAAAATTCAATTATCAGATAGCAAATTGTGTTAGTCATCTACAAGGTTAGGCCAAATATGTAATTTTTGCTTAAAATGTTTGTATAGTAACAACTCCTACTTTGTTAGTACATTTAAAGGATAGTTAATAAAATATGTATTTTTAAATAATACAGAATATACCAAAAATTGTAATAACTTTTCAAAATGTAAAACTTTAAAAATTCCCGTGGCTTTATTTATAAGATTAAAGGGAAATAGAAATTAGTGATATATTAGTACTGTCATGTAGAGTAAGAGTAAAATAGAAAATATCATTATATCTATAGGGTACGCCAAAAAATTTTGAGGGGTTAAAGTCTTGAAGATAATTGTTTAGGCAACCCTTTTGTAATACCTTTATTGAAATAGTACCTATATTTTTTAATTGCCCATATTCTCAAAATGTATTCTTTTTAGTTGTCACTTTTTTGGCGCGAAGATATATAGGGTTTCGTCATCCCTTTTTATGATAAAATGTTTAAAATAATATAAACATTAACTAAAAAAGGTTTTTTAATCTGACTACTTCCTTTTAAAAGAGTCACCCTGAGACCGTTTTCCCTTCAGTATTTTTAAAATCGTTTTTACTAAAATTATCAAATTTGATATAGAGCATAATAAAATATCAAAATTGTTGTCAGAGGAAAACAATACTTTTTTACATTAAATTTTAATTACAGGAAAAAGTAACCTTATTTTTATAGATAGTTTTTTTACATGTTCTGATATAGATATATGGTACCCAAATAAACAGTAAATAAACGGCGAGTACGTGGATGCACGTCGTACGTTCGTCGTAGTTTAAGTTATTACTTAAAAAGGATTGGAGATAGATACTATCCGAAACGTCGTGTAATAGTTAAAAATAAAGACAATGAAAATATAAGAAAGAAGTATTATTAAAAAGGTAACATTGTCTACCAACTTCATAGAATCATGGATGTTGCGTGTTGCTCATATAAAATTTGTTGATGTTTTGTCGCCTAAATATTAAAATGCTACCCGACACAAGTACAATACAGCGATTATTGTCCGGTCCCTATAAACCCTAAATATGCTCAGTTTAGTTATGAAAAATAATTCTGTAAGTGCTAAAACTCTCAAGAGGTCCCCATATCAAAGTAAAGAATGATTTAGTGGCCTAAAGGCGTCATTGCAAAGTTCCTGTAGGAACTAAGGGAACACTGACTGAGGCCATTAGTTCAGGCTCTTTAACAATATCCACTGTTTTGCGATAAATTACGACGAAAAATTCTTCCATAACGTGGGTCAATGTTCCTTGCTTCATTGTCCATGAACAATAATGAGGGAAAATAAAAATCTTCATATTTAAAAAAAAGAATTCGTTACTCAAAAAAATGCATATCAATGTAAAGTTCATAAAACATTATATGTTTATGGCTACTAAAAGTTTTTATTTATGTCATTAGGTGCCCGAAGCTCCATTATACTGTCTATAAGAACCTTTTTTTTTGCGTTTTCTTATTTTTTTCCATACAGGGTGTCCGAAAATTATGCGTCAGGATTTCTGTAAGCAATTCTGCACGAAAAATTAATACAACAAACCTCTATACAATTTATTTGAAATCTCAAAATTAACGGTGAGATACAGAGTGTTGGTGAAAAAAACATTTGTTATTTTTTCTAATACCTTTTTGTCTGGTGTACTGATTACTGCCAAATTTTGCATCCATCTCAATAACAAATTACCCATAAACAACGTTTGTTTTCAAGGCCTAATTTGTTAATTTTGAAAATCAGAATTTCTAATTAAACGTACGTAGATGTTTAAAGTCGTTTTTCTCGGACACCGTTCATTTTAAGTTAATACAACAAGTGGACCTATTTAAATCCAAAATTATAAAAGAAGTAAAGCAAAAAAATTCTATGTCATTTTTCCAAAGAAAAGAACATTTTAGGCGCTTTGACATTGACTACTGACGTCAAATTAATAGTGTAAATACAAAGAATCATTAGTGATGTGTGTGCAAAATTTGGTGAAAATTAGTACACTAGAAAAAAGTTTTAAAAAAATAAAAATCAATGTGTTTTCTTCAAGACCCTGTATCTCCGTTAATTTTGAGTTTTCGAAAAAATCGTATAGGAGTTTGTTGCTTTAATTTTTTAAGCAGAATCGCCCACAGAATTCCTGGCGCGTAATTTCGGGACACACTGTATTTCCCCAAGCCTTTTATAAAAACAAAAATTTCTTTGCTCCCGAACAGCCATCTTGACCAGTTGGCGGAGAACACCGCATGTAATTATGACAAAGTTGTCAATGTACAGCTTATCTTTCATCTTATGCAAACTCATAAAAAGTAAAATTTGCTGCAATTTTGATTTTATTACTTTTTGTTTATGGGTTATGTGATTAATTACTATTTTGGCTACCGAATGACCATGTTAGCTGTTTATTTACTTCTGTATTTTAATTAAACTGTAAACTTTATTTTTAATGACTTAAGTAACTGATTTTTTAAACTTTTTAATTGCACATAGGCATTTGAGGTTAGGTATTTTGTTTATTATGACTTTTAATTATGTCACACGGTAATAACAGATTCCTACTTTATGACCGCTGGTGACCAAACACCACTGACGAGTATTCGTTCGTTGAAGGAAAACAGGTGACGAGTCTTCATTCGTTAAAAGTATACGTTCAGCGAACGTATACGTTTAATTTAGTGTACTTAATAAAGGCCCTGTACATAACAACGATTTTAATTATATATGGATACAGTATTAAGAAATATCTGGTTTTCAAACAATAAGTTTAAAAAAATATTTTCCAAGATGGAAAAGCTATCTTAAAAATAACAAAAACGGCAAAATTATATCAGGTGATTCCTGCCTATAAAAGAATATGCTAACTTCTAACAAATGTGAGAAGCAAGTGTTAAATTACTTTTTGTTCAGCATATTTAGAACAAAGAATCTGACGTACCTAAACCCAGTTCAACAATATTTACCAAATATTATAATGGGGCTTACAGATGCCGCTGGAACCGAATATTTTGAAATTTTATTTATATTTGCTTTGTTATTACTGACAAAATATAACGTTGCCATAATTTAGGAAAATTTTGGTAAAGACTTCATATAGTCCCAAAAATATGACCACCATCATTTGAAACAGTGAGGTTGTTCTGCTAAACATTTTTTTTTAAGAACGACGTACTATTATCGACACTGACATTTTCTTTTTAAACGAGAAATAGTTTAAATAAAGTTTTTTTACTTCATGATTACGCCCGATTTTAAATCCACGTTATAGTCCAGATTTATCACCATGTAACTTTAATAAATTTTAAACACTAAAAAAGCAAAGGGCTGTTTAAAATTTGTTAAAAGAAGGCGCCATGCCCAACTAATAAAATCCTTTTAAAAAGTATTATAGGATTTTCACATCTAGGGTAAAATATACAGGGTGAGTTTTTTTGATGTTTAGTGAAGAGATATTAGAATCCGCGGCAGCTAAAGAGATGGGTAAATGAGGAACGAATTTCAGTTTTTAGAGCTTAGTTTAAATTACTTTTTGTTTCTTCCAAAATAATCATGGCTTACTAGATATTTTGAATAAACCGTTTTTTCCAAAAAATGTTTTCCTCTGTAGCTCACTTAATATTCGAAATAAAAAAATGTAAATAGGAAACTTGTAGATATTTGTCTTCTTAATAAAAAAATCCGATATTTAATATAGATGTCCGTTTTTAAGCCTCGACATAAACTTGCATTTTCTTAAATGGAAACCATAGTTGGTTATGACATTTTTAAAGAGGTCTTTTTATAAGCTTTATAACGATGTATACCAAGATATACTTTAAGAAAAATTATAACGTAGTTTTGGACATAATTATTTTTAAATTAGTTTTTTATGTCATTTTGCCCTAAACAATTGAATTTGTTTTATTGACAATGACTTTTCTTTTTATCTTATCAATACCATAAATTTTTTAATCTAAAAGACCATTTTATAACTTGCAATAAATAATTTTATAAACTAACCCTTAAAAAAATATTTTAGTATTTTTTTTAAAGTTTTTTAAAACGTCTAACGAGACTGTAATAGTTCTATAAATTTGTTAAATTTTAAAAAACAAACTAAAATAATTAAATAAACAACAAAAACTAACAACTAACGGTAGAAATTAATTTTACTACTACAATAATTAAAAGAGGTAGTGCTTTAAATTAAACTAAGTTAAAAAGAGAAACATACTATAACTTTTAAAACCAAATTTGTTGCCTTATGGAGTCAACTCTTATACGTTATAATTATAAACAATTATTATTGGTACGTGAACTAAGTCTCACAAGTATATGGAGTTAAAATATTCATTGGAAAAAAGATGAAATTTGAAAATTAGTTGTTCAAAACTACGTTATTTATTATTTTAATTAATTACTAATTAATTATTAAGAGACCTTTTTAAAAATGTTAAAAAGCAAGTTTATGACGTAGCTCAAAAACGGATCACTACATTTACTATCGGATTATACCTTTCTAATGAGAAAATATCTATCTGCAATTTGCACTTTTTTCTATTTTGAATATTAACTGAGTTACAGAGAAAAACAATTTTGAAAAAAAACCGTTTTTTTTTTTTAAATATCTAGTAAGCCATGATTTTTTGGAAGAAAAAAGTGATTTAAACTAAGCTCTAAAAACTGCAATTTTTTTCCTATTTAACCATTCCTGTAGCTGCAGAGGTTTCTGAGATCTCTTTTCATATATTACATCGAAAGAAAGTTACCCTGTATATGTAGACATTGTGAGGGTGAGCAGTTAGAGGTAGGTATATATTAGGTATAAATACTTTTTAAGCAAGAATTGCCTTACAGTAATTAGGGCAAAATGAGACTGACATAATTTAAAAAGGACTTACTTGTTTTAATCGGCACAAAACACACAATGAAAGATCCACAAATAATTTTAATAATTTGATTTTTCAAAAAATCCTGTTTTAAAGTAATTATTTAAAAAATTAGCAAACACTTAAAAAAATACATGTTTTAATAAGAGAAAAGTTAGTCTTTGTCGGGTATCCCTAGATAGCTAACCATATAAATTCTTCGGTAAAAAAAGTTGCTTTAAATGTAAATTTTGGACACCAGGTGTTTTTGTTTATGCAATAGTAGACTAAGCTTAAAGATTTAATAAAGATTATCTACTTTTTGTTTGTCTTGGTACCTTTGGAATAATTTAGACATCATTATATAAAGGAAAAATTAAGTATACTGATTTTTCCCTCTTTTTATTTTTATTTTCTTTTCTTTTTAAAAAGTATACTTTATTAACTAACACTACTTAAAAAATGTTGTTTCTTTAACAAAAAATAATTAAACAATGACAAGTTTACTGCAAAAAGGTTTAAAATTTGGCTAAAAAGCGTTTGTTTTATTAAAACTTGATTAAAAGTTCTTTGGTTAAAACATCAACAGAATAAATTAGTTTCCTAAACCAAAACATTATTACATTTTTCATGGCATTTCTTTAACCATTTAAAAATGTATCTCCTATTTAAAATTAAAAAGAGGTAAACATAAATGCAAAAATTAAAAACACGTCGTAGCGAGACAATTTTTGTGTTAAACATACAGAAGCACAACTTTTCGAAACAAGGCATAACAGAATGTTGTTAAGAAAGTTTAAGGTCAGATTCTACATCAAACATATAAGGGGGTTAAACTTTTTAAAAAACTGGAGAATTACGAAAAAACTTATTTTAGTAAACATTCTTAGACTAGGTATAAACCCTGTTTTAATGAGTATATACGTTTGCTGTTCTATAATTGCCAATTTAAAATTAAAAAACCTAATTAAAAAAAAGTTCTCGCAATGCTTCTTTTATGGTTCAAAAATTGGATCTTATTTTTTTATTATCTTTTTCTTATTAAACCAATCATGATACGAAAAAAGTGAAAATACATAAAAGCTGTGTTTTTATTTACTTTATTCAAAGAAAGCACAAATATTTTACACATATTTACATTGTCAATTTTGTTGTTAGAATGCCTTCAGTTGCCGCTGGAGATGCAACTGTACTTAATAAATATAATTAATATAATGATTCTGGAAATTGCCTTGCAGCAACGCCATAAACAAAACAATATCCAGTAAGATAGTGATAAATTGCCCCCTTAATACCATAAATCATATTGTCAAATTAAAATTTAATAGTAGAATCTGCCTTTTAATTTTCTAAATAATATTTTTATACACCCTGTAAAAAGCTTCTACTTTGGCCCACGCAATATAGGGTAATCCATTTAAGAGGAAAAACTGCATATTTTTACCTTTCTCCGTAATTTTAAAGAAATTCAGAAAGCCTATTAATGAATTTTAGCTCGGAGTATTTAAAAATAGTATAAACAAAACAATTGCATAATAAACAAAATACTTTGATTTTATATAAAACACCCTATTTATTATTACGTTTTTAAATTCTATGGTCAATTCTAAGGTAGGTGCCGCTAATAAGGCCTGTCGGGTAATAAAGCCCAATTAACGAAAATCTAATTTAAAATAATCGGTGTCCCTCAAGGTTCTTTTGTAGGGGTAGAATTGCAACACGAAAAATAAAAAATGGTTCATCTTAATCGTAACTTTATTTTGTAATATTTCACCTACACTTATAAATCTGCAGTAGAGTTTTCTATTATTATTTGTTTTAAGACATTTGATGTTAAAAAAATGTATTGTGTCCAAACATGATTTATTTACTTTTGCCTAAGGCCTACCAAATTTAATTTAAGGCCCAATCATCCCCTTCCTTTTTACATTAACATTTTTTGTTTAACAATATATTTGGTTTATTTTTTACAACCTTAGGAACGTAATTCGAACTATGTTCCAATTGAATTATTGGCATTTTTAGTAACGACAACCACAACGTCTTCCAAATGAATATTGTGGTTAAAAACTGATTTGTTCTTGGCACTGGTCTCTTCTGGTCCAATTTGCCAGCTCTCCGCTTTCCGGACTACGCTTTTCAGGGCTTTGTTGGTGAAAAATCTAGATAGTCGAGCTTGTAGCTCCCAGAAATTCCAAAACTTTTTGTTAGTTCCTTTTTTATTATTTAATAATCAAATATCAATGCAATGCATACATTGACAGCGGTCAAACCAAAGACTGCTACTGGTATCGCGCATAACCTTTACTTATACCACTGACGTTATGACGCAATGTGCGCGCACCTCCTCGACCATACAAAGACGCCATGTGTTTAACACCAACACGTAAAAACCATCAGGGTTTAGGAATCTTCACTCACAGCGCTTAGCCCCAGAAGAAAGAAGCCATCAATTTAGCGTGAATCTTTTCTCGATCCCCAAGGGGACAGCTACGCCCGTACGACTCCTTTAGCCGCCTTCTCGAAAAAGTTCTGTAACTTTCTACGAAAACGTGAACGCACTACTCGGAGACCGCGGAAAGAGTTAAACGCGAGAGTCGGCAAACTCAAGAGCTTTTTTATCACTCTGTCCGGCGAATCCGGCGTAGTGTGAAAAAGCTTGTTTTTCAATAATTGTAATATAGGACTATCTTTAGCTACTATTTTTGAGTTATTGACGCTTAAAAATTCATATTTTGGGCGTATATTATTTAATTTAATATATCAATATAAAATACCTGACCTCACCTGACTCTTCGAAGTCATTGACATTTTTTACCTATTGGTAGATTTTATATTAGTTTTTATAATGAATTATTCTTTAGACAAAAAACAGATGGTAGTCTAAAGAAAGTGCCAGTGAAGCAAAAAGAACACCAAGAAATCGTCTGGGCTGGATGGCATACCAGCAGTCGTTTTAAAAAAATGTGCTCCCGAACTTGCACCAATCTCTTGAGTTTCTAGATGAGTCCCAGATCGTTGCTCTTGATATATCCAAAGCTTTTGATCAGGTCTGGCATGCCGCATTTCTTAATAAACTTCCCTCCTATGGTCTTTCCAGTAAACTCTGTACTTGGCTCTCTAGTTATCTATCTGATCGACGTATATCAGTTATTGTGGACGGCCATTCTTCAAGCTTTCACCCAGTAAATTCTGGAGTGCCTCAGGGCTCAGTTCTGGCACCAACATTGTTTCTTCTACAAATCAACGACCTTCTCTCGCCCACAACTAATTCCATTCATAGTTTCGCCGACGATAGTACCCTTCACTCCAGTTTTCAGGTTCCTAAACCCATCACTAAACCTGATTTGAAAAACAAACGCAGAGCGATACAGATATCTCTTTCGCGGGATCTTAATTTAATATTGGATTGGGGTGCCAAAAATCTCGTCCACTTTAATGCATCCAAAACACAACCATGTTCCCTGTCGCGAAAAGAGTACTCATCCTCTACTTATGAGCGGCCAAGTTTTACAGAACAAAGACACCTTCAATCTTGTGGGCGTCACATTTGAAAGTACCTTAACTGGCATAAACACATTGTATCTATAGCCACGGCAGCTTCAAAAAGCTTGGATTTCTCTTTCGAGCCAAAAAGTATTTTTCCCCTTCTAATTTGTACACTTTGTATGTGTCCCAAATCCGACCTCCCTTGGAGTATTGTTCTTATATCTGGGGCATGGCTTCCCCACAACCCTAAGCATTCTATTCAAAGAAGAGCTATTCGTCTCAATAATGATCCTTCACTTACAGAAAGGCTTCCCTCTCTTGCCCATCGTCGGGCTGTGGGGGATCTATCGCTTTTTTATAGATACTTCCATGGCTTCTGCTCTGAAGAATTGTCCAGTATAGTTCCTATACTCACGGTTCCCAACAGAGAAACTCGTGGTTCCGCGAGTATGCATCGCAATACGATCCAACTGGACAGGCCCCGAACTTCCCACTTTGTTTGTTCTTTTATCCCTAGAGTTTCTAGAATGTGGAACCTCCTGCTCACGGAGGTCTTTCCTTCCCCCAAATCTTTAAGTATTTAAGTCCCGTGTCAACAAACTCCCTCTTACCTCGCTTAAGTCACCCACGGTACGTTAGTATTTAGGCTTTTAGTCTTCGTGTTTTGTCCAAAGATTTAAAAAAATATGAAAGCCTTAAATAAAATCTACTATTAGGTCATATAAATTTCATTGCCTTTGAAGTACTAGATGATACGCTGCATAATAAGGCATCAATAACTTAAAAACAGTTGAAGGTAGACATTTAGTACCCTGGTTGGAAAACGCTTAGAAAGAAAACCATCATTTTTTTAGTTTACTTTATAAATATTTTTATTTAAAAATTTGTTTGCGTGTTTTTTGCAGTAAATTAAAAAGACGTTAATTACATTCATAACATGAAACGTTGAGTAATTAAAACGCATTATATTAGGATTCGTGAAACGAATAAAAATGACACAAGATTTGTCTCAAACGTTAAATAAAAATACTGCCTTGCCGATTTATGATAATTTTATAAAAAAGGTTTTTAAAGTAATTAATTTTACTTTGAGATGAAATATTATGTCGAATTTTTACTTGCGAAAAATTTAACGAATAAAAATAAAAATAAAAATGAAATATTATTTGGTTTAAAAAAAAGTGTATCGTTTAAAAGGTATAAAGTGATTTGTAAGGTTTTGTTTGTAATCTACGTTTTCAGTTTGTATTTAATTCAAGTTTTTAAAATTGTAGTGTGTTTTAAGTTAATTAGAATATATAAAATATTTAGAGCAAAAAAGTTAATTAGATTTATGTACTGGGTGTCAAGTTATAAATTTTGACCCCCTTAACTTTTTAGTCGTACCAATTAATTCAAATTATCGATTTGTTGGGCTAGTTATGTAGTATCAAAGACAATTATTATAGTTTCACTACTCCCAGAATAATGCTAAATTATTGGTCATCAGTTTGGACGCTGGCTTAGCTGAATTTATGAAGCGGCAAATTATACGTACTGTTTACGTGTGTACTACGATGGATACCCGCTTCTTTAATTCCACGAGGCGAGCGTCCAAGCTGATGACCAAAAATTTAGCATTGTTCTGGGTGTCTATAGTGAAACTACAATTAATTGTCTTTGGTAGTATCTATATCTTTGAATTCTTTTTTCTCTTAAGATATACAGGGTACGACAAAAGTATGATTTTTAAATGGAACACCCTCTATATTGAATCACCAAAAGAAAAAAATTGAAAGATCGTTAAAAATATACCTACATAATTGAAATATACACTTATTCTTTAGATTTGGAAAACCATATTTCCAAAACTAATGAAGATAGATAAATTTAATGTAGTATTTTTTTAAAGCTGTTTAAAATGTTCTTTTATTAGTGATATAATATACAGCGTGTTCCATTTTAAAAAATGATACTTTTTATACCATCCTGTACATTTTAGGAGATAATAAAAATATAACGATTGATTTAAAAACTACATAGGTAATTTAACAAACTGATATAATTATTAATTTTGTACGATAAAAAAGTTAAGGGGGTGTAAATTTATAACTTGACACCCGGTACAAAGTGTTGTCAAAGCACATATGGTCAATATATACAGGATGACACAGGATGCTGTTACTCTCAAATATTGTTTTTGGTTTTAAAACAAATAGTCAGAAATTTGACTTTTTTTTATATATGTGACAGTACGCGAAAACTTGTGCCTAAGTACCAGAGTATTGTCGCTGGCTGTCAGTTTATAAGATGTTTAACCCCTCTTTTCCTCTGCTCAGTCAACGTTGTCCAAGAACTGAAACATGCAATTTTTGCATTTTACTGCACCTTTTAGACTATGCGAGAGTGACACCAGGGGCGTTATTTTTATTAACAACTACCTAAAAATGTCTCGCCGGATGAAGATCGAATCCAGGCCTTCTGAGTTAAAGATTCACTGAGATACCGCTAAATGCCTGCTTACAAACCTAATAATCACTTCTGGTTTTACCAAAGACAATTATAGTTTCAAATTGTCTTTGGTTTTACTAGAAGTACCTCTCTTAGTTTAAATATAAGTGCCCATTTTTTTCTATATTTAATATTTTGTAAGAATCTTCTATAATATATTACAACATGGTGTTTATATTTAAATAAAGTGCCACAGACAACTTTTACAGAAAAACATTTTTTTTTTTACTTATTTTGATACTCTATACACAATACTCACTACCAATATCCACGATAATCCCTTTTATTTAAAACTATGCGATGCACAAAGAAACAACATTCGTCAATCATAAATTTACAGTTAAATCATAAATTTACAGTTAAAGGTATTAGTAATCACGATATTCTTAAGGGGTTATATACAGTTAGAATTTAAAAAAAAATCGATTTTTTTATTTAGTTTTCTAATATACATATATTTGGGAATATACGCAGAAAATTTCATATCATTCCAATAAATATTTTCAAAGTTACACGAACATTTAAAAATGCAAGTGCTTTTATGGGTTTTTAAACTTTAAACGCGTTTTTCTCAAAATAGTGTTTTCAAAGTCGGTGACCAACATTACTCGAAAGCGGCTAAACCGATTAGTCTTAAATTTTAAAACAAGCTTCTTAAATATATTTTTATAAAATAATTAATGATTTTTTCCCACCGATAAAAAATTATTTTTAAATAAGAATTTAAAGCCGAAATTTTGGTCATAAATTGATTTTTGTTTTTTTTTTTTTGAAAAACCGGCATTTTGTCAAAAAAAAAAATATTTTGTTAATTTCTGCAATTAATTTTTGCAATTAATTACTAGATTTAACATTACTTTAACAAAATCTGTTTAGTTTTTTAATTTCAGAGGATCCAGTTCGGAGATATATTGGTCACCGCAAAACGTCTTTTTTGAAAGAAGCTACCGGAGATTAGCTGTAGCTTCTTTCCAAATAAATATTTTTACTTATACGAAGTCTTAAAATACAGATAAAAGATACCATAATATGTGTACAAATTTTAAAATCAATAAATTTAAAAGTTTTCTCCGAAAAAAACCTGAAAGATTCGCTTTTTTTTCGGCCCTCTAACTGTATATAACCCCTTAAGTATTTGGGAGTCTTCTACAAAGGTTCTTCTAGGTGGTAGCCTTCGATCACGAATACGTTCAAAATGCGCCTAGCTTCTTCAGATTTGCAATAAACTTCTGCGTAAATAAAAGCATATTGTAATACTCGCGTACCAAAAACATCTTTTCGTATCAAGATGCACGCACTGATACAGTAATACAGGGTGATTCAAAATTTGATCACGAAACTAAAGGCAGTGGTTCTACTTGACAAAATAAGGGTAGTAGGAAGGGTATATATTTTTTTAAATGTCATTCGTTTTCGAGTTACAAGCCGTCAAAGGTCAATTTTTATTTTGGTTTTTTCGCCATATTGCATTTATTTTTAACCAATCCAGTTGATATTTGGCACACAAATCAAGCTTAGCAGATTCTAAAATTTTAAGACAAAAGTAAGTTTTTAATACCGCCAGAGGACACTTTACCTAAAACTTGAATTTTATTTACTTCATAACTTTTTATTTTGACAGATATCACAAAGCTGGGTGCGCCATTTCATAGACAATCAAAAACTTAAAAATAAGTTACTCCTTATTAAAGTCGATAAACCTCACCGTTTAGGCACCAATAGACATCAAAATTTTTCTTTAATTTCAATCAGATTACTTACATATATACAGGGTGTGCAGTAACTCAGCCGACAAACTTAACCAAACGATTCTACAACAAAAGATAAGAAAAAAACTTTATATAAACATATCCTAAACGTCTTAGTTTTTGAATTATGGGGTGTTAAAAAAAAAGGTTTTATTTTTAATATGTAACACACCGTAGTTTAAAAACTAAGACGTTTAGGACATATATTTATATAAAGTTTTTTCTTATTTTCTGGTGTAGAATCGCCCTGTAAAGTTTGTCGGTTAAGTTACTGGACACCCTGTATGTATGTAGGTAGTTTGATTGAAATTGATAAAAACTTTGATATATATTGGTTTTATATAAAGCTTTACCCTTATTTTGTCAAGTAGAATCACCCGCTTAAATTTGGTGATCGATTTTTGAATCACCCTGTATAAACCAAAAATAAAAATGATTTCAATTCATGTAAACATGACTTGCCTTAATGTATGCAAGAAACTATCTAACAGATTTTATCCAATGTAGATCTTAAATTTTTACCTACCAACACCATGTCGCGTACGAGGTTGCCAGTTCTGTGAGGGATTTTGTTTGTTTTTCCTAGAAAAATTGTATTTAATAAGCAAGAAAAATATTTTTTTAGAGTAAGTTAATTAATAAATACGATGTACTAATTTATTTTAAGCTATGGGGCATAGGATTTTAAATAATTAAGGTAAAAAATTAATTCATTTTAGGACTAAAAAGAAATAGGTTCAGTATTTTTTCAGAAACGGCTGATTTTCGGACATATATATATATATATATATATATATATATATATATATACTGCTATACTCTTATATATATATATATATATAAAGTGCTCGCCAAAAAATCAAGGACAAGCAATTTTTTAACACCATATTTAACTTGTAGTAACTTTGGAATTAAAAAAATATTTTTAGCTGCGGATTTCGGTATGTTAAAGCCCATTTCGTCTAGATGACATGGCGTAAAATGATTTTTGAAAAATAATTAAATGTTCATGGTCAATGAACAGATGCAAAATTACAAAAAGTTTAGAGGTGTGTGATTCGGTAATAATTTTTCGCATTTAATTATAGGTCATTAAGTAAAATCAATATCTCAGATGTTTTTGCCAGTTTTTTTGATTACAGAACCCTTTAGCCCCAGAGACACTACTAAACAAAAAATGTGTCACTTTGCCACCAATATCTTTTAACTTAAAAACGGCTTTACCATTCGACCTTTCCCTGGTAAGATTTTATTAACACGTAAATGGATTGTAACTAAACCAACTAGTTAGTGTTATGCAGAAATTTGTGCTGTCAATACCTTGATTTCAGAAAGACAACTTTAATAATAGTTCTCGAAGATCAATTTAATATCATTATTAAAAAAATAGCTATGATACCTAAAAATAAAAAAGGAGTGGTTATTAACGAAGCAACTGAAAGGTAGTTTAATTAACTGTTTTCTTTCAGTGCGTCCTCCGGAAAAGTTTATTATCTTAAAATCATGCCTTTGTGATTATTTAGAAATCCTGCGCAACTCCATATTTAGGGCGTGTCACCTGTCAAATGTCAAATGCCACGTGTTAATATAAATGTTGCGCGACGCCATATTTATTGGTAAATCTGACAACAACAGCCCTGGGGGTGGGGTGGGGGCGCAGAACTCCGGCGTGACGTCATGCCGTTCGGGTTACTTCTATCGGCTAAACTCAGGATTTGGCCTTGATAATGAGTCATTAGCAAGTTGTTTAATATTTTTAAAAATAGTATAACGGCATACCTATCAGTTAGTAAAAACCGCATTACGCTATCTTTAGCCATAAGGGCGCTACAGCTGTTTAAAAATGGTTGAAAGATATTAATTAGCGGTGAGAACTGTAACCCCTTAGTAAATTGATTATTGTGGTCTTAGTATTAGAGTTAGGGAAATAAAACTTAGTAAAGGGATAGTTGTTGCCATTTCGCCAATTATTTTAAGGTCAAATCTGTCATTGGACCTAAGGGTGGAGGACAGTACTGACGGTAGTAAAGGTAGTAAATTCTAAAGGCGTCCTCTGCAATATTAACCAATTAGAGAGCATTATTTTTATCCAAATAATCTTTTCTGAACATACCCCTTGTTTGTATTTTTAGCCAATCAAAAAGCAGCTTACCCAAATAGATGGTTTCTAAACGTACCTCAACTAGACTTACGTACTTCTTTACTTAAAAGGTCAAAACATATTAAACGTCAAAAAGGCCCAATTCTAAGAAAGATTGGAAATTAAAAAGTGTATGTTGTAGTAAAGAAAAAATTAAAATGAAAAGAATACATTGTTGCCATATTGCTAAATAATTCTTACAATAATGTCTTATTAAATGGGGTATTAAATTACAAACTTTCCTACTAGCCATTAACAATATTAATCTATCCACAAGTGTATTTAAATCATCCTAGCAAATATAATCAGTTTTATTATTGGTAAATAACAGAGTTGTGGTAAAATACTTCTTTTTAAATAAAAAAAAGACATCGATATTGATTAATAATTCTTACAATAATGTATTATAAAATAGGCTCTTACAGATCCTGTAAATGGTGAATATTTTTAAGTTTGTTATGAATAATTAAACAGTAAGCACTAGTGTTGGCAGGGAAGTTTTCTGTTGTTTCAAACTCCAGTCTTACATCAATAATGCCAAAATTTAGGATTTTATTTTGTCTTTAAAAATCAATTACAATTCAGAGTGCATGGTTTTTAAAGTTTTTGGAAGTTAAAAGTGGCTCGTTTTTTTCTCGTAGTAACTTTCTTGAAACTCTGAAAATATTTTTTATAGGGTAGCTCTTATACCTCTTGAAATCTCGAAATTTAAATTATCGTATGGATAAAATTTAGAATTTAAATAAAGCTTTGCATTTGATACATTTTAAAATGCAAATAAGCTATAGCTTTTCTTGTAGTTGATAGTCAGTCCTAGACCGTTTTTATACGGTCCTAAATATAAACCGCTGCCTTTTTGCCGAGAGCTATTGCTTCCATAGTTTCGTTATGCCTTTGTGATTCTTTTAATTTAAGCGCAGCATTCTTGGCGTTCTTTACTGCATTCATTACACCTGCAGCACCACCACTTAGTGCTCCTAATACTCTTAAGCCGGTGAAAAGTGGTATTAAAAATGGTAGAAATCCTCCGACTAGAGGCAAAGGTAATATACCGGCAGGTATTTTCTCCACCCCATGGAATGCTTTTAAAACTACTGCAGCAGCAGAAAAAAGATCCTGCGGTTTTGTCGCGTACAATGCCTCCTTCGCTTTTTAAAACGCGGCAAAGGGAATCCCCTTGCCTCTCAGGGCAGTTGTTTTTCTATTTGATTTCTTCTTAAACTTGTGCATGACCGCACAACACAAAGTCTTTAGCAATACTGAGTGTTAAATCAGAATGAATTATCATTTAGTCCCCACTAGTCATTGAGAAAACACGTGCCCAGAGCTACACAAAGCTTAACGAAAAACAGTACCGTATTAAATTAAAAACAGGGCCGTATTTGAGAAAAACGGTGCCGTATTTAAGAGAAACAGTGTTAAATTTGAGAAAAACAGTACCGTTTTTGAGGAAAACGGTGCCGTATGAAAAAACAATGCCGTATTTAAGAAAAAACAGTACCGTATTTCAGGCAAACGATGCCGTATTTACGAAAAACAGCACTGTATTTAAGATAAACAGTGCCATATTTAAGAAAAACGGTGCCATATTTGAGAAAAACAGTACCGTATTTATTTTTTTTTTTAATAAAGGCTGTTATATATTAAAAAGTTATTATAAATAGTTTTAAGTCATGAATCTAAACAAGTTAGACAAGGATGTGAAACGTAGAATAGCAGAAGCACCAAGTGTATTCAAAAAAATACCAGGATTTAAAGAAGCAACAACGTCAGGAAGGCGAGCTAGAATTCAATACAAATGATAAGCAAAGCTCAGAAAATAAGCGGAGTTTGTAAAAGATCCAAACATTTTTCAACTACTTGATGAGCATTTGCGTAATGTAAAAAAATATATGATTTACTAAAAGCTGGCCGTTATGAGAACGCTATTATATTGGAAATACGTATAGACCTTTGGCTAAAAGAATATCCAAATCAATACAGAACATTTAATCTGGTAAACAATCATTTACACCAGTCCTTAAAAAACGTTAGAGCGAAAACTATTCTCAAACAGTAATAAAAAAGCACAAACTCCTTTCAACTTTACCAGTCTCGTTAAAAAACAACACAATAAAGCTAAACAAGAAAAAGAATATATAAATAGTGATGGTGAGACACAGGAACAAGACCAAATAATGGAAGAAGACGAAACAGAGAAAACCGATTGAAACAGAACTATTTATAAACACCTTCCTGAAGAAAGTTACTTTGAGGATGGTGACTTTAGAGTCGCCACACAATTTAATCCTGTTTAGATTGACAGCATTTCGAAAAATTTCTTTCGGGAATATCTATGTGGAAGGGTTTATAAAAGATACGGAAAACGACTACGATCGAAACTATTTAAAACATGATATTTATGGCTACCGATCATCTTACTTTTGGTGATTCTCGGCTTTAATTTAAAGGCCCGGATATTAAGTTAAAGAAGAAAAATTACGTCTGGTCTATATAGAACTTATATTCAAGACCAATTCATTAAAAGATAAATTTACAGCACTAGAGGAGCGAGCATTTGCAAAATTGGTTTCGCCAACGAATGCTAGCAAGAGAAATTGTGATAAAAACAAACAGCATGTTGGAAATAGAGGTATCAAGTACATGTTGAAAATTAAACCATTATTTAAAAGTATAAAAGAGGAGCGTATAAGAAAACAAAAAGAACGCGATAAACAGTTGAGAATTGCAAGATCACAAAATTCTCAAGGCTATGATTTATCAATTGATACTAAACATAAGATATTTGTCAATAACAAAACTAATTATATTTACTGGAATGATCCAAATGAACTTGTGGATGGATTAAGATTGTTAATGGCTAGTAGGAAACTTGATTATAACAACCACCAAAATGAGATTATGAGTATTGTAGAAGAGCTAAGAAAAGCCGATATTATTAAATAAAAAGAGATAATTTGGTAACATAATCTCATTTTCAAGATGACTCTCAACAAATTTGGAAGCAATTAAACCTATCCATATTATTTAGCAAAAAGCTGTAAACAGAAGATGATGTAAATAATAACCTCGAAAACAACTTTTATGGTTAGATAAATATAATGTTGGTTGGCAAAAAGGTTGGTCAAAACACCTTTTTATAAACGGCACAAAATTTAATTACTACAAGTTTCCCAGTCCAAGTGGAATTATTGAACATGGTAATATCGATACACCTGTTAAAACTTTTATTAACGCAACAGCATATGAAAAACCAAGGGATTTGTTACAGCAGAAGTTAAAGTTGGATGATTATATTTTATTTTCAGAAGCTAAAATACGACCACGTACCAAAATATATGCTGAGTTTGTAAGTAAATATTCTATTTTATAAAACACTATTGTAAAAATTGTTTAGCAATATGGCAACAATGTATTCTCTATTGGGCCTTTTTTGATGTTTATCGTGTTTTCACCATATGAGTAAAGAAGTACGTAAGTCTAGGTGGGGTACGTTTAGAAACCATCTATTCGAGTGAATTGCTTTTTGAACTTGACTTCGTTAAAATAACTAGTAGTACGTTTATAAAAGACTATTTTTATAAAAATACTCTAATTGGTTCAGAATGCAAAGGACACCTTCAGAATTTAGTAAGACTACCGTCACGAGATTGCACGCACCTGTCCCCCAAATCCCAGCACCCCCATCGGCATTTTTAATCGCTCGTCACCTCGGCACAGTTGGCAATGACAAACCACTGTGTAGTATTATGCCAAACCCTAGGTAGTGGTTATTTAAATAATAACGTCCGTGGTGGCACTACCGCGTTGTCAAAAGAAGCTGTAAAATACAAAACTGCATGTTTCAGTGCTAGGATAACGTTTGACGGAACAGGGAAAAAGATGGGTTAAACATCTAATAACCCGACACCCACGGTACACTGTAACCTATTCAGCGTGTCTTCGGAAGTTTTTACCAAATGGAAACCTTTATTATTAACTTTAATTTATATTTAATTTTATATTAATAAATTTAAAGGGTGATTTCTTATGTCATTTTATAACGAAAAGTTCCTTTGAACATATATCCGGAGTTTTTCAGATACAGGGCGTTAATTATTATTTTAAAAGTATGATTTTTTTAAACATATCTTGTAGTATCTAAATGTACAATGCTAAAAAGTTTTATTTTTAGGAGCTTTAAAGAAAACAAAATTATAAAAACTACATAAAAGGCTAGTGGCGTACATTTTTCTTTTAATATTGGCTGTTGTACCCACTGTACGTTACTGGCTTTTGATGCAGTTTTTATACTTTTTTTCCATAAAGACACTAAAAATATAACTTTATATTGTAGTACATTGTTTTTGTATCTGGCTTCGTATTTAAGATATTTAAAAATAAACAGACTTCTATTAAAAAAATTAAATAAACTTTTCTTCATAGAATGAGATACAAAATCACCCTTTAAAGTTTTGTACCGCAGTTAGGAAATATGGATGGTGGAGAAGAGGATAACCATCTTTTATGGCGAAAAAGTTGACAAAGTGGCCATTAGAATGTAGCAAATTGGGATGGCGCCATAGTAGCCAGTGGAGGGATTTTGGTATTTCTTTTCTTTTTATTTTGTATCTTGCTCTAATAATTCATGCTCATTGGTTAAAAATCTCCTCTGGCTACTATGGCGCCACCTTAAGTTGCTCCTTCTCGACGGACACTTTTTAAAACATTCAGATGGTTATCCTTCCCTCCAGCATTCATATTAGGAAATAACCCTTATTTTAATTTAAAAAGTAATTTTTCAGCCACCCTGTACATCCAACCTTTACATATTTTTGTGGAAATGTATTGTCTCATCAAGCAGGACTTTTATGAGAGACACCTTTTTTCGTAAAGTTAATTTAGGAAGTTTCCCATTTGGTAAGAACTTTTGAAGTGTCGCTGTATACTGTACATGTGTTACTTAGGTATAACGGTTTCGTGGGCTGTCACAAAGATAAAAAATATCTCCCTAACGAAGCGTGATAGAACTTTTTTATATGAAGTATTAACATTGTTTTGGCTCACTCTATCACCCCTATCATTTGTGACCATAATTTTCCAAACACTCTGTATTTATTCTTCAATTACTTTAATTTAAAAAGATAAAAGTAAACAATAAATTAACGATAAAAACAAATAAAATTCTACAAAAGTTATAAGGTAACAATTTTGTACAATCAAACAAATTAAATATTAGTAACCGGCAAATATCATTAAAAGCTTTTTCATTTACCTTATAGGTATATATTTTCTAGCATCAGTAAATACTTATTTGCAAAATAAATATCTTCTTTTGAAACTTATCGCTATTAAGTTAAGGGGATTGCTTTAATTGACTTAAGTTATGCAAACTTTTGAAACTTTATTAGGTGTTTTAGGATCTAGTCTAGCTAAAGGCCAATTAAAAGAAGCAACAACAAACAAAAAGTAAAGTAGTGGTATTTTTGCCGCTGATTAACGTGCTGCCAACAAAAAATGAATAATAGGATTTCCATTTATCGCAAAAAATATTTTTAAATGGAACACCCTGTATATTATATCAACATTCGAAAGATCTCTCAAAGAGCATTAAAGAAAGTCCTTATGTGTTATACCAATTTTTTCAGAAATATGGTCATTCTCGGAAATTTGATAGTAAACTTGCATTTTTAAAATAGAACATTGCATGTAGGTATATTGCATAACCATTAAATATATATTTTCGAGAGCTTTAAGTAAATACCACATTTGATATGTCTATCTCTTATAGTTTTGGAAATATGGCCATTCAAATCTAAAAAATAATAGATATAAGGTCTATTTTATCTTCAACACTAACTTAGTGCTTATAGCTTGGAGCTGTAGAGATAATAACAATTTAAGATAATTTTCAGATTTGGATTGCCATATTTCCAAAACTATCAGAGATAGCCATATCAAGTATGGTATTTTCTTAAAGCTCTTTAAAATATCTATTTAATGGTTATGCAATATACAGGGTGTTCTATTATAAAAATGGCAGTTTACTATCAAATTTCTGAGGATGGCCATATTTCCGATACTATTAAAAATTGGATATAACATCTTTTGTAATAAAACAAAAACCCGATGTTTAATTGTTTTTTAGTTGGCAAGACGTTATTAAGCGAAAAAAGTACTACTACTTTAACTAATTTAACAGACTTCGTATCTTCAATAATAAAAAAGTTAGAAAAAGTGCCGACCGAAAAATTATCACCCACCTATAATTTATACAAGATGTTTTTAAATTTCGGTAAAAAATTAAAGGATTATTCATGAGATAATTATATAAAAAGGCCATATAAATAGAAGGTCCATAGGGCTAAATTAAGCATTCAAGGTCCTAAGCTGGAGTTGTGGTGGGGAAGTAATAATTTAAAAAATTATTGAAGACCAAAAAAATTATTAAAGGCTTTTTCCTTTCTTACGTACTAATAAATATGTCCCTAAAACCGAGGTAATACGATACTGTAGTTCTTGAAATACACTGTTTCCAAGACACAGGGTGTGATAATGTTTTTAAAAATATTTGTTTTTATTATTATCTTTAATATTCTCTTCACCGATTTTATTTAAATTTTTTAATAACATTTAATAATTTAAAGGACTTATTTAGCTCTAACTTAAATTAATTTACAGAACAGTAGGAGGTCCTGAGTGGCACCTGGATATTTTATAAAAATGTACAAAAATAAAAAAAAATTGCCCCTAAATTATTTTAATACAGTGAGGATATGAAACGTTCTCTCCTCCTTTATCTTTTGACTAAGACAAGATATCAAGGTCCAATAGGTTTAGGGTACAAGGATGTTACTTAAACTACTTTTTAGCATAAAAATATAATTTCTGTCAACAAAGTGGCGTTAAGTAGAGAATTAGAAAGCATGTGCTACATGACCCCTCTCCCTTTTCATTTGAAAAAATGTTGCTTATGCTTTCTTGATAACAGGCCACGTGACCGGAATCATATCTATGCCAAAAATTAGTCTAAGCGACACTCTTTACTTAAATTTTATACGACTTTGATAACTTGTCATATTTAAAACTTACGTAAAGAGAACTTTAAAAATACGTACTGTATGTACAAATTGGAGCCAAACTACAAACACTTGTAACTCTAAAACGAATGGGCCGATTTTTAAAAATAAAATGGCCATGAATAGAGAATCAGAAGGCCTTTAAACGCGATGCTACCTGACCCCCTTTTACCATTTGAAAAAAGTTGCTAGTGCCCCCTTGACACTAGACCACGTGATCGAAATCACGACCAAAAGTAGTTTATGGCACCCTTTTACCCAAATTTAAAAATGAGGGAAGGACTTTTAATTTACTCACTGTATCTTGCTTTCTTTTCCAGAAAAAAAATTTAAATTAACTTAATTGCCCTTCCTGGCTTATCTAATAAATATAGAAAAAATTTAAAAGCACCTGAATTGCTAAAGTTTATTAGTAAGATGTTTTTACTATTAAATTAGAATTTGTTAGTTTTGTTATACAGGGTATTTTATTTAGGGTAAATAGGTAGCATATCTCGGAAAGTCATGGTCGTGGGATATTGGGAATAAATTCTCTTAAGAAAATGACTACAGGAAAGTGCTAAAAATTAAGTTCTGCTTAATTCAACCTTAAGTAGAATTTTAAATCGTCATTACTCTTAAATAAAATGCATTACCAAAATGCGGTTTTTTACCGTGTTTTATAAAAACTTTTTTGGAAAAAGGTGGCTATTTCAATTAAAGAACAGTTTTTCTTCTATAGGGTGTAAAAGAAAAGTCCTATTTTTAACAAAAAAATTGTCAAGAGCGATATTCTACAAATTTTTTTTTTTTAACACGGTTATTTTTTAATATTGCATAAAACACCAAAAATATATATATTTTTAATTATGTTCAAGATACAGGGGATAAAAGTTGAAAGAAAAAAATGCTTCTTTAATCATCTTTCTTACCACTTCAGATATTTTCACAAAATTTGGTACACTTCTTTTGACTGTTTAATTACATTTTTGCTGTAAAATAATAAAAAAAATACCACTGGCGTTTGAACAAAGTTTGTATTCAATTTTTCTGAAGAAAAAAATAGGCAGCTGGTTTTTTTTAATCATAATTATTAAATGATTATTATTTTTAAGATACTTATTTACTTTTGGGTTAAATTTATTTCTTGATATTTTTCCGTACGACAAACGGTTTTCGTTTAAAAAAATTACAACCATTTTGATTCATGACAAAATTAATATAATTTTTTTAATTAAACAGATTTCATAAAAATAAATAAAACTTACTAAAAAGTAAAATATAAAATAAAAAATTAAGTCTGCTAATAACATACCTATGGTATTTAAGTGTAAAAAGGTTTTGTCCATTTGGTTATTTCCATTTAGTAGTTTGGCGCATATGTTAGTACACCTCTTTATTTTATATATTTTTTTTTATATTTATTATTCTTAACTTTTAGGTAAGTTTTAATTATTTTTTGAAGTTGGTTTAATTTTTTTAAGTTTTTATTTTTCGCTAGTTAGTTTATTTTTTGCTTTCTAATTTATTATTATTATAAATAAATCGGTATTCACACACTAAAAAACTACCAGCACCTCTTTCAAAGACTACATTAAAAAGCACAATGACCTGTAATTTGATTGGGTTGAAACGTTACAGACGGTCATGCAAAACTGTCACATTGGAGGGTCATAGTTATTCTGGTAGTTTTTTTTATTTAACTAACCAGAATTAACCATGACCCCCATGTCAATCAATTAAGTTACACGTCCCTGTGCGTTTTACTGCAGTCTCTTTTGCAGTTTGGTGAAAAGAGTAATAACAATTTGTAAACTGCCCTCATATTACTGTAATATTTGTTTAACATTACACCCATAGGTGGCGCTAGTACAGCTTTGTCGCATAAACAACGTACAGCAGAGAAATAACAATAGGTCTAGCACCTTAGTTTCTTGCGATCTTGACTTAGTTTTTTTATTGGCCCACCGCGGAAGTGCACTCTTTTAAATAAAAAAGAATTTTTAAAATCGGTACACAATTGACGGCGTAATCGCGTAACATACACACACAAAAACATACGGGACGAAATGATAACCTGTTTTTTTAATCTGTTAATAATCTGATATTATGTTTTGTATTTAAAATTCGTTTTTGTCTAATATGTATTAAAGTATGGCAAAATAGTTACCTTACTACCATTTTAATGTCATTAAAAACTTGTTGCTCTTAGAAAGCTATTACACAGTCAAAAATCTAGCTTTTTTCTACTAAACGCCGAGCTATCAGAAATTTATTTTTTCCTTTTACAAGGCTACAATGTAAAGAAAAATCTTTTACAATCAAAACATTTTTCTACAAAAAACAACCTTATTGTTTTTAAATGGTAATATTTAACAATAAAACTTACGTCCAATGTGAGCTTTCTTAAGGCTATAATAGTAATAAGAAACATAATCAATTTATTGTTTTACACTTTGGATTCTAAACTTTTTAAAATAAATCTTCTTTAAGTATACATGTTCGGTGTTTTCTAAAACATCTTGGCTAACAATGTTAAGTTAATACCAAATTGAAATCAATATCGGTAGTGGTATTATCAGGACAACATTGCTTTGCAGGTTTTTTTTTCCTTTTTGTTCATCGAAAATCAGTATACAGTATTGATGTTAGAGTTTAAAGGAAATTAGTATACAGTATGGATGTTTAAAAATTAGAAATTTGAATGTTAGAATTTTTAAAATTCAAAAAAAAAGTGGGAATTTTAAAAATTAAAAAAAGACAAATTTATATATTATTAAATATTATAATGACAAGGATGGATACAAAAAAATTATAATTAATTATCGTTTTGTTTTAAGTTTTCTTACGGGTTAAAATAAATTATGCTAAGATCGTCTATATCTTTTCTTTTATTAGGCAACTATTCAAAGTCTCCACCATTTCTAAAAACTGTCTTTTGTTTTTGTTTCTTTTCTGTATTAAGTACTTTTGCATTAGCAAAATCAATGTTATTCTTAGTTGTAAGAACATGTTCTGATAGGGTACATGTTTTTTTATTGAGTCTGCAATCACTCTTGTGTCTAAGTGATTCGTTGTTGTAAATATATATATATATATATATATATATATATATATATATATATATATATATATATATATATCGTATATCCGCCGCAGCAAATTTTTTGACGCCGTTGTGTATGGCAAAGTCCTGTGTAAAAACGCCATAAGGTTCAGGATATAATATATATATGTGGTGGAGGTGCAGTCAATTGACTGCACCTCCACCATGTATGGCGAGGTCCTGTGTAATGACGCCATAGGATTGAAGTGGATATATACAGGGTGTTTCAGAACTATGGGATCAAACTTTGAGGTGTGATTCCTTATATTATTTTATGAAAATAGTTTTTTTATAAACATATGTCCGGAGTTGCTTTCTTACTGAGATACAGGGCGTTAAAACTTAATAAAAAAATCATTTTTTATATATTTTTAATATGCTTAGACCGATTTGGATAAAATTTGACACCTTTATAAGTATTTAGGCTCTTATTTAGCCCTATAAGCCAGATTGTTATTATTGTGCCCAGTCGCGTCTCAGTGGGCGCCGCAACTTATATTATTGAGAAAAAAAGTACGTCACTGACTTTTTTGACGTTTTTATATATTTTTGATAATTATGGAATTAATAATACAGCTTGCTATTTTTTTTGTATTATGCATAGTTTTTGAGAAAAAAAAATAAAGCCACTTTAAGTCATTCTAAAAAGTAGCCCTAAACAGAATAAAATAAAATCTAAAATTTACAAATAAAGAATTTTGATCTTAGTAAATAACAACAACACTGAAGTGACAATTTTTGATAAAATAAACGACTGCTTATATATTTTAGGGCAAATAATTGTTTTATTTGAATTGTGCTATTTACATCATGTTGTCTATGTGTACTTTTTAGAAGAAATTAAGGTAGCTTTAATATTTTTTCTTAGAGACGAAGGTAGTTACAAAAAAAATACAAAAAAATGAAAAGTTGTATTAATAATTCCTCAATTCTAAAAAATGTAAAAACGTCAAAAAAAAGTCAGTGGCGTGCTTTTTTTCTCAATAACATAAGTTGCGGCGCTCATTGAGACGCCACTGTGACCCATTAATAACAATCTAATTAAGGCTAAATAAACGCCTTGTTACTTATGCATCCAAATTTTATCCAAATTGGCCTAACCATATTAAAAATATTTAGAAAGAAAAAATATTTTTTTAAATTTTAACGCCCTGTATGTCGGTAACGAAGCAAATCCGGACATATGTTTATAGGTTCATTTCTTCATAAAATAATATAAGGAATCCCACCTTGAAGTTTGATTCCATAGTTCTGAAACACCCTGTATAAAGACTGTTTTTAGGCTATATAATAAATTAACTAGAAATGTAGAGCACTAGACCCTAATTTACCTTAAAATAAATTTAATCAATATAGCTTTACGAGATTACAGAATATTTGGGGTAAAATTTATAAAGGCTCGAGGCAAGTTTACATTAATAAAGGTTAAAATGAAAATTTAATGGATATTTACTTTAAGTTTCTTAAATCCAATAGGCAAAGAATTTTTAGCACAAGTTAGTTTAGATCCAATTTTAAAATTATTATTTACACTGTTACTGCAAATATAGTGTATTTTATATAAGCCTTACTTTCAACTAGGTCGTGCAGAGAGATACATAATTCGTATACAGGGTTATTCACGATGAGTGTCCTATTAGCAAGCTCGGAACCTACTTAGGTTAATTTTTTTACGCTTGGTTTCAGTAATATTGATCTTCATATGGCAAATATATTATTTTTCTAGGACTTTCGGTTATACCGAAAATGCGTATCAATTTGCTTATTTTAAAAGAAATACGCTATATACTATTACATTTTTAGATTTTGCACAAGATTCTAAACATATTTTGTGTATAATTTTCTTTGCCTAAGTTTAAGCGTTTTGACATATTTTAAATAAATTTGTCATAAATGACGTTTTAGACCCAAAATAATTATTAATTTTTCTCTTGTTTATTGAACCCAATTTAACATAGGTTTTATGAAGTTTAAAAAATATGTTAATACATGGTGTTTAAACAATACGATTAAAGATCAAATTAAAAAACCAAAAATATTTTTTTTTTAAATAGAGACCTCTGAATTTTATATTTTAAATTTATTTACCATAAAAAAGTAAAAAGTTGCCTATTCCTAAAAGTTTGAGTTTTTGAGATATTTTCAATCAAATAATATTATTTGGCTAATAAGCTGCAGCTTTAAATTTAAGTTATAAAAAGTTTTTATGTTTATGATATGGATTTTTATTATGACTTTGAAGAAAAAAAGTAATTCTTTATAAAAAGTTCTGCATGGTTTAAAACCTAAAATAAAATCATTAAATATTAATTTTTGGCAGTGGTATACAAGGTATGTCAAAAAATATAAATTTTGCTCAAGAGGAAAGTTTCCTAATTTATCATACCATCAAAAATTTTTATAAAAAAAAGATGATTTGGTTTAAAAATAATATTTCAAATATGCAAACTTTTTAATTTTCAGGAAAAACTTTTTTTTATATGTTAAGGGTGAAAATTTAAGTTTGTACAGGTTTGGTCCGTATATTTAAACAGCGCCTACCTCGTTTATTATGCAAGGTAGAAAAAAACTTTAAATACAAAAGTTTTGGAAAATTATCTAAACCGTCAAAACATATTTTTCAGATACAGAGTGAGCCAAAGAGTGTGAAGAGGAATATTTTAATTTTTTTAAATGAAATACTCTTTATAATATTACAGACTTTCAAAAATGTGTTTAGGTTAGAGAATTTTAGAGGGTTAGGATCATTTAATTTTGTTTGTTAATTTATTTAAATAATTTACCCATATTTTTCCAAGTTCTTTCATCACTTTCGAAGGTTTCCGAAAATATTTATGCCATCCTGTACTATGGAATTTTCGCGATATTTCTCCAAGATTCTAGATTATTCTTTACTCTTCCACCATACTACAAAAGGGCGACGGAAAACCTCCGATCAGTTAGTATAGATTCGACTTTTGTGCTGTAAACTTCGAGACATTGACAGCTGAAAATTTTGTCGTTGTAACCATAGTTACGTTTCATTGTTAATAAAGGTATAAAAACGAAGGTACGTGTTTTTGTACGAGATGATTCAGAACATTTGGTGTCAGAAGTGGAATGAGGTTACTCAAGGAAGCCCAAGTGGTAAGAAGGGTGAATGCCAGTTGAGACAAGACAATACACAGCAAGTATGGAGGAGATAAGTACGCTAATTAGAAGAAATGAAATAAAGTCAAGAAGAAATGAAGAAAAGTCAAGAAGAAATGAAGCGGGAAATCAAAATCAGTCAAGCAGAAACGAGACAACAAATCGAGAAAATTCAAAAGACATAAAAAAAGGACAAGAACAAATGAAGCAAGAGATACAAAGAGAAGATAGTAAAGATTCGAGAACACCTGAGGGGAGAATTTTATCAATGCCAAGATGAGATGTGAAAGGAAATGTTGCTTGAATTAAAACTTACAAAAGAAGATGTCAAAGAAGACATAGAAGAAATACAACAGACTGGTGCAGAATGTGTAAGGACTGCGCTTCCAGCAAGGGACCGAAAACACGAAGCCATGGCAAGATGAAGCAATACAATGCAGGGGCACCTTTTGAAAGAATTGCCATAGACATAGCAGGGCCATTTTACTGTACTGTGGAATTTTCGCGATCTTTTTACAAGATTCTAGATCATCTTTACTCTTCCACCATACTATAAAAGGGCGACGGAAAACCTCCGATCAGTTAGTATAGATTCGACTTTTGTGCTGTAAACTTCGAGACATTGACAGCTGAAGATTTTGTAGTTGTAACCATAGTTAATAAAGGTATAAAAATGAAGGTATGTGTTTTTATACGAGGTGATTCCGAAAAATAATTTGTCACCGTTAAAAAGGTCTTTTAAAATGCTTTACAAAAATACTAAATTTTATACAGTGCAGACTCGATATTCCGAACTAATGAAAACCAAGGCGATTCGGATTAGCAAATAATTCGGATTAGCGAAGCAATTCTTTTAATTAAATTTTTTATTATGAAACGCCAAAAAAACAGTAATTAAGAATAAGTAACACTAAAAATATATAAAATTAAAAATATGGTATTTATTTATAAAGTAATTTGTAATTTTTGTTTGCTTTACACATCTTTGATTATTCATAAAGGCCATTTATTTTAATCTTTGAAGTACAAGAATATCATTAAGTGGAATATCATTTTCTTCGGCCCATTTTAAACACAGGTTAAAACTTTTTGCTGCTTCAGCGTTCTTAACAGTTTTGTTTTGATTATCTAATTCCAAGCCTTCAGGCTCGTTAACCTCAGGTTCATCTCCATCTGCTTCCTCCAGCGGTAACAGATCTTCATCATTTTCAACCCAATTACAAACTTTCACGTTTGTTAGATTTGATTATTTCAAAACATTAAGCATTCCAGCAACATCTAAAAAATAAAGTTAAATAAAAAAATAACAAACAACAACAAATATTTTTATTTATCTTCCATATCTCCATCCAAAAAAGTAGATTACGGCGTAATTCACTTAGAGGAATTAGATTTCCAGCATCATATTCAATGTCTTCATCGTTATCGGACATAATTTTGTCCCAGCACTTCTGCAAGACTTCAGAAGAGACCTTTTCCCAAGCATTGCATAGCAGACATACTGCATCTTTTAGGTTAAGAGTTTTTAACAACGTAACAACGCTGTCTTCGTTACTTGATAAAATGTGGGCTAAAAGGCTTTTTCAGTAAAATAATTTTGTTAGTCTAATAGCATTTTGATCAATAGGTTGCAAGAGTGCTGTACAATTTGGTGGGAGGAATAATGTTGTAAATCTTCCATCTTCACTAGTCATCTCTTCTACTTCCATGACTTGAGGCATTATCTATGATTAACAGCGCTTTTTCAAATTGTGACTTCTTAAATGCCTCCTAACCTAAGGTATAAATGAACGATTTGTATTCAACAGGAATGTCTGCGTTTTTGCATGTCCGTGGATTTTTTGCCTTTCCTATCACTAGCATTATTAGTTTATGTGACCCATCTGCATTGCAACAAGCTAAAAATGTTACCCGTTCTTTGCTTATTTTTCGACCTGATGCGGTCTTCTCTTGGGAACGAACCAGCGTTTTTTCCGGCAAAATTTTCCAGTAGAGAGCCGATTCGTCTGCGTGGTATATTTGAGTACCCACAAGATTTAATTGTCTTACCTTCTCTTTAAATGTAGTCAAGAAAGGATTGACGACACCTTGATCGTTGGATAGTTTTTCTCCGCACACTTTTTCGGTATAAAACTCTCTTGCTTTAGCAGATAAAATTTCATAGGAAATTGGGACATGCCTCGATCTTTGTCTACAAAACCATGCATACAAACGAGTTTCCATTTCAGCATATTCAGCTTTTCGTAAAGTTTTTCTGAGCCCTGGGCCAGAATCACATGGACCAATAAATCTAAAAAAATACACAATTGTACAAAGAAAACCACTAAAATTGTTTTCAAATTGTTCCTACCTGTCGATTTGAGGCTTTTTCTTTTTATGTCACAGATTGTAGATCTTCCAACCCCATACTCAGCGGCCAACACTTTTCCACTTTCTCCCTTGTTAAGTCTTTCAATAATTTCACTTTTTTGTTTTATTAGCAATGTCTTGTGTTTTCTTTTATGGGGTATTTTTATTTAAGCAAATATTAAAATAAAAACCCACTTATATCACGTAAAATGGCATAACAAACATACCATGTAACAAGCAAAGTATGTAAATATCACTACTCAAAAGCAGAAAAAGTGCTGCACACCTGTTTAATGTAAATCCCAGATATAAACAAAAGGGTAATTGGGGGAATCCCTGAACATCTAGTTACAATTTCTATAGGAAATAGGCCTAAAACTACAGGTTCGGATTATCGAGTACTATGAAATTCGGATTACAGAGTACCCAATGTATTGAAAAAGCTTGTTCGGACTACTGAAGAATTCAGATTATCGAATGTTCGGATTATCGAGCCTTTAATGGTTTTGGCAATATGGTCATTTTAATCTGGTTATAATTTCCATTACATCTACAATCTCACTCATCTTAGTAAACGTTAGTACCGTAGTAGTAATGAAAATGGATAATGAAAATTATATTTACTATTTTTTAAATTTAGGTGGTCATATTTCGAAAACTAATAAAGGGTAGATGTATCAAATGTGATATTTTTGCATAGCTTTTTTTTAAATTAAAATTTTCTTTTTCACACACTATTGGCTTGGTATCTGCAAAAATATGTTTTGTTTTTGACGATTTGGATAATTTTCTAAAACTTTTGTATTTAAAGTTTCTTTCTACCTTGTATAATTAACGAGACAGGCGCTGTCTAAATATACGGACCAACCCTGTACATTAGTGCATACTTATTTTAGGATCTATTATGTTAAGACAGCTATAAAACTGTCAACATGGGCAAAAGTCACAGAATCTCTCGTTATCTAAAAAATAATGTAAAAAAAATAAATAAACAAATTTGCTTATCTGAAAAGAATTTTTAATCCTAAACATCTTTTTCATATAAAAAATCATAATATTATGAAAAATAGGGGTATTTTCCTCTTGAGCAAAATTTATATTTTTTGACAAACCCTGTATATCACTGCCAAAAATTAATATTTAATGAGAATTTTTTAGAAAGAACTTAGGTAGATACATGCCGTATAAACTCAGAATTTTAAAATAGTTTCTGCATTGCAACAAGCTAAAAATGTTACCCTTTTTTGCTTATTTTTCGACCTGATGCGGTCTTCTCTTGGGAACGAACCAGCGTTTTTTCCGGCAAAATTTTCCAGTAGAGAGCCGATTCGTCTGCGTTGTTGTTGATCCAGTTTTCTGTCATTTCTGCTTTTAAACAAACAGCAATTTACACAAAAAATAGGTATTATTAAATTTATGCACATTAGGTAAGAACTTTACCAAACACTATAAACTAATAAAATAAATTAAAAAATGCCAATATTAGTTAGGCTCGTAGGGTAGTATGTATACCGCCCAGTAAGGCAAAAGAAAAAAAACATGCCATTTAAAATAAAATTATTATAAGGAATTATTGAAAAATTATGGAAAACACACTACACTTAATCTAAAAAATGGACAAATATACAGGATATTCCGTCCATAATAGGCGACTAATTTGCTCTTGAAGATAGCGAATAATAAGTTTCTGAACACTTTGTATAATTTCCAAGAAAAAAAATAAAATTTATATAATGAAACAGCTTATATTTTAGCAATGTAATATGATATACAAAGTCTAGGGTAAGCAAGGTAAGGTAACGTTGTTACGCCATGCGTTTTTTAAAACTAATTTATTAATTTATAACGAAACAAGTTATTTATTATACAAAGAAAAAAGTTTCAGATTTCATATACAGTAAAAGGCTTTCGCAGCCATCTTCTGCTAAACTTATATTTTTGGGCTATTTGGCCGTCGCGACGTCATAGATTTTGTCTTCTTGACATTTTCCCAGTTCAAATGGTTGGCGTCCCTTCTCAAAACCACAAAAATAGCTCTACAACACAAACAACAACTGCGCTACACTGACCAACCGGAAAAGGTCCCGCCCATCCGAGCTGCCTATAAATACTCGTTGCGTCCGCCCGGAACACAGTAGTATGCAAGTAGTCTACTAGGAACAGAGATAAGAATGAGACGAGCAACTAAATGTAAATAAATTATCCGAGAGAGAGATAGATTCCTTATCTGTCTTTAAGGAAGGTAAACGCAGATGAAGCGTGAGTCGACTTTATCGTTTGCCCGCCAAATTCAAATTATATAGCTGTGCCATTTGCCCTTAAAATTAGGTACTTGTTTTTGTTTGTTGTTAAAGTATTTGCTGAAAAGCACAAATTTAATTTATACACTGTGATTACTTATATAAAAGTCATTACTCAAAGTCCAATAAAAGGTAAAAACCCCGAAACACATAATAAATTACCAAAAATGTAAACAAACTGTCCAAACAAATCGAATAACATTTCGGCGTGACTTTCTGCGGCAGCGTTGTCAAGTTAAAACTATTCGATTCTTGGTATATTGTATAATCAGGTTTTAGCCAAAGAAAGACATTAAAGTTTACATGCAGAAATTGTAAACAATTTGGCAACCATGAAAAGGCGATAATTGTACCCTCTGCGATAACCTCCCATGTTTAATGACAAAAACATAGTTATAGGAACTTGCCTTAAACCAGAGAGAGATAAAACGTAATGGACAAATTTCCAGGACCAGTAACTCGTCGATATTCTTGTCTCTGCTAGAAACCTTTTGAGGATGCCAACCACTCGTGCTGGTAAAACGTCAAGAAAACAAAATCAACGATGAAAAAAACATAAGTTCTAGATATCAGCTTAACGTTGTATTGTCTTCCTACGCAAAGCAAAGGGAGACAATGAACCAAGAGCAAAAACTTAAAATGTTTCCCGTTGATAATACACAATTTTTTGTTTGTAAAGAAAAAAATTACGATATAATAATAAAAACACATAATTTTATAATATATTAAAATCATAAAATATTGATGTAAAATTTGAAGTCTATTGTATGTAAAACAACAATTAGACCTGGTTGCTATGGAAACCTTTAAAATATTTTATAAGTAATAGTCAATGTAACTTTGTGATTTGATGTATTAAGTGTTGTTGTTTATACATACAAAAAGTCACATCTAAAGTATAATATCATCCCTTAATAAAGTGAAAATTCTAATTTTAAATACTATCATTAAAAAATATATATTTTTTTATATATTTTTTTATTGAATTTTAAAACATTTTAAGTAACAGGTTATTGAATACATAAACTTTAATTTAGTTTTTATTTAAACGGTTTAGTATTTTTTTACCATTTTCAAGATATACTTATCGACACAATCAAAATTAAACACTTTACTGTAGTAAATATTACATATATGTAAATTAGTTTGTAGTTCTTAGACCAATACAATTTTGTTTTCTTTTTGATGGGAAGATAACACACCATTCACTTTTAAATGTCAAGTTTATAGATTAAATTAAACTTATTTCAATGTAGGCCAGACAGAAATAATTTTAAATATAAGATTTAAAAAACATAAAACGTCTCCTTAGTTCGATAAATATAATTAAAGTCAGTTGTTTTCCGATGTTGACAATCTAAAAATATATGTAGAGCACGGAATATTAAAAACTTATGATTTTAGAGTCAATTTAGGTTTACGAAATAATAAAAACCCTACAATAAACTTGGTAAATGACTAGACGAATAAAGTAATCAATTTTTTTTTAAATGTTTTTCCAATAATATAGTATTTAAAAAAAGGTTTAATGCAGAATTGGTATAGTATCTAAAATCTATTGTAACATCTACGGTTTTAATAAAGGGGTAATGTCATCAATCATTACTAGCTTAGGGGGATTACAAAATATTTATGCCCAATTAAATTTTACGTGACGTGACCTTTTTGTTTTGGTTTGGTCACTGCAACAAAAATGTATAATTATTTCTTCTTGGTTGGTACCCTAAAGGTGTGCTCATAATTTAATAATATAGACAGATATATTCAATCCAAGTTTACACGAGGGCTGTAATGAGCATTAGCCAAATGCGAATTTAAATAAAATCCATGTGTAAAGAGTCCTTTATCATTATTAGTCTTACTGCCTTTTCACATTAGCGAAAGCACGCGGAAAACGGGAATGCGGGAGACGGATCAACGCTATCAAAGTGTATGGAGTCTTATAAGACCTTTCAGACGTAGAAAACGTGAAAAGTCAGCAAACTTGAACGCACCATATAAATTTTTATTACTCTGTCCGCCGAAACCGGCTTAGTGTTAAACGAGGGTTATTGCGTATTAATAGTTCTGGTTAGTTATTATTACAGAGTATAGGCTGAGGGGTCAAAGTTATTTCTGATGAGTTAATTCTTTTTTTAGTTCCCTAATTAATCTTAAGACTAATACATACTTTGTAAATGCCCTAAAGGTAGGTATATATCTCTTAAGTGCATTTATTAAATGTGTATTAGTCTTGGGTTTAATTGAGAAATTAAAAAAAGGATTAACTTACCAGAACTAACCATGACCCCTTAGCATATACTCTGTAATAATAACAAAACAATTTAATGCAATAAGACTAATACTGATTAAAGAGTCTTTGCAAATGGGTTTTATTTAAATTCGCATTTGGCTAATAGGCTTTACAGCGCTCGCGTAAACTAAGAATGAATTTATCGGTTTATATTATTCAATTATTTGCACACCTTTAGTATACCAAACAAGAAGAAATAATTATGCATTTTGTCTAGGTAACCAAACCGGAATAAAAAGGGTCAGATCAGGTACAATTTTTATTGGTGCTCAAACAAGAAGTTTCCAAACAAGCAAACACCAGCTAATTGGGTGGGTCCAGCCGCATCATTGCTAAATATATAAACATTTGTTTTTAAATTATTTAATATTACAGTCAATAAAATCACTTTTACCCGGTATTTATTTTACTATTTAACATAATATTACTAAAAATAAATTATTTACTTATAATAAGAGGTCTAAATAAAATTTAAAACATTAGTTTTTACCTATGTTAGACACACCAAATTGGACCAGCCGCTGCGCATACCGCCAGAAGCTGTATAAAAGTTCATAGAAAAGTGTTTTAGGGGCGATCAATTTAAAAATTTGCCCTGTAAATCTAGACAAGAAGTGACTTTTCCTAATAATTTTGACCAAAAGCGAAAAACCCTTTCTTAGAATAGTTTTTCGAATCCAAAATACCAACAGCCATATTTTTACGATTACAACAACTATTTTTTGCAGAAAACTCACTTCTTGATTAAACTATTGGACATTTTTGGACCTAACTGCAACAAAATTATTTTTATGGAACAAATAGACCGGGCTTTGCTTTATTCTTTTATAAATAATGTTTTAAAAGAAAACAGATGTCATATACAGGGTGTAACAGAATGTTGCTAAAAAATATAAGGGCAAATTTTACTTTTAAAAATATAAAAAAAAGTTCATATTAACATGGGTCCGCAAATTTCTTGTTCTCAAGGTACAGGGTGTCAAACTTAATTAATATCCTAAATTTTCCTAACCTAGTTTTATTTTATTGTGATTTATGGCATTAAGGGGGTAATTTACCACTAACTTAATTACATTTAATAAGTTCAATGGCGTCTCAAGCGGCAACTGAAGGAAGATTTCTAATAAATTAAAAAGTACGCCACTGACTTTGTAAATGTGTATAAAATATTTGTGCTTTTTTAGATTAAACAAATAAAATTACAAATTTTGTGTCTCCTATTTTTTTTGTATCCTGTTTAGTTAAAAAGAAAAAAATTCACTTTATTGCATATTTTTAGACCATAAAAGAAGCATTGCTTTTTTGTACAAATTAGGTTTTATAATTATTGATTAGCAAATACGTAACAACCATAATAAACACTTTTTTAATAGAGGTTTATGTCCAGCCTAACAATGTTTACTAAAATGATTTCAACATTTTTTAGTTTTTTTTTAAGTTTAACACCTTGAAAACGAAAAATTACCAGACCCATGGTTAGCTGCAGGCGGATTCTGAACAGCTGACTCGAGTCGTAACTTATCGAGACGCTACCGAATGGTGATTCTTAACTTATTTGACACTTGATTCAAAGTCGATATCCTTCAAGTTCCATAACAAGGCACTATCCTTATTAAAGAAGTCTATCCTATTAATTATCTACGTAAAAACAGATAAGAAAATAAGGCAGATAGGTTTCAAAATGGATACCGAGAACTCGATACCGACCGAGTCGTCTCGTATCGAGACGGGCTCTGAACTTTTCTTTATATTTTATGAGGTAGAGTCTGCCTTTAAATTTACTTAACAACATTCTTTTACATCTTGTATATCAGTTTATGCCAAAAAGTACATTTTAATTAGGTGTTATAAAATGATATTTAAATAAGTGATTACTTTTTTTGGTTCTGTTTAAATGTATTACTACTTTACAACAAAGTTTTAAATATAATTTTTCTTTTTTTTCTTTATACTTTATGAGTCCGTGAGCGGTAGACCTTTTCGTTATTTAATAAAAGCTGAAAGTTTGTCATTACATGCTCCCAACCAGAACTAACCAAGAGGTTGGACCCGTCTGGCGACTGAGGAAATATCTTCTTATAGGCACCCAAGTAATATACCTAGACCAAGTAGAGATAATGATAGTTTTCTAAAAACTATTCTATGATGTTCAGAAGTACCTATGTGCTGTTTCCAAAAAAAAAGTATTATCTTGGTAAAAAACAGTGGTTTGGTAGGAAAAAAAGATTTTAATTTAAAGTTTTAAATACCAACCTAAACATACATTTTATCATGACGTTGCTGTTTATATAGAAGTGACGTCACCAACAAATAGGAGTGCGTTTATCTTTCACAAAAATGTTAGCATGCAAAGCGGCAACGTTACCTTTACTTCGTGTTTACTCTAAGATTATTTAAAACAACAATCTTGAATCTATTTTTTTTTATAAAAAAATTTTTTTGGTAACCATAGATACCTGTGCACTATTCCTATAAACATTTTTTTTCACTGCAATAGTAACATCAATATCGAATTTTAAATGTAAAATGTTTTTTGAATACTCTGTATAAGTCTTAAAAAAGAAAAACTATTTTCAGTTTAAGATTCTAAAAGCAAAAAATCTTGAATGTGTGGTATTAAATACACTTTATCTATTTGTAACGTTATTCCCTCTAACTGGTGTTTCGGGATTTATGACAGGCTTTTTATTTTATAGATTTATTTTTTTTTTTAAATTAATTATTACCTTTAGTTGAATTGTTAAAATAAAGACGTTTTTATAGACACCCACGGTACGTTAGTATTTAGGCTTTTAGCCTTCCTGGTTTGTCCAAAGATAAAAAAAATATTCTAGTTATCTTATTTCATATAATACATATAAAATATAAGTCATTTTTGGATGTTGTCATTATGCCTATTTAGCATTTACAAAATGACGTTATGTTTCAATTAATAATTAACCTTTGGTACTTGATACCTGTTAAAGCCAATATGAGTAAAACTTTATCGTGTACTATTGCTTCCACCTATGTTGGTAGTATGCACTGACAAGCTCTCAGATTTTAGAAAATAACGAAGGTTTGCCGCTTACGGGCTGTTATCTTATTATAATACTGCTATATTGATTACATAAAAGTGCGGTATTGCGACATCTAGCAATGAAAAGAGAAAGAATACAGCACAAAATAAAATAAAAATCCATAATATTTTGTAATAGCTTTATAGAATATCGTTAAATTTTGAATATAAGAAACGAAGTATTAACCTTTGCTACTAGATGACACCTAAGATATCAGTGTTAAACAATTAAATATTTTTTAGTTACCACGACAAATGTATAAGGCCAAATAGAAAATCTCGATAGAACACAATTGTCATTAAAAAAATTATTATAACAGTACAACCAATTTTTTATAAAATATGGAGATTAAAAAACATAAAGTTTCTTTGTTTTTAAAAAACACTACAAGTTTTCTTTAAATCTATAAAAAATATTTTTAGGTTTTTTTTTCATAGAGCATAATTAAAAAGTTAGTTTGTTAAAAAAGCGTTTTGATAGTTTTAAATCATTATTTATCTATTGTTCGAATATAATTCTAAACCATCTACCAAATAAGTAATTACAATTTTCTATTTTTTAGTGCACCACCTTAAAAAATAAGACCTTTAATAAAATCAAAACAGTAACAATTTAAATTAAATTGCATGTAGGTATACATTTGCATATTTATACTGTAGGAGAGATCTGGGAAGGCCCGCCCATCTATGCAAATTTGAATATTGTGAGGTGTTAGTAACATATAGCTCTTCATTAAAATCGGCGTTAATTTCTTAAATCTGTTGTTAAAAATCAGACTAGCTTTAACCCGCGGCTTCGTACTGGTTAAATTCGAAGTAAAACAATTCCCCTTGCCTATGCCGTAAATATTTTGAATAATAATATATACCTATAAACCTCCCTTTTAAATGACTGTATCTATTAAAAAACTGCATCAAAATCCATTGAATAGTAAAAAGAAACTGAACAAACTTTTTTGGTACTCCTTGTATAATATTTTAAAAATACTAATAATTATTTTGCAAATCTTTAAATTTAAGCAATTTTGTAAATCTCTAGATCGTAAAACAACTTAATTATATTGCATTTTAGTTTTAAGGGTTCTTTAATAGACCATCTTTTGACCCACCCTGTGTGGCAATTATATATATATATTTTTTGGTAACCATGCAACAACAACAGGTATCTAGTGCACTATTCCTATAAGCATTTTTTTTCACTGCAATAGTAACATCAATATCGAATTTTAAATGTAAAATGTTTTTTGAATACTCTGTATAAGTCTTTTTTTTTCAATATTATGTTATACAAATAAACCTTCTTAAATCACTCAATTTATTGAAAAAAACCGCATGAAAATCCGTTGAGTAATATCAAATTTTACTTTTACAACACTGTGTATATCTTTTTTTACATTATTTTACATATAAACCTTTCCCTTAAATCACTCTATTTATTTAAAAAAAACGCACCAAAATCTGTTAAAAATTCTAACGTCAATATTGAATTTTAAATGTAAACTATTTTTTAAACACTCTGTATATGTTTTTTCTTACAATAATATACATATAAACCTATTCCAATAAATGTTACTCTATTATTAATTTATTTATTTAATAATTTCCATAAATGTTACTCTATTTATTAAATAAAACCGCATTAAAATCTGTTGAGAATAGTAACGTCAATATCGAATTTTAAATGTAAACTATCTTTCAAACAGTCTGTTTATGTTTTGTTTACATTTATATACATATAAACCTTCTAGTTAGGGATCTCCGGACCATTTTTTTAAATCATTACCAACAAGCTAATTTTTCGTGATAATTTTTCTCCTACAACAATTTTCGTTGGTAGTAGCTTACAGGGGTAACAGAAATTAAGAAGTGTGTTGATTTGACAGATATAAAAACTTATTATAAACAGGAATTTTCTCTGTTAATTTTTAAGGTAATTATCTAAATAAACCAAAAAATTGCAATTTTCTTTGAAAACCTCACAAAACATTTTATTTTAATATTGCATAACCTATTTCGATTAAACACCTACATCTTTAGACAGTGTGTTCATAGATGGACTTAACTATTCTTGTATTTTTAATATTTTGAAAAAAGTTATTCCCTATAAAAATGTTTGCTTTGTCTAAAATGCTAAAAGCTATTGGGAATTCAAATTAAGGAGCACAGTGTTGGAATTCGGTCAAACAGCTGATAAAAATGGGTATCTAGATTCAATTTGGCCAAGAATATTTACATAAATTACCTGATTAGTTATCAAATTTCAGGCATCATTGTCTGACAACCTACATAACACAAAGCAGGATAATAGTCAGTGTTTCGAGAAACTTTATATATAGCCATAAAGCGTAAGTACTTTCTTATTTAGACTTGAACTGCATAGAAACCAAAACTGACTTTGCATGTTTTGCTTCAATGCTGAATTTTTAACGATATCCATGATGGCAACAACTTAAACGCTTAACACTAGTTGTAGCCTGACTATTTGCCTTTTTGTTACTATATTCATCCCATAGATCATAAAAATTGTTAAAAAAATCGAATTGACTGCAACAACAGAAAGCAATGAAATTTCATTATGTTCTTAATTTGCAACTGCAACATTGCCAAGTCGCTTAATTTTAGTTTTTAATAATTAAAATTGCCCTATGATATACAGGGTAACTCAAAATTGCCTAAATATTATTTTAAAAAATGGGGAAAATTGGAAAAATAAATTTAAATTAAAAATCATAAAAAGTATTTAAAAAGTCTTATACATTTTTTCCTTACTGCTTATCAGTACTTTGGAAAATTAGGTGTAAACTAAAATTATTGTTTTTTTCTTAATAAATAATTTATTTTACCTTTTATCTGCATGCATTAGTAAGAAGTAAAATGTATGTAAGAAGTAACCGAAAAGGAAACGATTTATTTTACAAAAGTTAACATTTTTATACATTTTTTAAGCTATTTAAATAAGAAGCTAAAAATATTCATAACTGACTGTTTTTTATTTGCTGAAATACCATTTTCAAAATTTTAAATTTTCCTGTATATTATAATAATGCAATTTTTTAAATAATTTTATAAAAAGAAAAACCAAAACATTTCTCTTTCACCAAATTAACACAATTTATCTTTAGATTTTTTTAGAGAACTTTAATCTAAATAATTCCTAAAATCCATAAACAATAGAAAAAAATGTATTATACACTTTTGATAACTTTTTCATGCTTTGTAGTTGGGTAGTTTAAAAATATGATTTATGTTGTTTTTTTTTATTAATATTTTTGCCATTTTGAACCACCCTGTCTATCCTACGGTGATTTTTATTAAAGCTTTAAGCATTTTAGACGAAGTAGAATTTTTATGAAAAAAGTTCTTCTCAAAATATTAAAAATAAAAAAATGCAGGTATAGTTAAGTCCATCCGTGGACACACTGTAGTAACGTCCCAACTAACAATTATTGGACGGCGCAACGTCGCCAAATGCAACGCAACGTTGCGTTGTTTCGTTTTAAATTCCTACATAGCGACTCTCTATTGCACCAATTTGGTGGATGGTTTTTAGTCGTCCGGACGTTGCAAATGTAACTACTGCAAGTGGGTCGACGTAAAAACGTTGCTGAAGGCAACTTGCTCGGCTAAAGCCATCTACAGGAAAACTTTATTAATAAAAACTGGTGGTTAAACCGGTGCAACGTTAGTTTTTATCATTACGACGTTAATTTAATTGGTCGGAAGAACAGCTTACTTTTCTACTAATGGCAACGTTAATTTTCGTGTGATTCTTAGTAAAGGCGACTAAAGGCGTCTTAAATTATTAGTTGGGATTGTAGTACCGTTTGAATTTTCACAGAAAAAAAACGTCAATCTGCGTACCAACGGTTTTTGACAACTAAAGAATTAAAATCAGCTAAGTTAGCATTTTGGCTTTAATGTTTGTATTAACTGATAGATATTGGACCGATTAGAGGTAGCTTTTAAAAGTTATGACGGTTGACGGAGTTACCCACTAAGCGGAACTTTCCGGACCTGCCCTATATTATTTTTAAAAATTTCTTCCTTATATTAATTAGTTTGTATTTTTTATGTTGCTTTTTAGTGCCGAATAAAAAAATAAATAATTACTTGAAAAAATCTTGGCAGTCGGTAAACTTTTAAAATGTATAAGTAAAACTAAAATGGTAAATTATTAAGCAACATAATATTTAGGAGTAAAAGTACGGAAAAATATATATTTATTTAATTTTATATTTATGACAGCCTACAGAAGCTTGAATAATAACTAAATGTTAAAACAATATTTTTACGGTCTCATTAACAAACTCCAGGTACCTACAATATAAATATTTTCAGGGTTTCTAACTATTGTACGAAACTTAAGAGGGCAATTTCTTATGTTTTTATATTAAAAAATTATCAACATATGTTTGGACTTGCGTCTTTTCTGATACACTGGAAGTTAAGTTTTTAGAAAAATAGTATTTTTTATATTTCATACAAACCTTTTAGCCGTCTGTAATATACTACAATCTTATTCCTCTTTAACTTCGGGGGTCATCGGTGATATTAAGGATGGCCTAAAGTGACGTTACTGGAAAATATTAAAAGCACATTATAATACTTTAATTTATTTTTTTAAACATAGATAACAGATAGGAATTTATGCTAATTTGAAAAAAAATACATATCTTAAAAAAATAAACTTAGGTTTTGAAGTTTGCTGTCCCGTAAAGTATCTACAGAGTGGTCCAAATCATACATTAAAAAATGTTTTCTAATACAAGCGTATATAAAATGGTTTAAACCCTAAAAGAAATGCCAAAACAGTTTTAAGTAATTCTTTTAATTGCACTTTTGACGTTTTTTAATAACTTTTAATACTTTAGGTTTACAAAACAGTCCAACAGGATATGCGTTGGTAAAGTACAAATGAAAAACATTTATTTTGACCTATGTAACGGCTAAAACATTGAAAATATAATAAAATATATTTTTTGCCATTATTGGATTAAGGTTTTTTTTCACCCTTTCGGGGTCATCCCACCCAGGTCCGACGACCGCCCCCTAGGTGGTGCACTGCAGCCTGAAGGCTTATTGTACCTTGACCCCTACTCCTTCTCATCCACACACCATTCATTCCATAACTTGGATGGTTGTTGCTCGGTCCGCATCCCCGAGCTGAACACCGTGTTCCGTTGCCCAAAACACCGCCGTTGCCGGACACCCATCCAAATTATGGGGGCGCGCATTTCACTGCTTAACTTCGGAGATCGACGCTTGCTGATACAACCGAAGCAGCCACAAGCGCGCCTTGGATTAGGGGTTACCACTGGGTGATTAAAAAAATGATTATGACCCATATAACATTTTTTGCCGGCGTTGTACATTTAACTTACTGGCATTGCCAACACTCTTTAATGGCAAGGCATTGACAAAAAGGTATCAAAAAGACGCGAAAGTGGGCAATTGGCCGTTATTAGGCCACGTGTTGCAGATAAGGTGATGGCATCCGTCATTAATAAGTTATTGGCAAAAAATGCGTTTAAGATGATGGCATCCATCATTAATAAGTTATTGGCAAAAAGATAACAAAAAGACACGAAAGTGGACAAATGCAGATACTCCCAAGCAGCAAGCTGACATCTTATTGACGAAAATTGTCGCATATACTTTTTGTTAAAAGCTAAAATGATGCGATATTTTATTTGAAAATTAAAATAGGAAAAACTCCTTACTGCATGCAATTTCCTTGCAATGCAAAGTACCATCTCTCGGAACACTGTCCAACTTGGAGATGCAGATTTTTACACTAGCTAAAGATATTTCTTTCAAAGCTAAGTGAGATCACCTACCGCAGACCGCTCTCGAATTATTTTTGTCTAATGGGTACGGTTTAGATGATAAAAAGCAAAGATATTGCAGAAACGTAGTAGTTTATTGTCCATTACGTCATCTATCGGTATGTCAAAAAACTATTAAATATATATAATATTTTTTATTAACACGTCTTTAAAACTTTTAATAAGGTTTTAAACAAAATGTTTACAGCTACTAACAGTCTACTTGAATATCTTGCCTTCTCGACTAGCCATCACCAATTAATCACACAACACACACTTATTAGGCAACGAATACATTTAATTATGTCTATTATAAAACTCTTTTCTTTAAAAAAAAAACTAAAAAGCTAGAAAACCACGTAGAAAACAAATGCACAAAGCGGTCACCTTCGGTCGAAATTAACGTAGCTAATTTTACCATCATTTTATTTTTATTCGCTCCAAAATACATAATAAACATTTTGTTTGACCTAATTTTTATTTGCATGATTTTTAACAATAAAATGTTATGAAAAGGCCATTTCCTTTAAATTATGTAAAAAACAAAATAATGTTGTTTAGCTGCCATTATAAATAAAACAGATCAAAAAAATTGCTTTAATGTTAGTTAAATACCAATGTTAATAATATGGTTTAAAAAGTATGAATATGCGTTGAAGGTTTGCCTTCAAAAATCCAATATTTATTTGCCTGCAACAAAAACGCGTGCTTTATTTAATCAGGATTGGTATGCCGCCATTTTTGTATGCTTGCCGGCAATTCGCCTGCATGTAAAATTTATTGGCAATTAAGTGTTTATTTAGGGTTGACTTTTTAATGCGTATAAGATGTTGGCATAATATTGCCACCAATTGCCAATGCTTTACCATCAATGCCAATATGAAAAATGTACATTGCCGGCAAATAGTGTTTGCTGGGATGTACAGGGTATTTACAATAAACTAAAAATTAGTATAAATATGAAATATTTTTTTACAAATTAAAAAAAAACATTGTAATATTCACCACACAAGTTTTATGAGTTACTTACCTATAAAAAACATGACATTATAAGATCAGTAGAGCTAAACAACTAACATTATGTGCCTATGTCTGGCATTACCCAATAACCAATAGAACTGAATTTGCACATATCCTCACAGTACACCAATCTACTTGTGCAGTAAGAATTTTGGCATTATTATACAAAATACATACGTCATAATTTTCACACCGAAAATTTTGTTTCGAAACTTTGAATGCCTGCTTACCCCATATGATATTTTCACTATTACTGTGTCATAAATAACTACAGGATGTCCGGATTTTGTTACAATTGCAGGTAATTCTGATTATTATTTACGATAGAGATTGCGGTTTTTGCGAAATGTTGCTACTTTTTGATAAAACCAAAAATGACACTAAATTATTTTTTGTGGGTCCCTTCGTTATTGACATACGAGGCAAAATTTATTTGCTTTTATTTTTGGACACCCTTCGTATTTTAGTTGTCGTGTAACACCCAAAGTAAATACTGAATTGATAGACCTTTTTACGTAGAATCCAGTGGTAGAGTTCGATTTTTTTAATTTATCATTTTTCGAGATATAAACCAAACAGGTGATTTTTCTTACGGAACGCTCTGTGTTTTTATTTGTTAAATTATATTAAATACACTATTTTAAAATACTATTTGCCGATGCGTAATTCCCAACAAGATGCATACAAGAAATCCAATAATTTTTTAGTCCTTATAGGTATCTAGTTTACATTTTTATTTTAACCCTAAATGCCTATATTTCTTTTTATACTTGTGTACTGGGTATAATAATGTTAAAAATAAATTATCGTAAACGGTTTGTTTTATTTAAAAGTAAATCTGATATAAAACTTGTGTTTTAAGTGTTATAAGAAAAGAAAAAAATACATTTTAATTTTATTTTGAATGTTCTGTAGATATGTATATGTCACTTACTTAGTTTTTAAAATACATACTTGTTTTTAAAACTTTAACGTCCTGTATCTCAAAAATGAAATAAGTTCGGGCATACAGGGTGGTCCACCGCCATATTCGACAGGATCTATAGCTAGATAACCACAGAATTTTGAAAAAAAAATGTAAAATGGGGAACATAAAAAAAAACCGGAAAAGCCCACAATTTAAAAAGGTTTTAACATAGACCTAAGATTTCAATTTTATTAGTTTAGAAGACACTTTTTTTAACACATCTTAAAACTTAAAAATTTGTTATACTATTGAGAACAGACTGCCAAATCATACGTAGGTCATATTAAGACCAAATGTTGTACAGGGTGTTCAATTTTTATTTTTTCAAAAAATTAGATAGCAATAACTTTGGTTTTCTAAATTTAACACCCTGTATTTGTTTTTTATTTAAATAAAATACCCCATTATTTTATAGGTTGCCTCTCTATCTTTTGTACTTTCTTCGTTAATTCCATCTTTACGTATTTTTACTCCAAATGCCAATTTTAAATTTAGGTAGGCTATGATAAAGCTACGTCTATTTACTAAGTCATTATTCTGGAATTTAAATTTGTCCAAAAATAGCACAAAATTAAAAACCCCTAAATAATCTGAAACCTTTTAAAGAACCCATATGCAAAATTTAATTATTGCAGCTGAACTTAGTACGGATGAAACTTTTGTATTTTAAAAATTCTGCTAATGCCTCTAATGGATATGTTACCTAAAATTTGTTTTTTTATTATCCATATTTAAATTGTTTAAATTTTTAAAGCTACTCTTTGGCCGATCGGATGGTATGGTCTGTTGATATATTTTAACATAAACTTGCAACTCCATTATTGCAAGTTGGCAAATCATGTTGACATTACCATTAACCTAAAAGAGGGAAACATTTTTAGTAGATTTTCTTTGTTGTTCTGTGTTGTAGGGTTTACAATTTCAGAAATACATTTGAAAAAGCAAGGTTTTAAGTATTTTTACTTCTAAAAACTTTTTGATTTTGTAGTCGGCAGCCGTTTGGTTAGACGAAAAGTTCCAAATAACACCAAAATGAGGCACGACCTAGAACCGACCTAAACAAAGCCAGGCACTATACTTATTAAGGTAGTCCTTATCCTCCATGCAGCTGCGCAAGCTCAGATGTCAAAATAAGGCCGATATTATTAGTGCCTGGCCTTATTTCACTGTGCAATAATTCTCTTATGTTGTCATATCCATTAGAGACATAAGCACAGTATTAAAAATAGGGCACTGGGTAAACAACCGCCGGCGGTGTTCTTCAATTATAAAATTAAAACCGGTGGTTTCATATATTAAGATATATAAATACCGCCGAAAATATTAATAAATTTGTGATTACCGACGGTTTTTACTTATTTAATCAGTAGATGCCGCTTTAATTTAATCTAACCTTAATAATTATTTATTTTTTGTAATGTTATTGTTTATTATTTAAGTATAGTTTATGCCAACCTTTGGAAAAACAAATTGGAGTAGTATAGCGGAATGGGGAC